>BLFK01000658.1:478933-522403 GCA_014634185.1 Astreopora myriophthalma | reverse complement strand
ATAAGCCCTTAGAGAGCTGGATCGAGGAGAAAGTGACGTCATTTACTGACTAGCTTAAAAATGCAGTGTGAGAATGCGGCTTAATTAGTATGCAGAACACGGATTTGAAAATCTGAAAGCAAAAAACTCCCGTGCTGCATACTAAATAAGCCGCAATCACACACTCCGCTTTTAAGCTGGTGAGTAAATGACGTCACTCTCTCCTCGATCCAGCTCTCTGAGGGCTTATCGGTCGGAACCGCACCAAGTAATGGCGGACCGTTAAATCAAAAAATGCAGTCAAAATAAACAGTCTTCCTCTCGAAATTACTGCAAAAAAATTCACCTGCTGAACGTTCAACACAAGTATTTTCCAAATGTGAAGAAAAACGAGAAGTGATTTTTTTTCGTCACTTTAAGAACGATCTTGTCCAGCAAGTTCTCTATGAGACCCTAACAAAGAGGAAACTGTTCGGCATGAGTGCAAGCTTCTATCAGCCTCTAGGCTTGCTATCGCAAGTGGGTTAGTTCCGTTTAAATGCAAGACGCCTCGCGGGAAAGCCTCTGTTCACATTGTAAGGAATCGACAGATAACAAACCCTTTGCATTCTAAATGGGATAGGAGCGGAAACAGTAAAGTCTATTGAAGTACGTGGATTTATTAATTTTGGAAAGATTGCCTAGCCTGCCAGGTGCAATTTTCCACATTCGAGAGTCACTCGTTACTGTTTGGACTCCAATGCAATGGTCAGAAATTGGTTTGCATCCCGGATGAAGACTGATGCAGGGTTCGTAGCGGATTCAGGAATAATCCAACATTTGTAGCAGTTTGTGCAGCACATGAACCACTTGCCAATGCAAATCTACAGAATATATTGCAAACACTTTTCTACCGAACACCCCTTGAAATAGATGTTTGCTAGCGGTTTAACAGCAAGCCATTATTTTCGAAAGTATAATAATTGACGGGGTACAGTAGTATAAACCTGCGAAGTATGAGGTGGCGATTCAGGTGGACGGTAAAATACGGAGAACAAAAAGCAAAATGATGACATTGTATAAATTAGACCAGCCACCATTTTCACATCAGATTGTACTCGAGATATGTAGGTGAGATTTGCACCTTACAAACGATTACTTAACCGAAAACAGTAGCTCATTATGCAAGTTTATTATTATTTATTTTTCAAAGTACCAGAAAAGGTGTTGAAGGTAAGTTAAGGTTTACACTGCAGCCAGGTGGACAATCAGACATAGTTTGATGCTACTCGTGTTTGAAGATTTAATGAACGTAACTTGAAAATAAGAAAATGGTTTCAACCCAGGAGTAACATACATCGATTGAAAATGATCATCCGTGTGACTGGAGTCCTGAGGAGGACTGTTATAAATCGAGGTAATTCACGATCCAACGTTTGGACAATCCTGCCTAGTGTCTTCCTCAGTGGTGATTTAACTTAGAACATCTAATAACAAAGTTTCCGATTACACTTGACAAGCCATTGATGAGTGGAAAATAGGAGCTCTTTTAAACAAGTCACAATGAATCGAAGAAATTGTAATTCGTATGTTGAATGGTGAAAGAGGTGTTCCTTTGTACTTACTGTTTTCTGAACACACGACCGATGCATCTTCATCGTGAGTACAGTCGTTATTACCCCATCCACCATGCGAGCAATTCTTAATAGAGGCCTCAGCACCCGTGCAATCAACATCGTCCAGCCATATGCGACCGCTTCCGTGACCAAAGCGAGCATCATGCCAAGCAAAGATAGCGCTGGGGAGTCCAAGCTCACGACATACAACTTGCGCGTCTCTTACATCCCAGTCATCATCACAAACAGTTCCCCAGGTGCCATTGTAAAATATCTCTACTCGTCCCTCCCCACTCCAGCTTCCTCCTGCCAGTCTGAGCGTTTCATCTGCGAGTAAAATAAAATTCCAAACCAGATTTTACTATCACCGTATTAAGGAGTACAGCGAAAGAAAATAAACACAACTCCGAGTCAATTATGATAAAGAAGAAAGGCAATACAAGTGCTCATCACTACGAGGCAACTTGCAACGAGGACGTACTGAAGCCCGAAAGTAAAACAACCGAAACGAGAGGAAAAATCTCATTTCAGTTGATGAGTCGTAAAAGCCCTGTTGTTTTTTCATACTTACTTTTCCCTGAACACGTGACTGACGCATCTTCATGGTGCTCACAGAGGTGATTACCCCATTCAGCATGCCGACATTTCCTAATAGAGGTCTCAGAACCCATGCAGTTTACAATACCCAGCCATACGGGACCGCTTCCACCACCAAAGTGAGCATTATGCCAAGCATAGATAGCGCTGGGGAATCCGAGCTCACGACATACAACTTGTGCGTCTCTTGCGTCCCAGCCATATTCACAAACAGTTCCCCAGGTGCCATTGTAAAATATCTCCACTCGTCCTTCCCCACTCCAAGTTCCTCCAGCTAGCCTCAACGTTTCATCTGCGAGTAAAATAAATTCCAAACAATATTAATACCATTGCATTGACGAGGACAACGAAAGAAAGTCAACGAAACTTGGAATCGATTAACAAAACCCGAAACGAGTGAGACTCCCAAAGAGTCGAACCGAGAGAAAAAAACTGGCTTTAATTAAGGAATAGTAAAACGGCATCTGTTCGTTTATACTTCTACACACGGCTGAGGCATCCTCGTGGTGATCACAGTTGTGATTTCCCCAGCCAAGATGCTGACAATTCTTAATGGAGGCCTCAGAACCCGTGCAGTCGACATCGTCCAGCCATATGCGACCGCTTCCGTGACCAAAGCGAGCATCATGCCAAGCAAAGATAGCGCTGGGGAGTCCAAGCTCGCGACATACAACTTGCGCGTCTCTTACGTCCCAGTCATCATCACAAACAGTTCCCCAGGAGCCATTGTAAAATATCTCCACTCGTCCCTCCCCACTCCAAGTTCCTCCAACTAACCTCAATGTTTCATCTGCGAGTAGAATAAAATTCCAAACCAGATTTTCCTATCACCGTATTAAGGAGCACAATGAAACGAAATGAACACAAGTCGGTGTTGATTATATATATAAATAGAGAAAACAAGAGGCCACGGGTAGCCTATACTCTAGCCTTTCTTTTAGCCGATATTCGATTTAAAGGTCATTAAGCATCGTTCATTTTATGGTAGAAGGCCGATAGGAAATACTAGGCGACCCTGGAGACTATTCAGTCATCAGGAGCATTCCACAACGATAGCGATAACACCAACAAAATTCCGATCGTCGAACTGACTTCGTTGCAGAGACCTAAAAATGTTACAGTAGGCATTTATTTGATTCAAAATTGGGCTCATGTTCGGTGTAAAACGAACAATAACATCCTATTGTTTTACCCTTTTGTCCAAGATGCAAATGACTCCTTTGTTCCTTGTTTTGCTTTTGTCCTACGCATTATGACGTCAGCTGTGCCGTTTTACATGGATCATAAACCCAAAATTGGGAAACGGATGCCTGACAAGTTTTTGCGATGGCATTTTGATGACATTTCACCAGCGGTAATTGTACGATGAAAAGAAAGTAGCTGACCAAAGATGGCTGACTGGTCACACAATACAACCGCATATGACGGGGATATTCTCTAATGCGAGACGATGCTGGTTCGAATCCAGCACGTACTCTCCTATAAAAGTTCCTTGAGACGAACTGCTCAAACTGTCATCGATATCAATCGATATCACTGGCTGACGTTATTACGCATGTGCAGGAAAATCGCGACCCGAAAAAAAAAAACAAAAATAAGATTCAAACCCGAAAACATAACTCTAGCCGCCTACGGCTAGAGTAAAAAACAAAAATAAGATTCAAACCCAAAAACATAACTCTAGCCGCCTACGGCTAGAGAAGAAAAAAGAAAAAAAGAAAAAAGAGAGAGAGAGAGTCAAACACGGATTTATAACTCTAGCCGCCTACGGCTAGAGTAAAAAGGCAATTCGTATACGTTAAGTGCTCAGTTCTCTGAGTCAACTTGCAACGAGGACATACTGAAGCCCGAAGCAACCAAGGGAAACAAGGGAAACAAGGGAAACCACCGAAACGAGAGGAAGAACCACTTTTCAGTTAATGAATGGTTGAAGCCCTGCTCTTTGTTTATACTTACTTTGCCCTGAACACACGACTGACGCATCCTCGTGGTGGTCGCAGCTGTGATTACCCCATTCAACATGCCGACATTTCCTAATAGAGGTCTCAGAACCCGTGCAGTTTACAATACCCAGCCATATGGGACCGCTTCCACTACCAAAGTGAGCATTATGCCAAGCATAGATAGCGCTGAGAAATCTGAGCTCACGACATACAACTTGCGCATCTCTTATATCCCAGAAATCATCACAAACGGTTCCCCATGTGCCATTGTAAAATATCTCCACTCGTCCTTCCCCGCTCCAAGTTCCTCCAACTAGTCTCAACCTTTCATCTGCGAGTAAAACAAGCTGGAATGTAGTAGAGCTTTAGAAATTCAACTTGCATGCATGTGAAATCATGGAATTTGAAAGAAGTCCTGTAGAGTAATAGAAAATAATAACCATTGTGCTGAAGAAATCAGACATCTTGTTTGTTGGCGAATCAAAATAGCGACGAAAGGAAAGTCCCCACCGGTGGCAGCCATTCGTTTTGATCCGGGAAAGTCCCGAAGGTCAGGGAAGGCACAGAGTATTAGAAGTGGTGAAGGGTGCGAACCCTGATTAAGGTAATTTAGTACAGGAAGTGTTGATGGTCATTATGACGATGGTAACAATGATGACGATGACGATTATGGTAATGATAATGATCGATTATAAGGGAAGTGCAAGCACAGTTTCATTTGTACAACAATTATTCCAAGGATCAAATCATACCCGTAGGACTTATCACTGATAAACGTCCGCCTTGTGCTGAAACGAAAAAATTAAAAAAAAATTGATGCTTTTATTTGAGCTACAATGATCATGGAGACGATGACAACTACGGCGATAGGGAGCTTACGAGGACGACGACGGCTACCAAGACGTCATTTTAAAATACAAGTTCGCGTTATTCGTATCACTACACAACTATTTCATATCGTTTCGCATTTATAATGTGAACTAACTGTTGGCGAATGAAGCTGGTATGACCGGGTTAGAAACCTGGGGAGAGAACTGAAAATTCATGGTCACACGCTAACGTCCTCCACAGAACCTGAAATTTCGTCATTTCACGTCGTTATTTAGGAGATGACGGCAAAGAAATGTACCAAAGTGTAAAATGCACGTGCAGAGGCATTGTTTTTGCTCACTAAACCTATTGTTTTGTAGCGTCGTCCTTGCCGTGGGCGTCGTCGTTTCGTAAGCTCCCTGATGATGTGAGGACGACTACGATGATGGGGATGATGGTGTCGATGACGATAGATGATCAGACAAGTGCAAGCCAAGTGTCTTGTTTTACAGAAGATATTCCAAGTTCGAAATCACACCCGAGGCTTCTTTTCACTAACGCTTAAGAATAAGCATAAGAAATTAAGAGGCAAGTGAGAACACTTGAACATAAGCATAATGAGATATGCAGGTGCAGTATTAACAAAATTCTCGATACCAGCTTTCCTCCACTTAATTGAAGATGGCCGTTAAATAATCCGGCATTTTGCTGGTGGAAAGTTTCTCCACGAGGTTTGGGTCAAAGTGAGTGGTGTTGTTCTTATGCTTGTGCTTATTTCACCCTCGTTTGTACTGCGACATAAGCAGAGCATAAGCATAAGAAGAACAAACTATCCTCGTTCTTCCCTGTGCTTATACTTAGGTTTATGTCGTGGGTGTTCTCACTTTCTTCTGCGAGCGCTTATGCTTATTCTTACGCTTGTGCCTATGTGCCGGTGAAAACCAGCCTTCCAGCTGGTGCTGACGAAAATGAAAAAGACAAATGCTTTTACTTAAGCTACAGTGATGATTATGACGAAGATGACGACGATGATGATGATGATGATGATGATGATGATGATGATTGAAAATGAGACAAGTGCAAGCCAAGTGTCATCGTTTATATAATATCATTATATAATTTTAAATCATACCTGAGGGCCACATCCAAAATAAACTTCCAACTGGTGCTTAAATGAAAATGCAGACAAAGGTATGCCTTTAATTGAGCTAAAAAAAAGTTACGATCTGTCCGCAATTTAGTTAGTGAGGAAAATAGAGAATTTGTTTATCCTGACTTGACGAGACACTTGCATGCTAACAGGTTGAAACACAAAGGTAAAGATAAAGATAAATTCTACAGCCAATTCAAGGGAAATATCTCCTTTATCAACCTTATTGTCTATCAAGTTTTTTCCCTGTTGCTTTCCTTTCAGTCGCTCTTAAATGGTAAACAATGATTATTTTCTTTTCTCTCGACGTTGAGGCTGCTTTGAATTTAATGCAAGTTACTTAGCACCGATCAACTTTAAAAGTGCTAGGACGATAAACAAATCATTTCTATTTATTGTTCAGGAGTGGGAAGTGTGTTTTGCAGAAAAAAATTAGTCCGGACCCCTTTATGCGGTAAAAGTTTGGTCCTGACTCCGAAAATCGGTAGTGTAAGCAGTGTGCTAATAACGGGGCCTCAAGGCCTTATTAAGACCCCCTTTTTTTTCCATGAGCCAAGCCTAATTGCTACCTGTGTAAACGATACAAAAAAAGTTGGTCCAGACCACTTTTTGATGGGTCCAGACCCGGTTTTCTCTGTTGGGTAACGGACCTTAAAACTAATTACCTTTCCTTGCAACACAACAACATTCCACATTCACAGGTTTTTCAGTTTCCCAGTAAAGCTCAAAGTTTTTGCTACCAAGTATTTGGGAAACGAAGTTTCGACCTCAGTTTTTTCCCTTTCTTAAAAAAAACCCGCTAAGTTACTCTGAGTAACTTTATTTAACAATTTTTCTTTTTTTTTCTTTTTTAACAATTACTGAGTATTTGTGTGAATGACAATTATTCTCAACTAATAGGCAGAACTTGACAAAAGATATCACGATATTAGCTGCTGTGTGTCAAAAGTTGCGTAGTTTGTGTGATCGTTTTAGTACTGCTTATAGACGCCAACTATTAAATAAACAATAGCCTCCATTTGGCGCGAAAATATGCTCGGATATTTGTCCGCGGACATTATCTGTTCCGAGAAGCGAACAGTTTTCCGAGAGCGAAGCTCGAGGAAAACTGTGAGCTTCGAGGAACAACAGATAATGTTCAAGGACAAATATCCGAGCATACTGTTTTTAAAGCCAAATTGAGGCTAGTGTGTTCATTATCCTTCAAATATTTTCGCGGTTTGAAGTTTTGGAAAGTGAGGAATATCACTTGGGGAATATTCTCGGATATTCCACAGTTTTAGCTGGGGTATATTCGGTCACGTGACGCATTTAGACCAATCGCGTGCGAGCGAAAATATTTGATGGATTATAAGCAGTAATATTAATTTATCTAAAGCGGTAGGTGTATCCTGACTTAGTGTCACAAAAGCAGCAACGGAATGATATTTCAAACCTTTAGTTGGACAAAAAGCGTGTCAAGTAAAAGTGCATTGCATTTTTCACCGTAGCAAAGAATTGTGTTCGTGCAAAAAAACGTAACCGACAAGAATAAGGTTCTCTCCAAAATATAACAAGTGGTTTCTGTAAGTATTCATAAGATAATTACTAGTGTTAAAGTTCTCTGCTAATGTAATATATAATTTGTAATATACGCATCTAATCCAAACCATTATAATTTTAATAGAATCTGGGTATCTTAATTTACGATGCATCGTTTTTCAGCCTTCAGGGCAACGTGTTGGAAGGACTATAACATAGGTCAGCGGAGTTGCGCTGGTTGGCGTGGATGTGAAATGCGTAGGAGCATATCAAACCATCGTTGTGTTTCGCCGGCGTTGCACGCCTCATCCCGGCATGCCTCAAGAGAGGGTATGTTTGTACGGGCTAGCCCCTCTTCATAACTTATGTCCCGAAAGATAATATCTAAGGACCTCTCCAATGCAGCAGATAGTTATTGTGGCAGTTTAGCAAACGCCTTCCAAGCATATTCTATTACTGATCATACTAATGAACAGTATTACAACAATATCATCGTCCAGCAACACTACAGCCTCTCAGCTTTCTTTTAACATAGAGCCTCCTGTTTACCTTCTGAATGACATCTATTATAGAGTCGCAGTGCGTGTTCCAGGTTTCTTAAGTGTTTGTTCAATGAGTCAAAATACGTAATACAGAGATAACTTTGAATCAGACATTGTATTGGACGTTCCCAGAGGAAAAAAAAACACATGAAGAACGAGTATTTCGCGGAGGACTGGAAACAAGAGCTTTTAGGCCGTTTGCCTCAATCTAGCCGTGCAACCCCACCTCAAAATTTCAGGTTTTGGAAAATGATCTTTTGGAAAATGATCTTTTGGAAAATCTGCTAAACAGAATTTACCCCAAAGTTTCAGGACTTCAGAGAAACTCACGCCAGGAGATCATGCGTTTTCGGAAAGTGGTGCGGTACTTGATACGTTTTCAACCACAAATGTTTAGTATTGTTGGTTTTCACGCTACGAAAAGTAAAAGAAAAGTAAAAGAAAAATAACTGAATGGAGGGCAATTCGGTCCGAAATCAGTGTGATTTCAAAATCGATCGAGCGCGCAGCGCGAGTTCGATTTGAAGTCACAGTTTTCTTTAAGCACATTTTGAAATCACACAGTTTCTTTTGTCAGTATTAATATTTATCTATCCACTTCCGTATGATTTCAGACCAAAATTTGCGATTTAGAGAAAAAAAAATGAGCGATTTGTGAATAAATCACCGCTGAGAGCCAGTCAGATTGCAAGGATCACCAGCGATTTAAAAATGGGTGTGATAAAGGAATCCATCGCATGGCATTCAATGTTTTAGGTCACGTTTGACATAGAAGAATCGAGTAATAATAAAACAGGTCTCAGAGCTGTGCAATTTTCCACTTGAGTTAATCGGCACAATGTAAATTGTGCGAGTCAAGTGACAGCCCGAGTGATACCAAGATTGACACCGGAAACTAGTTGAAACATCTGGATCTTTCTTAGGCTAACCTAGGCACTTGGTTCTCCTTCGTGAACCGGAGAACAGATACTTTTCGTTCACGTTGGCTCGGTTTAAATCTCACAAAGTTAACTCAGTTGGTAGGGCAACAGACTCCCTTGCGGGAGGTCGCGGGTTCAAAACCCCGGGAGGACCAGTACTTTGGGCGTTTAAAATAACTGAGGAAAAAGTGCTGCCTTTTAAATGACACCTGCAAATGGTTAGGATTTGTAGTATTCTCGGATAAGGACGATAAATCGTACTTCCCTCCTCACTACCCTTGTTCATGATGACTTCGTGGGGGTTTAAAGAACCTTGGTTCTTTTCATTGAGTCAATTATTTCTTCTGATAAAACGGTCTACATAATAGATGTTCTAGGCATTTTAATTGCACAATTCATTTCGTAACAAAAAAACAAAAAAAAATTGTTTAATAGTGAACATGTCATGGTACTCACCTACAAACACAGTGAAAAATACGAGTTGGTAACAAATCTTGAGATAGAACTCCATCGCTTCGCTAAGCATTGGCGACAGAAACAAGTGGTTATTTGACTGAGATGACTAAATTTGCCTTAGAGAAAGAGACGGCGGAAACCATCCTTTGCAATTACTGTCAAGTTTTAATTATTTTTTTGCCTTGTTATTGGCTAAAAAAGACGGAAATGGCTTACCTGTCAATGTGTGAAATTACCCAGGAAAGTTGTGAAGCACATTCGGGTAAAAAGCTACAAACTCCAAGAATCCAGAAAATTGAAGCTTTGGGCCCAAAGTCAAAACCGGGACAGCTTCTGAAGTAAGTTTTGTACCTTGAAAAGGAGATAAGTTGTCGCGACATTGTGCATAAGTTAGCAGTCACTAGCTTCTCAAGCTACCGGGAGATTTCTTGGAAATTATAATTTTGCCTGCCATTTTCATCGAAGAAATAAAGAGTCCACAGTCATGAAGTGGATAAGCTTGTGGCAAAAGATTTCCGGTTGACGTTCACTTAAAGAGGTGCCATTTAAATTAAAATCTTGCAGTAACAAGAATTACTAGTTCTAAACTGTAATAAGCTGAGAGCAGATAATTTTATAGCAAGTTTTAGTCAGCGGATAGAATAGGGGGGTAAAGGGTATTGGCTAACGCGCTTTCACGACTTCGGATATTCTGTTGAAGTCATCGTTCTGTTTTTTGTATTCGTCATAGAGTGTCCAACCTGATTTGGCGGATCCATTTTAGACGCAACCATTCTATCACTGCAGGCTATGCACGTGACTTGTCTGATTACATTAAGAATATAATGTTCCTTCCCTTTAAGATTCCTGATATCTCAACAAAAATTGACTTCTTGTACACAATGTCTAATTCAACCTAAATCAATCTAACTCAGTTTTTAGTTTTCACTACCATTTTCTGAGTCGAGTTATATGTTGCAGTCAACAGTCAACCAATAGGAGTTCACAATCCTCGAAACTGCCGGATTTCTATCCGTGCTCGTGACGGCGGAAATGCATTCTTCCATGAGTCGGAACATTCTGTAGAAGCCTGGTCGAGATAGAATCAAGTCCTGTAGCCTTCGATCTACAGAGTTTAGTTAGCTGCAACAAAACTTGTGATTGGGTTATGATTCCGAAAGAAATTTGAAATTTTACGATATGCATAAACCAGACTATGATCGCTTATACCAATGTGGGACACTCCCGAAAACAATATGTTATTCGGGTGACTGGAAAAGAAAATGCATCAAAGTGCTACTCGAGGGAGTAGTTTGGGTGGGTTTGCAAGTAAGCTGTTTCAAATTATAAATATCCATAATATTTCGAAGTGTTTGGGTGTTGATGTTACTACAAGGCGTTGGCAACATATTGCAGTTTAGGTCGCCCATTATGTTATATTTTTTACCTTCACTATCCAACCCCCCTACAAAAGCTTCAAAGTCTCCGAATAGCTCAGAAGAAGAGTTGGGAGGCTTATACCGTGTACTCACAGCAAATGGATTAGCTCTTGCTTTCGTAATTTCTTTACGGACTAAATAGTTAATGCTAGTACAGATTTAAAAGCAAACACCGCCTCCATTTCTGCCGTTCAAAGGTCTATCTCGACGAATGATATCATAACCCTCGATTCTAATTTCAATATCACTAATTATTTCATGAAGCCGGGTTCCATTGATTGCTAGTATATCAGGAAAACAGTTATTGTGCAAGAAAATGCGAAGTTCATCTATGTGTTTAGGGAGGCTGGTTATATTCAGACATGCCATTTTAAAACCTCTACTATTAGGAATACCTGGTGTCGGTTATGCAGAAATGTCAGGTGGTAAGACACTCAGAACAAGTACTTAATAGCCAGTTCAAGAGTTCTCTTTTAATGTCATTACTGTATCAATAATCCTGTCCTATGGTTAGGACTCCTCATGAAGTATCCCTCAAAACAAATTGATTGGTACCTTCGAAACGACACCTACCACACACAAATTGATGCTGACGATACCTCGCCATCATTTGCCGGGCTTAAAGATGTTTAGGTGCACCAATGCTAATATTTGTTCCAACTTAATGTGTTTGAAGTCAGTAGGCTTTATCGTTCCTCCTCTAAAATTATCGCGAAGATAACAAAGCAAATCAGTAAATCATTTAAAGTACCTTCACCCCTGAACCGACACATCACCCGGTTGCCGTGGGGCGGAACGAAATGAGAGCTCCTAATTGTTGAAAGCGCTCAAATCTGACGCCACATTGTGCCACACCATTTGCCTCAATCTTCTGTCGGTTTTTCTTGCTGAAGAAAGGGGGCATGATGGTTGGCGTCACAGAGATTCAGGACAACGTGACTGTGAACATGAAGAAACATGGAGAGATTGTGAGGGTATCCTTAAAATTCTGACGCATGCAAACTCAGCTAAAAAAATGCTTTCCTCCAATCCTATATTGATGGTAACAATGTGGTCGGAACATCGGTAGAGAAAAACATACAATACGTCTCCGTTATCCATAATTTTACAAACCTGCAATGTGAGCCCTCTGGCACTCCTAAACAGCAGAAGGGGTGTACCGCAAAAATAGTGCATTTAAAATTTTATTGAGAAGTTTGCCTTTCGTTTAAATCAATTTTATTCGCAGATGTCCCTCGGGTCATGTGTAGATTCAGCTGAGAAAATCAACTCAAACGATGAGAAAATCAACTCAAACGATCAGAAAATCAGCTTAAAATGGACACTTTCAGGAACCCACATTGGCCTTCTGACACATGCAGTTAACAAGGTTCACTGCTCCAGATTGTCCTGTTCATCAATTTCTGCTGTCTTACGCTCCTGTACCCGATAATAATCCTTGGATTCGTCCATTTGATTAAAATTGAAGTATTCCACCTCCTCGCGCAACATCTCTTCCACTCTTTCAGCCAGCCGGTCAAACCTTGGCCGATCATTCGGGTCTTTGCTCCAGCAGTCTGTCATCAAGGTGTAACTGGGAAGGTTGAAAAACAGGGGTTATTTCCTCCTCGCCTAGAAATATGATGATCTTATTAAAAATATCTGATTCTGCTAAAATCTCTCTTAATTCAACTAACTGATACTATTTAGTATTTTATTATTTACTTTCTTCAAGACTACATAAAGAAGTTGCTGATAAACTAAATACAACCTAATCTAATGTGAATTGCAATGTAGAAAACAGGTATACAAGTGAGTTATATCATTGAGGTATGTTATTCTTTTTCTTTAATTACTTAGTCTGCTGAATGCTGGACGGAAGCAGGGATAAATCATAACTGAATTACCACTGCATAACCATACTAAAAATTTATGGAGACTTTTGTTTCCTTTCCTATAATAAGTGAGTCCTTTTAGTGTTATTACGTACAAAATAACCTTTGTTAAACCTACACAGTGTCTGGGCACATGTCAGGTTTTGCAAGTCTGTAACCTGTTTTCAGCCGTCGCAATAACTCTTTGTGACTAAGCAGTGGGTACGGCGAGCCACCTGCAAATAAGAGAGCTGTAGATGCAACGTAGGCGTAATAGCAGGGTGTGGGTGGTTTGGTGAGTGTCAGGGCCGCAAGGGCCAGGTTAGGGAAGTGGGGGAAAATCAAGGGGAATGGTTCCTCGGTAAATTATTAATCAGTCAATCGAGATCAAACATATCGATACAGAATGAGAGTTTTCAGCAACTTCATGTGACATATAGTCCATTTGATTTAAACTGTTAGCACTGCGCAACGTACACCACTTCTATATAAACGAATTACTTTAACTTGTTTTCTTTTGGACCATTGCCGCCAGCTGACGGAATTTCCGTGGATTTTAGCCCGTTGGGGGAGGGGAAAGGTGTGCGTGCGCACAGACACCCGTGGCACTCCCCTTCCCTGCCGCCCCGCTGTAGATGCAATGGGTTTGGTATCAGTGACAATTTTTTATGAGGTACAACAGTTTTGATTGTCAAACCGTAGCCTGTTTTCGTAAACTATTCACGAGCGAACAAAAGGTTAAAAACGGCGGAGCATTAGGTAGCGATACAAGCAAAGTAACTGCCAACAATTAGGAGTTGACCAAAATTGTTCAGCAGAATTTCAACATTTTACATACCCTCCAGTGAACAACACTTCAAAAACAATATTAATAAGTTAGCCGGTTTCCAATTGTGCAAGAACAAAAAAGAACAGTGTCGAGGTTCGAGGAAATAATTTGCATTTTCCTTTGGTTTGAAAAAAAGAAAATGAAAAAATATTCCCGGAACCGCGACTCTGTTGTTTTGTTCTTGCACAATTCAAAACTAGTCCATTTGCAACAAGAGTAAGATTCAAAGTTAAAAGTGACGAGAATAATCACCAAGAGTTCCAATTTCCCACAGAACGACTCCGTAAGACCAACTGCAAGAAAAAACAAAGGGATGACCTAAGTGTCATGTAAATCAAGCTAGTGCCCCAAATAAGGTGAAATCATTTAAACCCAACACACTTCAGCAACCCCTAACAAGAACAATTAACATTTATACCTTACTCTTCTCCGATCTTACTGGCTACAATGAACAACAGCTGATACTTACACATCGCTCTTGGTAGTAAAGATTTCTTCAAAGATTGACTCTGGAGCCATCCACTTAATTGGCAATTTCTTCTGCTTCTTGACTTCGTACACCTCATGGTACAGCTCTCGCATCAAACCAAAGTCAGCGATCTTGAGTTTCTTACCGTCTCCCGCGAGAATGTTCCTTGCCGCTAGATTCCTGTGGACAAGTCCTTTCTCGGAAAGGTAGCTCTGTAAATAAGAAAGTAGTTTTCGAAGTTAAAACGGCTTGTTAAAAAATAAAGCCGACCAGGAAAAGGTTCATGCTTCCTCACTATTCGGTTTAAACTTCCACTTCGCATTTAGTTGCTTAGAGTCAATCTAGGTGACAAGGAATTGCGGTTTAGCTATAGACCTTGTGACGATTTCAGCCGCGATCTTGACGGGTAGGCAAAGCGTAAACTACAGTTGCGTGAGTTTCTTTACCACACCACGTGTTTTCTGCCAGAGGCCAGTGAGCCACTACTCAGCGCCATCCCCGTCCCTTTCAATTGAACTACAATTTCATTTTGTCCGATGTTGTCACTGAGCCGTCATTTCCTTACCATGCCACGTTCTATCTGCCAGGCAAATTTCATCGGATCAAGTGGATCAAACGACTGACAATCTTGAAATGTTACACAAGCAGCTGAAATTGCTCATTTGCGATTCTTTTGGTTCTCCTACTTCAACACATTGAAACACCAAGTTCTTGCATAGGAATACTGTTGGTCTTTCAAGAAGACCAATCAACTTAACCGGTCAGTATAAACTGAGGACTGCTTCTTGAAAGAGATCTTGAGTAAACTTTTAATACGCTCGCTAGTGAACTCGTTAGTGTCCATCAACTCGCTGCAAGCCTCCATCACTAAAATGTGTTGGGCAACACTGTATTAAAAGTTTTAAAATCGGAAAGTCATAGCCTCGACTTTCTCCTGTTATGAGCACCCCACCATCGTGTTTTGTTAGGTAATGTTGCTCATCTTTCCTAATTATAATCTATGAGAACCTCTTCTTTCGCTTAAGCCTTGCGCGTATAAGGATCATAGATTATTCAGCAGGGTTTACAGTAGCAACAGGGTAATCGGGTGGAAAGGTGAGCAAAGATTGAGTTATTTTATAAAAATGGAGTTGGCCAAGCATAACAAGGACCATTTGACACATCCAAGTAGTTTAATGTTTATGAGCCGGGAGCATGGGCGGAGGCATGGGAGCAGGGTTGGAGAAGTGGCGAGAGCGCTCACCTTCCACCAAGATAAGATAACTTAAAGATAACTTCATTTAACGTCGAAACGTGGGGAGTGATCAGCCTTTCTCTCGAGCCAAGGGTTCATGTTAAAAACGCTCGACTTAGGGAAAAAGCAAAAAAAACAAAACAAAATATATATATATAGAACACTTCGAACTGAATGCGAAGAGGAATCTGCTCCGAAGAAGGGAGATTTTCTGGCAATTAAAAATAAATACTGTACAACCACGCGGTCTTAACAAACGAATAGGCTAAATAGCATAATATAGACACCCACATGTAGTTTTGTGTACAAAATAGTTTCTAACATACGTTATGAGGGAAACTATACAATCCCATAATACTCAGATGTAAGAACCCTATTGTGACGTAATATAAATGATATTATAATTGGCTGATTAAGCAGAATAAAGCTCAGCCCAGCGACCCCTGACGAATGTGTGTGTGTGTGTATATACATAAAATACGTATGTACGTACAAACTAATCTAAATTATTACAACACCATAAAAAGGGTAAAATACTCCTAAAATTCGAATGTTAAATATAGATATTAGATCATTTATATACAGTTGATGCTCTGGCATCCTGAAAACTTAACATCTTTGAGATGAGAACAAAATTGTGGTCGAGGACTTGGTGATTGCTGGTAACTGATTCCATATGTGGGCAATCCATGATATACAATAAGGCTGTTGTATGGTGGCTGCATTAAATTTAAGCCGGTTCCACGTAAATTTTACTTAGTTATTCCAATTGTACTTAGTTAGTCTGGGCCACTCAGTTTAGAATTCTGAGTGCATGATTGCACGATACGTCTTTGCTCAAGCGTGGCCATAGCAGCCATAGCCAGGCAAAGTTTATGACTAGCTGAATTACCCAGGGTCAATAGCGTCCTAATTGCTTAGTTACTGGTACGTTCAATGCTATTCTTTAACGCGTCAGATATTCTCAACAGGGAATTTAAGATTGAAGACTACGGTTAACGGCTACGGTCGGACGAGTACGCGGGATCTGGGTTGAGCTTTTTTTCGCATGCGTAAAAGTTATGGGATGGCGTTGTGCGTACCGTCGTGTTTCACTGCGGTAATTAAGTTTTGCCGACAGCTCTTCTCGTCGTAGTCAAAAATCTGGAGCGTGTGACTTCAAAGGTGAGGAAATTTAAATTTGTCGGGACTCGTACTCTTGAGTTCGTAAAAAATTGGAAACTCTTCTTCAGTGACGATTCTATCAGAAAAGCGCAAAGTAAGGCTTCACGAAGTTCATGAAACGACATTTTTCACAGGTTGAGTGATTCAGCCGTAGCAGCTTACTGGTTTACAATCTTAATCTCTCTTTCTTCTTCTTCTTCTTCTTCTTCTTCTTCTTCTTCTTCTTCTTCTTCTTCTTCTTCTTTCCGCGCCAAACAGTTCGTACTCGACCCAATCCACCATCGACAAGAACCAGACCTCTCCTGCTCGTCCAACCGTAGGCATTTAACCGTAGTGCTCAATCTTAAATTCCCCAATAACAGAGGGTAACAGTATTCAAGATGCGATAACACTTTGTAAAGAGAGACAATAACGTGTGACGGAACTAACCGCTTTGAAAAAAAGCGCATGCGAAGATAGCTGCATTAAGAAGAATTTTTTAAATTCTTCTTTGACTGGTCTTCTTTTTTTTTTTTCCTCTAATTCTTTATTCTTCTTTTTCTTCTAATTCTTTAATTCTTAATTCTTCTGAATGCGGCTATCTTTGCATGCGCTTTTTATTTAAACATGATTGTAACATGAGGCTCAAAAGACAGCTCCCGCTCCAATGTAAAGCCTAAAATTTTAATAGTCGGTTCAATTTTGACAGACTTGTCACCAACCAAAAGGTTATAAGTGCAGTGGGTTTGCCCAGTGTCATTTGTACCAACGTAGCCTGGGTCCGACTCCCGGCCTCGCCTTCGTGGGTTGAGTTTGTTGGTTCTCTACTTTTTTTTCCGAGACGTTTTACCCCGTGTCCCCGGCTCTTTCACCTCCGCTCCCACCTTCCGAAACCAACGTTTAAACTGATTTGATCCGAGCTGATTTGATATCTAGTGTAAAGGGCATTTGATTGTATTTACATGTAAATTTGCGTAGAAGTATTTAACAATTATTCCATGGGCCCGCGTTAGATACGAGTTGGCTATAACCATTCTCGTATCCAATGAGGGCGAATGTGACAATAGTTTTATTAAATTCTCAGCCTTCTATTTGTTTTTTGTTTGTTTTGTTTTGCTTTGTTTTGTTTTTTTTTGTCGAGGAAACTTGGCTTCTCACTGAAAAAAAAAATTCAAACTAAAGCAACACTTGCCGGATCATTTCCATATGAGGTCAAACATAGGTATAATAGCTGATAACCGAGATCCAGTAAGCCAGTGAGAAAGCTAGAAATGCATTTTAGGAGGTTGAGAATTTAATAATAAATATTTTCATTGGACCATTCATCTTTGATGTTTTTCCATATTTGTTTTATCAGTCAAGGAAAAAAACTAGTGAACGAAAAGCAACACAACAAAGACTTCCCCGTTGTGCTTTGTTGGAACAGTGCATAATTAAAGCGCTAAAGGATATGACTTAAACACTGAAAGGGTCTGATTAAATACTGTCGTCGACATATTTTTCTCCTTCTGAGAGCAGGCCGGGGGGGTAAATGCCTCTAACACGTAACCATTCAACAAGAACCCGCCTATATTGAACGGTATGTGCTCAGGAATACGTACCCTGATAACATTAGTTGTAAGATAACAAAGAGCTTATTTTCAATTCCGCTTAACGCAAATGAGAATATCTTCCTTCATTAAAAGAGACATCCCTTTGGAGCCTCCGTTCATTTTACACCAGACGATTTTAAAATCAAAAAGTGACAACGTCAAACATATTTGGTATCGATTGCAGAATTTAGGGCCCTTGTGGGATCAAATGGAAAACAATCCGATAAATGGTATTCATCGTGTCACATCTAACCGCAAATAATAGACATTAGCAAAGACTGAGGTCAAAAGGCCGCATTATTTAGCTTGCATTGCTATGCTGTCGTGCGTCTTTTCAGGGTATTGACACATTACCGGGCTACGTTCTGCTCTGTAGCTCATCAGCGGTGACAAATCTTATAATCTTATAAATTCGTAATTTCGAAGAACTCATCAAGTAGGATTCCATACGGTAAGGCCAACGAAGACTTCGCAATCTACAAAGACACATGTCATTCCATGTTTACGCCAGTCACTGACAAAGCTGTCTCGGGATCCAAGGTTTTGCCTAGAGTTGGCAATAGCCGGAATCTTCTCGGGTCATAAGCACTTTGCACGTCTGACTTCAGAATAGTTTATTTTGATGTGCATAATTTTTTGTTTATGTCTCGTCTGATGAGAGCTAGAGGCAAAGAGGATAAAACATCCTATTTTGAAATCAACAGGGAATGCTGTCTGCAAGCTAAGCGCTTACAGGATGGAGTTGATTGCTTTTGCTTGCTTCACAATGGCTGCAGCGTTCCTTCAATGCGAAGGACTTGCAGGTATGTTTCTCTAAGACAACTGATTACACGGTAAATACAAACTATGCCGTTAACATAAACAGACATTATTATCGTCGTAAACATGGCGAACTGAAAAGAATCACATACTCCACTGACAAGTTTGATTTGCTCAACCATTTTTGTAGGGTGAAGTAAACTGTCGTATCACAATAGACGTTTGCGCATTTGCCTCGGCAGTGTCACTGATCAAATTGAGTGCGGCTTATCAAGGAAGACTTATCGATATATACTTACGTTAAGGCGGATTTCATTCGATGTTAAATGTGGATCGTGACATGTCGTAAGCAGAAAGTTGCTTCTTACACACTCCAATGTCGAATGTCCTTGTTCGTTTCTTTTTTGTTTTGTTTTTGTTTTTGGTAGGTTAAGGACCAAATATGCTGAGAACTTTCGCATGCTCGCAACAAACGAAAGATTAAGATGAGTTTGATAAGAATGTTTCACAGGCTCAGTGTAAATTTCTAAATTATGTTATTGTTCTATCCCTTTGTGCAATTTCTGCTCTTTGATAATAAAAAAAACTGCATCAATTTGCAAGAGTTTTGCAGCGATTGACATTTCGCATAGCAACGCAACAGTCGACGAGGCTCCCATGGCAGTTTAAAAAACAAAAGGCTTCGCGAAGGTTTTAGTCGCAACGAATGGTGTAAAAGACAAATTAAAGTTCTTGCTGACAGCTTGATGAGTTTAATTTACGTTAGAATTACGTTGTTCTACGAATACGAAATTAGTAATCGTAATTATTTAAACGGATGGTTGAATTTTGCCGCACGCTTCGCCTAAAACTCAAACTGGTCTACTCAAAAAGTAGATTAAAAGAGCTATATTTATATAAGGCCGTATTTAAGGCTTGAAGTTTGTCGGGCCGTGTATACAGAGTAAGAATATTGGGAAACCGAACTAGGTTGGCCCTTCACAGTACGCGGCGGAGATTGAAGACAAATCCACTCGGTGATCAGAGCGGGGTTTTGAATCCTGAGAATCCGCCTACAAAACGGGCGTCCCGGCCAACCACCCGGCAGCACCGCCTTCTTTTCAATCCGTCAGCACTTCCATTTAATTGATTTTATTAAAAGAGTGTGTCTATCAGTTCAGTACCAGTTACAGAGATAACAGGATTGCATTACAAGTTTAATTTTAACCCCATCGATTGAAACTTCTTCCTATTTACGTGCGGAGGCCTTTGTATGGCTTTTGTAGTCGCCTTGGGCGTCGTTTTGTAGGTTTCGCAGGGGTAGATACCACTCATTTTCTCAAATTACGATAGAAGCAAGAATACCTGCAAACAATTGCCTTGAGTTGTCAACTTTCTTTTCAAGGCTCTGAGCTGCCATCTCAGAGGTTGTGAACTCTAAAATCCCTCAAGGGCATGAGTGATTTCTCTGTCTTAATTTTGACTTGAGTGTCGAAAGTAGTTACGCCATTGCTGTGGTTTTGGTTTGCTGTATGATTGGACAACAAGACTTGCGCGAACTTTTCAACCAATCGGATGAAAAAATACATCCGATTGCGACTACGTCACTCTCATTTTCCCGCCGTTCGGCGCCGGCCGGCGTCGGCTGTCTTCACTTGCTTTCCATTGTAATTGAAAGTAAAACCAAGCCGTAAATTACTTCGTCTTGTGGTTGGCTGAAGGGTGGATTTCCTTCAGAACGTGATTGGCTGTGTAGTTACTTTGGGGTTGGTTTTACGACACTCAACTGAAAGCCACTCTAAGGCCGTATGTTTTGGTCCACAGCAATATTTTGTTTGTTCAAACTGGGTCTATTAATAATAATAGTAATAATAATAATAATAAAAATAATAATAATAATAATAATAATGGAATATGCATCGCTGTTCTAAGCGCTTTACAATGTAAAAAAGGACAAGAAGATAATTAATCACGTTTTTACAAGCTTACATATAACACTATTGTACATATTGGGAAATTTATAGCATACACATCTTGAAAAGAAAACAAAAACAAATATAATGAAACTAAAATGTCATATACCTTTTTAAAAAGAAACCTTTTCAACTTAGATTTTAAAAAATTAACATCAGAACAAGCTATTCCTTAGTTTATGAAATTTCAAAGACGTATTACTTCAAAAGAAATAGGATCAAGCACTTCTGGGTTTGGACAAACAAAACAAAACTAAACTAAACTAAATGTTGCGGATTTTTTTTTTAAGTGATAAATTACTGGCTTAATAGAGATCTAAATCTTAATTCCTTAGTTCATGAAATTTCATAGATATACGGACATAATAGTTTGCTCAAAGGAAATGGGGTCTTGACCTCCCGAGTTTGAACAAACAAAACCAAAACAAAACGTTGCGGTGTTCTTTAAGTGATCACTTAGTAGCCATGCATCGGGGCCCAGTTGTTCAAAGCCCGATTAAGCTCACCCTGGGTTAGAGTGAACTTTGATTCTAGTTTATTTACCAATCAACAAAAATTTTCCCGAAAAAATTTTGCTTCTCATTTGTAACTTACACTTTTCTTCCGACTTAGTCGAAAACCACTTTTTGAAAGTGTTTTCTGACTGCGAAATTAAAACGTCGGTTAATTTTCAATCGATGTTTAGCATTAATCGGCTTTCGAACAACCGGGCCCAGATGCAGAGCGTTCAAATACTTTAGAAATGCGTCACGTGACGTTGACGAATTAGTGTCCCTTCTCGTGCTGGAGCGGTTCGCACTTCCTCTCGTACAAGTCAGCCGCCTATAAATGTATTTTAAAATGATTACTGTCTGAAATGGACTGTAAAATCCTAAATGTCAATATATTTTTCACTGAAAAAAGCCAAGGTACCGTAAGTTCCATAGAATTCAAATCCATGAGAAAGCAGAACTGTAAAATTCTGTCTTAATGCTCCTCAAAGGAAAAAAACACTGAGCATTAAATTTCCGAAACTTTTCACTCTCAAGCAGAAAACACAAGGCTTAATTTTGCATGTGGTGGGGTCCCCCAGTATACACCGAATTCATAAATGGAAGCTCCTAAATTATTCTTTTCTCTTTATGCTAAGCCAGAGAGGATAATTGGCATAATTGATAAAAATAATTTAGTACCCTACATTGATGAATTCGGTCTGTACGACTACCTAAAACTCATACTAAGCGTTTTACAATAGTTTTAAGAGTTTGATATAATTTATCAGTTAAGTGTATAATACTTGTTAGTTGCAGTTTTTATGCGATGATACGGTGTAACTTTTGATATGTATTTTATCAACTGAACAAGGACTCATTAAGTTGCTGTTGATGACATTGCTGTGTTTAAGCTGTTGAACTGACTGAGCGGGGCTGTTCGAAGCTGAGTTAGCACCAAGCCTGGGTTAAGCCTAATTAAAGCCAAGAAGTTGCTATGGTATTTATTAGCACTAACCCTGCTTCGAAGAACGTGGCCCTGTTTTTCCAGCCAAGATCATTAGTTTGCTGTGTATGGTCGTAGATGTCTGAGTGAAATTACAGTGAAGTTCTGTTGAAAGGTTGATTGTTAACACACAACAAACTGTTCCCTACCAACTCTAGGTACTCTGTCACCTATTTGCGAAACTGTCTCGAGGTCCTTAGTTGTCCGTTTTATCCGTTTTTAACACTCCTTTCAAACCACGTGCTCCCCCTCCGTCTGACGAAGAGGTTAAAACTAGGCAGCTACTTCTTTTTTTTTAATTTTTTTTGTTAGATAAACCGCACCCCAGGCGTTGTGTCATGCACGTCATGCGGTAAAACACCGTTATTTCTGTGTAAAAGTTTTAAGAGTTTAACGGTTTGTCATTCCTTCTCTATTCAGCAAACTCAAGTATATTCAATTCAGCATCGCATTACTGGCCCTTAAACCGTCATTTCGGTATTGTAGATATAAGAACAAATAGCACTGGTTCAAAGCACGGCAACACGTCCAATATCTTCTTCAAAGGCCCGAGACATGGCTATCTTCACACAGGCGGTAAGGCATGGATTGGCCTGGGCAACTTCACCGGATCATGTTTGGCAGAACCTGCGAGGTGTAACCGACCCTTAACAGTCTTTTTGTGGTTGAAATATGCTCAAAACAAAAATAGGAGATACCTCGTTGGAACCTCAAGCCATCTTACTTATTCAGAAGGTTTTACAATATTCAAGGAGTCCGACAAGATTGCCAATGACACGATCGTTTTGCGACTGAATGATGGCCAGCGAGAATGGACTGGCTCTCTAAATATAAGGCCGAATGTTTGGTCGCACGTGGCGTTCACGTGGGAACGTAAATCAGGTCTAGCCCTGTTTCAGAATTGCCGCCAGATGGCTCTGGTCTCTGAATACACTGATGTAACAGCGGTTAGAAACAACCGATCAAACGTTTTGAAACACTATCTGACTCTGTCAGGCGCACAGAACAGCTACCCAAATGTAGGTGTCAAAGCATCCTATGAGGACTTAACCGTGTTTTATAGAAAGATGAAATCGTATGAGATGAGCTGGATCTGTCATCATAAGTTAGGTCAGTATGATTAGCAGTTAAGTCGTCTACCCCTTAAGACAAAAAACCTGTCTTCAGCCTTTATGTTATCTCACCCTTTAAAGCTCTATGACAGGGTTACATCTAGATGCTACGCGGGATAGAAGGGACCTTTCAGCCGTCTGAATTAATTTTCGGCTCCAAATTTGGCAGAGAAGGTGAGGGGGCTCACTGAGACTGACAGAAAGTGTCGACAAATCCGGAATTTCTCGATTCTTTCAGAAGAAAGACCTTTGCCTCCCGTATTAAGGCGCGGAAATACTTTTGCCAGCGTATCGTGCAATAGGCCATTTCCGAATTGCTGTTTGCCTCTGTTTCAAAGCGAGTCTTGGTGCTAAACCATTCAAATGATAATGAGTTTTGCATTTTCATGCAAATCAAACTCATTATCATTTGAATGGTTTAGCACCAAGACTCGCTTTGAAACAGAGGCAAACAGCAATTCGGAAATGGTCTATTACAGATGCTTTTTGCCAATAGGTGCGTCACAGGTTTCATACGAGGCGGCAACACTTGCAACAATTGAAAATTATGTGCAAAATCACATGATGTGATTCGGAGTCCAATAACATTCGTTTCTGTTGGGTTGGGGAAGGGAGTGAAAAGAACAATGAAATTGCACCTAAACTCAAATGATTTCGTTATTGAGATAAACCTCTTAACCTACAGCATCGTTATCGCTTTGAGTCCTCATCGTGGAAGCGAGGCCCAATGCATAGTCTCCCCTGGGTCGGTAATGAAGTAAAAGTGGGGGAAGGTGGAGAGGGAAGGTGGAAGCTTATCTTGGTTATTTTCTTCACAGAAGCGCCTAAGTTGAATACGACCTGTCACGGATCTGAGAGATGGCTATCAATAACCTGGACACCGCCACCGATGACGTATAATATACTGACTGGCTACAGTGCATGGCAATGGAGCGATTCTTCCCTCAAGTGGAGTAAGTTGTCGCTTGGGAGTCAGAAAAAGTTCCTAAATATGACTGATTTGGGTGAGTATGTTTCCTTTTCGTAATGACTCCTTAAGGTCTGGTATTCAGGAGGACATCAGGTGACAATGGGCTCTTTTCATGAAACTGTCACGTTGTACAAAATCCGCCCTGATGGATGGCAAAAGAATGCACCAGTCTCCCCCAACAAAGCGATTACATGAATTAAAGAAGTGATCCTCCCATATATGTGATCCTCATATATACACTCGAAAAATTCAGGTGACTTCAACGGGATTCGAACCCACGACCTCTGCGATGCCGGTGCAGTGCTCTTACCAACTGAGCTATGAAGCCACACAGTTGAGAGAAGGTCAATTTGTTGGACTCATGCGTGTTTTTCCGTAAAAGGAATGGTAAATGAAATGATTGTGAAGTGCGGGTTAGAAATGAATTGAAGAAGTGATCCTCACACTTTCTGGACAATTTAAGCCGTTGTCTCATATATGCACTTCATAGCTCAGTTGGTAAGAGCACTGCACCGGCATCACAGAGGTCGTGGGTTCGAATCCCGTTGAAGTCACTTGAAATTTTCAAGTGCATATATGAGACAATTGCTTAAATTGTCCAGAAAGTGTGAGGATCACTTCTTCAATTCATTTCTAACCCGCACTTCACAATCATTTCAAACTGATTACAACCAACCAAGCATGACTTTTCGTTGTTTTGGATGTCCCAGTGCGTAGCTTGCCATCCAGCAAGGCTGATTTCGTACCATGTGACAGTTTCATGCAAAAGGCCCATACAAGCGACATAATCATGTGGTCATGCACACGCGCAGAGAGCCATTTGTTGACGTAATTGTCCATACTAGCTTATGCCTGTGCTTATGTCGCTGGCGTTCTCACTTGTGTACACGTGCTTTTATGTATATATCTATGCTTAAGCTGTAGCTGTACCTGCACTTTGGAACAACCTTCCGAACGTAATTAGATCCGCCACTAGCATTAACTCTTTTAAGACTCATCTTTTTAAGATTGCGTTTGACCTATAAATTATTTAATTAACTAATTCCTATTTAAATCCAATTTTAGTATTTAAGTAATTATTTTGTATTTTGTTTATTTGTTTTATACATATCAATCTTATTTGGAAATTTTTATGATCTTTGTAAAGCGCGCAAGAGCATCTATGTCTGATTTGCCGCGCTATACAAGACTACATTATTATTATCATTATTATTATTATCATTATTATTATTATCATTATTATTATTATTATTATTATGCTTATGCCTATACATGCTTATGCTTATGCTTATGCTTATGTTTGTTTCTTAGTGGAAAACAGGCTTACATTTAATCGCAACTCATTTATTGAAATCTGTAATGAAGCAGATACACGGATATCCATCCTATTGCCGGTTTTGACAACACTAAGCTACAAGACGAGTCTCTCTTATTAAACTAGCTTAAGCTGGACAAACATCCTGCATACTGATAGGATAGAAGTTTCAAATGAAGGCATTTTCGCATTATATTTACTTGTCTTTTGTAAGGAATCGTTGTGCCGCAGTTGCAGGTAACAACCCGCATATTTTGTATAACCATAAAATGCACCACCCCTGAAATGTTTTCGTTGTTAAGGTAAATCTCCTTACCTATAACAAACATATATTGATGCTTTCTTGTCAGAATTTCACTTATAATAAAAACTAGCATGACCGACGACCGAGCTAGTGAAAGGCGGAGTATAACTCTTTTCCTAAGATCACGTCACAAACTGCTCGCAATGAAGAAATCCTTTGAAAAGAAGAAAGCAAAACGGTTTGATGTCCCTTCAGAGAATAGATCAATGCCTCTCACTACCTCGGCCACGGGACAAATTACTGCGGGTTCTGTTAACTTTCCTCAATGTTTGAGGCCCAGTAAAATCTCAAGGAAACAGAGCAAAAGTAGGAACCGAAAATGTCCTCCGGGCCTTCGTCACTTTGACACAGCTTAATCACGTCATTAGTTCCTATGATCGCAGCGCGGTTGTCGCTTACGGTTCTTCCCTGATGAAGTGTAAAACAATTGGTTCAGTAAGGTTGTCATTTTCGTGGGTACAGAAATCTGATTTCACCCTACGTGATCTAATGCTAGCCGTCCGAGATTTGTGACTAACGTTTCACAAAACGTTTAAAATCTAAGAGTGTAATTGAATGATTTATTTGCAGATCCAGGTACTCGGTATAAATTCCGTGTTCAAAATGCTTTCCGTTTTGGCTCTGGAAGATTGAGCGGGATAATCGAGTGCAAAACAAAAACTGGAGGTAAGAGCAAATCCACCTTTAGTCGGTATTTTGGTAAAGACAATCAGCATTTTCTCCCACCGGTACTTGTAAATAGAACTCTGTGAATTTCACAATAGGGGGACGGCTATTCATAGAGTTATTTCCGTAGAGTTATGACTTAGAGTTAACGACTGCCAAAATCCTGAATTCATGATTTTGGAAGGGTTAGCTTAAAGTTTAGTGATTAGGTCTAAAGCATGATTTAAGAGTCAAGTCGGTTCATTTAATTTTGGCTTTCCAGAATGTTGAATTCAGGATTTTGGCAGTCGTTAACTCTAACTCTAAGTCATAACTCTACGGAAATAACTCTATTTCTAGTCGACCTCTCACAATAGCGCACTGAAAGGATGACAGGACTGATTCCCCCAAGTTAATGCTGAGTAAAATAATTGCGGTTACGCTAGACCCTTTTCCCAAAAATCGTCTCTGGCCAAAAATGGCTTGGATTCGGTTTTCTGGGGCTTTTGCGTTACTCCCAGTTTCCCAGCAAGAGTGGGATAACCTTTGATCAGTTGCTTACGTCAACACTGCTGCATGATCGGTTGGGCCGTTTTTGGGTCTTGTGATAAACGACTGTATTTACATCTGGAACTGTAATGGGCAATTCTTTTGTTCTTTTTGACGTACGATTTTAACTTTCCCAGAAGCAATTTCGCACAGGGAAGATCAGTTAGTTACACATAAAAAATATTGCTTTCTCGTGGTCAACCTGTACTAGCCCATGGGACATGGGTTCAAATCCGTTTGAAGACCTGCCTTTTTTTTTTTCAGGATTCTTTAGTGGCAATTCCTTAAATTGCCTAGCAGTTAAGGGGTCATTATTTCATTTCATTTCATTTCTCACTCTCACTGTCACTCTCACTCTTACTCGGCCCCAGTTGTTCGAAGGTTGCATAACACTATCCACTGAATAAATCACTATCCACTGGATAATTCTAACGCTCACCCACTAGATAGTGATTTATCCGCTGGATAGCAGTGTCCGCCTTTCGAACATCAGAAGCCTCTGGTGTTTTCTGCGTATGCCAAACTGCTGGCGCACTGATCCCAGGGTACAACCTCGTACCGGTCTGAGGTTTTCGTATATGTTCAGAAATCGGAATTAATGGTGTCGGTACAAGTTTTCGTTCCGGTCTCATGTGATTAGATAAAGAGATTTGTATGGATCTAGACAGATCTGAATTGGTACCGGTCTGGGTTTGCGCCTGTCTCATGTAATCACCCTGCTGGTGTTCTCGAATCGACCAAACATACCAAGTTAACCACTTGTTACTCTTCTCAAATCATCTAAATTTCTTAAAAAAGAGAAGACAATAGCCCCGCCCGTGCATAACCTTAAAGCGCGTGCTGGACGCGTGTTTTGTGTTTTGGTACGTGTTTCTTCCGTCCTAAAAAGCAATACCCTTAATGTAAACGAAACGAGGGATCTGCATGTTCTGCAGGTGGGTTTTAAGCCTCATTCAGACTATCCATTTTCCCTTGACAGCCCACTTGTCAAGGAAAACGTGCCCACTGTACACACACACGCAAGTTTTCCTTGAGAAGTGCCCTTGACCAGCGTTGAAAACATGGCTCCGTTTTTATTAAGCGAACAGCAAAAGTGTTTTTGTTTTGGGGGCCGCAGCAGCCTTGCTCTTCCAGGTTGGCCACGAGATGAAGAAGAGTAAAAAAGCGAAAGTGGTGGGTTCGTCCGTGGGCTTCCGAGAGACAAAGAGAAGACCAAGGAATTCAAACAATTTTGTAGGCGAGCTAAGGGCTAGAGACCCCGAAGGCTTCGAAAGTTTCTTCCCGTTAACTTGACATATGACTTTTTGTTTTGATCGACTACCTTAGTTTCTTTGCCTTTTTGTTCTCTAACAGGAATTTCCCATAAAGCCTTGGCAATTCATTGACAAGTGCACTTGTAAAGTAATCTACACTAGCAAATATCGCCCTTGACAAGTTTTTCCCTGACAAGTGTCCTTGTTGAAAAACTAGCATGCTAGTTCTTGAACAAAAACTAGCATGCTAGTTCTTGAACAAGGACGATGGTAAAGGGAAAACCTGTCATATTTTTCTATTTACACTGCCAAGGAAACTTGTCAAGGAAAACTTTCTAGTGTAAATGAGGCTTTACATTTTAGTACATATCTTTGCCGCCCTCTGCTAAACAACGTGACAGGATCAAATTTGAGGTTTTTTTGGTGGAATTGACCATTTCCATTCTCTTTTTACAATTTAACTCCGTTCACACCAGTTTTATTTCTGGTTAGTTGGCCGGTTCATATTTCAGATTTAGAATAATCAGGAAGTGATTGCAATAATGCAATTTTATGTTTTGAAATGGCTTTCTTGCAGCCGTTGTCCACTCTTTAAACTTCTTTGAGATTTGATCTCTACTTTCAGTTTTAAACCCTCCTGTGAATGTCAGTGTGGAGATGATGTCATCTATTGGGACATTATTGACTTGGATTGCGCCACCAGGTAGTTCTGGGGGTATTTTGGGATACAAGGTTAGTTCAGTTTATCCTCCTATCTCGTGCTTGCCATTGCCATGGATAAGAGCGTTAACATCAGTAACCAGTCTGACTGAGCTATTGTGCGCACTGTGCATCAGTTCTGCGCTGCCCCGGCGGCACGCTCGACACGTTTTACCAAGTCGCCTAACAACGAGTTTTCATCGAAAATTTGAAGGGAGCGAGGCTGTGAAATGTAAAGAAATGTTCATTTTGAGAAATTTTTTTTAGTTTGCATATCAAATAAAATGGATTTGTTCTTGTTTCAAGCCCGAGAAGCAGCTGAAATGCAGTTCCTGTTTCCACTGATGACAATAAGCAAAGGCACAGGAAAAACGACCTTCCTCATTTCCCATTACTTGTCAGTTATGTTGGCTTATGTCACTAGCGTTCGCCATTGTGTATGCGTGCGTTTGTCTGTGCTTAAGCATATGTTCTATCCCCGTTTTTGAACTTTTCTTAGCCTTAATCGTGATTGAATTCCTCAGATTTTCTTTATTCTTAATTCCTATATTGGCAATGTGGCCTGATGGTTAGTACGCCGGACTTGAAGTTCGAAGGTGCCGGCTTCAAGCTCCGCTTAGACCACTGGTTGGATCGGAGTACTTCGGATTAGTCCCGGGTTCAATTCCTCGGCTAGCTGAGTTTGTAAATCCCTCACTGGTTTCCCTCTCTAGCCTCCAGTTGTAAATATGTTTGTTTCCTCATAGAGTCTCTGTTGTTCCATGAAGAAGTAAACGGACGAACTAGACAAACTTCTACTTCAAATATTTATTATGAGCTGTAACCGCTAGCGAGTTTCGATCGTGAAAGACTTCTAGAAGCGAGAGAGAGCGAACTACAAATATTCTTGAATTTATATCAGTGCATAGCATAAATTAATTATTCTAAAATATATTCACAAGTTCACGCAAATATATAACAATATAAGCTAATTAACTAGCACGATGTAATTTCATAGCACAACAATGTTTATGTTTATTTGCATGCTTTTTTCCGTTGGTTCCTCAATTAGGGTGGTCAATTAAGTACTTATTAATTTGCATTTTGGGATTGTTCGTTCAAAGCATGGGATCCCGAATGCATGTCTTATTAAGGGATAATTTTAAGTGTCTTTTAAGGCGAAAAAAGGATTTGGCAAGGAAAGTAAGGTGGCGATACGGCAGTACAATATGAAACGGTCGAACGAAATTTTGTTGTGAAATAGTAAACCAAGTAAGCCGAGGGTCACCTGAGATATTTACGAAAGAAATCTGTCTTTCTTTAGATTACGTACACGTCGTTAGATTTTGATGAGAAACCCAGCATTGTTAAAGTTGGTCCTGGGACCTCATTTCTCCTCACGGAGTTGCAAAAGGACACCAATTACAGTATTCAAGTAGCAAGTTATGGCGACAAAAGATTTCTGGACAGCACGCCAGCCTCAACGACAGTTCAGACGAATTATAATGGTAAGTTAGGCACAAAGGATAAGACAATGGTCAGATGTGAACATGCACTTAACCACAAAAGATTTTCGTTCAGAAAAGTTAAATCCTAGTACACCATAAGACATATCCTTGACTTGCAACCACGTGACCAAAAATCTCTGGAGACACAGATAACAATAACTTTGTTTCGTCCTTGCCGCCATGTCGGTGACAGAAATAAATTAACTAATGAGGATCTATTGTTTTCGGGTACGAACATGGCGGCGATGACTTAACGTGCAAGACAAAGATACTTGGCTCTCTCATTTTTGATGGGCCTTAAAGTTGACAAAATTAGAATTCATTTGTCCCATTGCTGAGCTTGTAAGAGGCCTGAGATGATATCACAAACTCCTTTGCATTTCCGTTTTGAAAGAATTTTTGCAATGCAAAGCGGTTTGTTCGATCGTGATTGTGGGTTAAATGACTGCTAGTCCACGTCTTATGGCGCATTTAAAGCGAAATTTCAAGGCGAAAACGGCTAGTTATGATTACTATAGGAAAAAAGGGTTATCTTAACAAAGAGCAACATTTGAGGCAACATTAGATGCACTTTAACTGGTTGCGTCTGATGGTCAGCCCAGCTTATTTCAGACACATTGCTTTTGTTAACTTGTCTATCTGTCTGCCTTTCAGTCAATCTTTGTGTCTTTCAGTCAGTCCATCTACGTACTTGTCTATCTGTCTTTCTGTCTGTCTGTCGAGGCGTATGTCTACTAATTTGTCTGTCTGCTTGTCTAACTGTCTATCTGTCTTTCCGTCTGCCCGCCTGGCAACCTCCTAGTCTGTTGTGCACTTGTCAGTTGCATTTCTATTAACTGGCATTCGCCATTGACACCTCAAAAACTATAACAATAACAAAACCAACACTCACTTTATTTTAATTTTCCGTGCGGCTCCGACGACATGGTTTAAATTTGATCTTAAGTGATGGAGTCGGAATCGGGTTTGAGAAGAATTGATTACGATTACGATTTTGATTTTCACCATATCGTAAGTGAAAGTCAGCCTTAATACGATTGCATTCTATCTGCAGATAAAACATCAGTGAGAGAAACTTCCCTGGACGTCATAGGATTTAACTCCGTACGGGGCACGTGGAAAAAGCCACCTGACAAATACAAGGAGTTTTCTTATCGAGCGTTTGTGAAGTGGACAAGCATGGACGGGACAGAGAACATGTTAGAAGTGTGTGATGCCAATGCCACGTTTTGTGTGTATCACATCGCAGTGAAACACAAGTTTTACGTCATGGCGTATGTCGTTCGAGAAATTCCTCCCATTCGCATTGTTGGTAGGTACTTGTCAAGCTGCTATGTCACAGTTATTTCACTGATTAATGCCAAAAATAGCAATAAGTATTACTTTATGCTTCATGCTCCTTATCTGAAAGCTAACTACTGTTGGGAAGGTGTTGCTTTCGGCGAGCTCGGTTTGCTGGGACACAAATAAATGAACCACAGGTGTGGGACAAATTTTGGCCAAGCTGTTATGGGCGACGACGTTATGAAAATTCTGCATAGTAACCTGGGAAAGGCCAAATGTAAAAGACTTAATCACAGCAAAGGTGAGGGCACAACTGCCGTATGCAAACGTCAGAGAGAAGGGAGAGAGGGACGAGGGAAAATTGATATTTTCCTGCTTGGAGAAGCGAGCGAAAGAGGAGTCGTGTCTTGTTTATATGCTCAATAAGAGATCCTATCAAAGTGCCGGATGGCGGGAAAGCCCCAACTGGAAGCTGGAAAATTACTCACGAAACGTCGCAATGAGCATAACGCCATTTATTTCCTTTGGATAATGAATTTTCTTTTGGTGAATTATTAAACCTGTTTTTCATTAAGGATCAGTGAAGTGTGTTCGATGTAATTTGTAATTAATGTCGGTTCGAAATTACCGTAAGTAACTTCTGCAATATTTTAATAGTCGTATGTTTTTAATTCAATTAATTGATATATACATGGCCCTCTGGAAGAGCATTTCATGAAGGGACTCCGTGTTGAAATGAAGATGATGATGATGCTTGTCGCTATTGCTGTCAGAACAGTACATCTTCGTTGTGATTATTACGGCAACTCGACTGCCTTTCGATACAAGCCAATTTGCTTTGGAAACAGTGAGAGAAATGGTCTAACACTTGAGCTTGTACTTCAGGCTGCATATGCACGCTTTGCGGGCCTATTTCCCTGCCACCACGGACTTATGCGTGTGATGACTCGGGGCAACCTGCACGGCACAGTGTTGTAGTCACAATAAGCCAGGAATGTATGTCGTTGAGAATTGCCAGAATCGTGTGTGAAACTTATCAGACAACGCAGTAAACTAGTATAGCAAAATTCAACACAATAATACAGTAAGTTTAATAACTTGATGACATGGAACTTAACACAAAACGTTATTTGTTACTTTTTGCGATCACCTTGGCTCTCCATTAATTTTATCAATGCTCGATAGCCGAAGGGAACATATCGGTCGAGTGTGACAACTGTAAACCGAGAGAGGAGTTTAACCTCTAGTGACAATCAGCTGCATTGACAAACTAGGTATCGCTGACAGATGCTGCGTTTAGTGAATAATTTAAAAATTGAATTAATTTTGGAAATAATGATACCAGTAAATTAGCCAAATTAAAATTGATATTCAATTCTTGTATTGATAAAATGGAGAATAATACTGATAAAATGGAGAGTAATACGGATAATATCGAATCAGTATAGATCGCTTTCACACGACGTCAAGGCGGCTATATTGGTGTATCTAAACAATCTTCGGAGAATTGAATTTTATTTTTAGGCAAATATTTCCTTTTGTTTCAGTAGATCATATGGCCGCTGGTCACTTGAGTAAAAACGATCTATGGGTAGTAATAAATGGTGTGCAGGGTTGGCGCACTGGTGTGAGCGCTCACCTTCCACAATTGTGCCCTCTCTATTCTGTTCCGAGAGGTTGTAATAATAATAATTAACATTTATGTCGCGCAAATTCCATGTGAATATGATCAAATGCGCGTAATAAACAATTGTGATACAAATTAAACGTAACAAGTTAAGAATCCCAACTGGTGGGAGGCTGACCGGTTGGCTATTTACAAGGCGTGGAGGAGTTGAATTCGGGACCACTGAAGACAAATCCATCTAGTGGCAGGGAGGACGATTTGAACCCGGGATCTCTGGATTACAATTCCAGCGCCCTACCACTAGGCCACGCTCGCCTCCCTTAGTAGCAATGGCAGTGGTAGTGGTAGTGGTAGTGGTAGTGGTAGTAGTACTTGTTGAGTAGTATATACTTATTTTTTCCAATTTTTAGAATCACCAAGAGATGTGACCATTTCATCTCTCAGCTGGTCTCACATGACCTTAAACTGGACTTCGCCCTTCAACGAGACAACTGTGGACTTCGCGGATCGGTATCGACTGATTGTAAGATCCAGCAAAGATGAAATCGTGATCATGACTAAAAGGACGTTTGTTCGCATTGATGGTCTGAGGCAGTTGACCGACTATGAATTGAACCTTGAAGCATGGAACAGGCTAGGATATGGTCCAGTACATGATGTACGCTTCAGAACACCAGGTAAATCGCATTCGGTTGTAAGCAGTTTTGTCTATGAATCCAAATTGAGAGTGATTGGTTCATTTTTTTGCCTGAGTATAGACTGGTTTTCAGTGGGCGATAAGTTCTGAATTACTTCGTTTTGTGGTAGGCTATAGGGTGTATATGCTTCACTTGAATTTTTCAAGTGACTTCGACGGGAATTTACGGTTGACAAACTACAGGAACAAATTTTATTTGCATAATCAATGTTAATTACTTTAAGGCTTGACAAATACAGTTACGATTGCGAACAGCCTACTACGTACAAAATCCTATTAACTAGATGTACGCTTCAGAACACCAGGTAAATCTCATTCGGTTATAAGCAGTTTTGTCTATGAATCCAAATTGAGAGTGATTGGTTCATGTTTTTGCGTGAGTATAGACTTGTTTTCAGTGGGCGATAAGTTCTGAATTACTTCGTTTTGTGGTAGGCTATAGGGTGTATATGCTTCACTTGAATTTTTCAAGTGACTTCGACGGGAATTTACGGTTGACAAACTACAGGAACAAATTTTATTTGCATAATCAATGTTAATTACTTTAAGGCTTGACAAATACAGTTACGATTGCGAACAGCCTACTACGTACAAAATCCTATTAACTAGATTTACGCTTCAGAACACCAGGTAAATCTCATTCGGTTATAAGCAGTTTTGTCTATGAATCCAAATTGAGAGTGATTGGTTCATGTTTTTGCCTGAGTATAGACTTGTTTTCAGCGGGCGATAAGTTCTGAATTACTTCGTTTTGTGGTAGGCTATTGGGTGTATATGCTTCACTTGAAAAATTCAAGTGACTTCAACGGGAATTTACGGTTGACAAACTACAGGAACAAATTTTATTTGCATAATCAATGTTAATTCCTTGAAGGCTTGACAAATATAGTTACGATTGCGAACAGCCAACTACGTACAAAATCCTTTTAACTAGATGTACGCTTCAGAACACCAGGTAAATCTCATTCGGTTATAAGCAGTTTTGTCTATGAATCCAAATTGAGAGTGATTGGTTCATGTTTTTGCCTGAGTATAGACTTGTTTTCAGTGGGCGATAAGTTCTGAATTACTTTGTTTTGTGGTAGGCTATTGGGTGTATATGCTTCAAAACGTGATTGGCTCTGTAATAACCCCATTGGAAACCGCTAAAATAGCTTTAGTATGCTATCAGAAATTGGCCCATTGCTTTAGGTTCAAAAACTACTGAGTGTTTTCTATTGGCTGGAACCAGTATTTCAGTGATCTATTGTTGTCCTTTTTGATCACAGATCACGACGAGTGTGCAGACAATTCTCACACGTGTCACACGAATGCCGCTTGCACCAACACCGCAGGCTCATACAAGTGCGAGTGCAAACTCGGATTCATAGGAAATGGAAGAACCTGTGAAGGTGAGCCACGTACGAAGGTTTCTAGGTTCATAATTCATCGATCATCATTAACACTAGAACTAATCAAAGATTACGTATGTATTTTCTTGAATGGGCCGTTTGCAGGACCTAATCACGTTTAACTTAGCAACGCCATGCTGGCGCGATACCACAGCGAGGCTTGCTGTGTTGCACAAGCACAAAATTGTCCACCGAACAAACTATGAAAGAGCTACAAAGCAATTTTTGTTTTTCGCTTGAAAGTCAATACACACTGACTTTCTAGATCCTTTTGAGCCTTTTGTTTACGGTGGGCTGATTCAGGAGGAGCCAGGTAGCAGCTCTCGCAACGCCTCACATCATTGGTTCGTTATCCCTCCAGGCAACAACACTAACAACAAACAATGCATCTAACCCTAAAAAAACAGCTGCTGCTACACTAGAGAGCCAGTGTAGCAGCAGCAATAAAGTTGTTGTTGTTGTTGTTCGAGTGTTGAAAAATATTTCACTCGTTCGCTGCTCTCACTCGTGAAATATTTTTCAACGTTAGAAGAGAAATTTCGTATCTCCAAGTGACCATGTAATTTTCTTTTTGTTATATAAAATCCTCACAATACAACAAAAGATGCTTTACATGTATTCTTTATTTCAAACACTAAGGTTTTTGAAATAAAAATGAGATCACACATTTATCGATTTGCTACTACTCGGTATACCACTCAATTTTATATAATAAAAAGATAGCTGTAATTTGCGCTAATATCCTTCATGGACAGAAATCCCTGAAGGACTGGGTGATGAACACTTTTGTCCCCAAGAAAATGTGGCTGGCATCGAATGGAGAAGAACCATGACGCAGCGCCAGGATATGGTTCTCTGCCCGGAAGGAACTGTAGGTAATGGACTGTTCAGTGTGTTGCGCATTTTGAAACCATAAGAGACCGCACGTTGAATAAAGTCGTTTATCACTCAGGCCTAAACCCTGGGGCTCGATGTGGAAATTGCTGCGGATTTTCCATTCTTTCCCTTAGAGGAATGCAAAATCCGAGTTAGCAAAGTGGGAAAAAATGCGCGATAAGGCGGAGCGTGTTACGAATTTAACATCATTTCGTGGCAAATATCTGAACGGAGACAAATACAAAACCGGAGATTTCAGCCATTATGTAGACTTGGACCTTTCTTGGAAGTAAACTATTTGCTTAAGACCGCAATGTGATTGAATTGTACTAGCTTCGATCAACCGGCCTTTCGATTTTCATTTTGGGGCAATTCGGAATCCAAAAGTGCATTTTTATTCGAAAAAGCCAGAAATGGGCCCAGTTTAGGGTACACTCTGCTTTGTGTTTGTGTAACAAGACGCTTCGTGACAATAACGTGGAGGTAATTTGAAAAACAGAGTTTCCAACGTTCATTGTTGATGGTTTTTGTTTCATTTTAAGAGGATTGTGATGTTGATTGCCAATTTGTAATAAAACCGAATTACTAAATCTATCTGGAAAAAGTTGTATGATCTGTCTGTTATCGGTGTCCTTTTCCCCATTCTTCAGGGATGGCTTTGAGGGCCTGTTCGGGTAGTCCCGCGAGTTGGGATCTACCTGATCTCAGTGACTGTGTTTCAAAATGGATGGCAGATATCAGAGAACAAGTAAGTACACCGTACTTTAGATATACCGGCATTAGAAAGAGCACCTTCAGCTTAGCAATACTTCAAAGATTCAGCATATCAGATGTCGTATCGGCTGACAAAACGTAAGTTGAAAACTGACAAATTTGCAGACGTTTGTATGACTGGGGGTATGGTGTATAAGAAACCTGATATGCTGAATCTTTGTAGGACTGCTAAACTGAAGGTGCCCTTTCTATTGCTATTATACGTTTTTAATTTTAACTTATTTCAACTTGCGGCCGCCATTTGGGAGAAGGGTCTATAAGTCACGTACTTATGTAAACCAACTTTACAACAGTATTTGGTCAATTCATGGCATCGTCCTTTTCACCGTATTTTTCGCACCACCAACACTGAAAAGATGGTCATTAAGTGAACTTGCACTGACAGTATGAGGCAGAGAAAAGGCTATCAGCCGTCCACGACGAATGTTTCTTAAGTAAAAGTGGCTTGTTCATGAAGACACTAATTCAAGTCTTCGGGTCGAGAATTTCCAGTGTAATCATCATCAAGTTGTAAAATTAAAATCTTCCAGCCAATGCCTTTCCAGCGTTAAGCTTCTTCAGGTATTAGTTACCCCTGATATCCGTTTTAAACTCGATAACGCACTCCTGTTTTAAAAAAGGAAGCATTTCAGTGCCGTCTACCTTTTGAAAGCAGGGCATTCTTCTGACTTTAATTTCCGAATTTACACTGCACCTGACCGGGAACGTCACCAACTACTGACCTTTCAACCGTTTGTCGGCCTAGGCAAAGGCAAAGTTATGTCGGCCTAAGCAAAGGCTACACGTAGCCTCTTCTAGACACCTTTCATAAATTGGGAGAATGGGTTTTGTCTAATCTTAGCACGCGTAACAATTTTTTTTAAATGGTTCTTCTTTCAGCTAAATAATCCAAATGTCAGCGTATCGTTGATAGCCAATCAGCTTTCAAGCCTGACAGACGTAAAATCCGGGAAGCCGTTATATTCTGGAGACTTAAAGCTCCTGGTGGACGTCATTGATCTGTTATCACAGAGAGGACCTGGGACTAGCAATACGAATAACTCGCAGGATATGTCACAGACTTTCGTGAAGGTGACATAATAAGAGTATTGTTTTGTATAATCTCTCGTTGGGTTCCGAAGGTAAATTGGCCGACGTATCGACATTCAAAAGCAGCCCCACGTCAGCGCAAATCATGGAGAGCATTCAAATCCCATACACAAAGTCCATTATACTGAAGAACTTGCCCTTCTTATCTAATCTTATAGTGGATTAGTTTTTCAAGTTAAAACAATACAGTACACTTCATCAACAATCCAAGAGATATCATGCATGTCCTTACACTGTTTGAATAAAGGAGCGAGTTTCAGAAGGAACTGTGTTGCTGCGTCGATGGAAGTGCAGCTCTAAAATTTGGCTGTATTTACGAGTTCACCTCAACCTCGTTTTCAATGCGACCCAAGTCCCAACCCAAGTTCTTATCAAAATTACTTTTCATCGATAAGCTAATTACAAACATGTGTCACTTGGACTCACTTTGAAAACGCGGCTGAGGTGAACTTGGACATAACCTATTGGCCAATGTAAAGCGATTCAGACCTGTTATGATTGATTACTGACAAATTAAAAGTTAACAACTACCTGACTGAAATGAAAAGGGGAATTACTGACTCACTGGTGATTATTGGTTCAGGGAGTTATTTTTAAGACCACTTATGTTTACCCTGTGAGCGGTGGATTATCTTCTCTTATCCGCTTTAGTAGCGAAACAAGAGAGAAACCACTGCGAGCAAGTTACTTGTTCTCTGTCGAGCATGCGCGGCTGACGACACCCTTTACGTCATTAAATCATCATATTTAGAATACTTTATGCTCACGTGCGCCCTTGCGGAGAAAAAAAATGGTTTGCAAACCAGGTTTTTCAGTTTTATTTTAATTTATTCGTCCCCGAATCAGGACGGAAGGGACCGCCTGCTCGCACTGGTTTATCTCTTGTTTCGCTATCAAAGCGGATAAGAGAAGATAATCCACTGCTTGCAGGGTACCTGTGTGTTCAATACAATTTTTTGAATGTACTTGTTCCCTTCAGGCTGTCGTCGGCACTGCAAGTAATATTCTGGCTGACAAACATCTTCAATCCTGGAATTTCGTGCCGAAGGTACAGAATCTAGCACTGAATTGGCTTCAGAACCTTGTTTTATTTCAAGACTTATAACTGTGCTCGACTTAGTTGAATACGCAATCCTTGTGATTTTTTAGTTTAATTTAACCAATGATATTTAGCAATTTCTTGTCCATCTGAAACTGACAATTTGTTTAAGTCGTTGTTAACTTTCTTTTATGGAACCAAACAAGGACAAGATTTTTTCATTTTGTATGCAAGATATTGCTCTTATTCGGGAGGACAGTCAGTGGTTGGCAGAGTTCGATCAGGCGCTATCCCCATTTTACAAACGAAGCCCTTGAACCCCCAAAATAAATCTCTCTTTAAGACAAGAGCAAACTTGCTCAAAATGTCAAAAGTTCTGCCTTATTTTACTCGCTTGACAAAATGCATTACGTCACTTAAATTGACAACTTGAATTAACCAGTGGGTGTTCGTGTATGAAATTAAACCAAAGGCCCACCAACGTCTAAAATGGCAAGTTTATGAAAAGTCATAAAAGATCCAACAACACTGGTGAGAGTGTTGGCCTTCTATCAACGTGTCGCGGATTTGATTCATCCAGTTGGGCTCTGCGTCATATGTGGGTTGAGTTTGTCGGCTCTCTGCTCTGCTCTGCTCTGCTCTGAGAGGTTTTTCTCAGGGTACTCCAGTTTTCCCTCTCATCATAAACTAACAATTTGAGTTCGCTTGATCTGCAATCTACCCGATTAGTGCCCCAGCGCTAAATAATTCACGAAATGCAAAAGGTCTGTGGTTGAATAAATGACTCTTTTATTTTTTTTCGATTCAAGGAAGCTCACGGCCTGAAAGCAAGTTCACTGATTGACAGTCTTGATGTTATCGCTCTGAAAATGGCAAATGGTTCAAACGCAAATGCAACAGAAATGGAGAACATTGGTGAGTTCGTTTATCCTGCTCCTTGTGTAGTTTTGTCTGTTCGGACGGATTGACGCTGTTTGACTTTTACAAACCGTTTTTTAAATTGTTTACTTGATATTGTTTTACCCTGACACTTTCATCCCCTTAGTTAGCACCTGAATGCGTGTAAATAACTTTAGGCGGTTTTCATTCAAGTGACATGAGACCAAACTAAAAGTACTTACTCTGGCCAGTCACGCTGGACGTAGGCACGCAATGAGATCACGAATGAAGTTCCTGAGACCGGCGCCAAGCACGCTAAAATGCCTGCGACCAATTTACAATAGCCCCTTTCCGAGTTCACCTCAGCCTCTTTTTCAAAGCGAGTCTGAGGGCGAAGTCTTTCTTATGACGATTACTTTTCATTCTTATGGAACGAAAAACTAATTACCATCACAAAAGTTTCGCACTTGGACTCGCTTTGAAAAAGAGGCTGACGTGAATTCGGAAATGGCCCATTGGGATAATCGGGTTTGGTTTTACTCCTGATCGTTTGAGGTTGTGGCACGATAATGTTTTGGCGAACCCCAGATAAAAAGTCGCTAGGACACGTTTTTTGACACTCAACTGATAACCACTATATTTACACAACATACGCCTTATTCCAAAATGGCCGCCATTTTAATACTCTTTTGTTCTTTTTCAAATTAGCCCTTGTTGCCTCGTCTTTAAGCGCAAAATTCGAAAGAATATTTTACCTTGAACGAGGCAAAAAGGGCTAATTTGAATAAAAACAAAAGAGTATTAGAATGGCGGCCATTTTGGAATAACGCGTATTTCGTTGTTTTCTTCTTTTGAACTCTGTTCACAAAGAGTAGGGAATGTAATTCAAGTTGTCGTAGTCTTGCCTACCATCGGTGTACGTTATATATTTCACGTAGAAAATGTGTCATATTAATGCTTCGTTAAAATAATTGTTCGAGTTTCTCTCACTTGTGCTACGGCTCCTCTAACCCCCACATCATCATTCAGTGGTTAAACCACATTAGGTATCGTAATTTTTTCTTTTGTAGTGGGGTTTTCCACCCATACAATTATGACTAATCCCAGTTTCAGGCGTGTTATTAGAACTGTTTTCAGGTGATTGCCAAATTAATATAAGTTGGCCCATCATAACAGACGCAGACAATCAAATGAGCCAACCGTAACGCAAAACAAATTCATGCAGGCGACGCTAAGCGCGGGAAAACCCGTGCTAGCAAGTTGCAATAGGTTATGCTTCTCCGCCTGATTGGCTGAAATTGTGGCGCGAAATGTTTAAGCCAATAACCAAGCGTAGTGAACCCAAACTAAAAAAGAATCGCGAAATTACTTTCGACATTCGATCCATTTGCTCTCTATTTTGCTTTTCCCTATTAGCAATAACCGTGTCAAGACTGGAAAACCTCCAAAAACCAGAGTTCGCCCTTACCATCTCGCAGCAGGAAAATGGAGGCCAGGAACTTGCAAACGCTGTGTCTTTTCCAGCTTCCGTTTTAATTGGAAATTCCTCTGCTGGTAAGAGTCGATCTGACAGTTTGCATGTCCTCGGCTTCAAGCTTCCTTTCTTTTCAATTTGATGTAGGAATGTTGTTAAGGGAACTTGTGTAAGAGATTGGACGTTTTGGAAAGTGCTAATTATGTAAAAAATATCTGAAGCTAGTTGACAGTGGCATCATACAGTTGGGGTTCAGAAGCTATTATCTCCCAAGTACAAGGGCAGCAGGAAGAAAAACAAACTTTTGCGTTTCACTATGATTTCTAAAAACAATGTAAACCCGTTCTCTGAGCTCAACACTTGAAAATGTGGTCGAGCCCTTGTTTCTATAAGGCATTACATGGCAGAAGGAATAAGTGCTCAAGCTATCAAACTAGAACGCAGTGATATTTGTATGTCGTTTTATTTGCAGGTTCCAAACCCGATTATGCCACATTTGTTTCATACAAAACTCTCGCTGCATTGCTGACTCCAAGAGGTCTAAAGAGGCAAGCCGTTCAGTCTATATTAGGCGACGCTCATGTCATGCTACTTATTCCAATGAGGACTTTTGATACCTTAATTAAATTAGTACCAGCGATCAGTACACTTGATTTTATTTCCTTGTGAAGGAAAAAAAAGTTATTTGTTATTAATAACATTGAAAACACAACTCCTGAAGAAACATCCCGGTTTAAGGTTCGGTTGTAGACTAAACGAACTCATCCAGCAGATAATCCCTCCTGCTTAACTGATAGGCAGTGCTTTCTCTAACGTGTCCCCTTAAAATTCGGGATATTAGAGATGTGTCAAGCTGCGTAATCTTGCAGCGAGTTCTCATCTCACCCAATCCCTTATTCGTCAGATTAAGGGAACACTCAATCAAGCACTTATCGTCAGTCTACGAAACTATTAACTCCCATACATAACGTCCATGTTAACTATCTTGATTTGGACGGAGAAACAGCACTAGTATTTAGCCAACGGACTGAAAAGATGAAGAAAAGGTTGTTGACTTGATTCAAATACAGCTGTCCTTACTTTCCTTCACAGTACTGCAAAAACCCAGCAAAATGAAGAACCGTCCGTAAACTCGGCTGTAGTTTCCTTAAATCTTCGTCCTCTGACAAAGAAAACGTTCAAAGATCCTGTAGTCATAACGCTAAGACACTCCGTGGTAAGTCGTGTTATTTCAGTTCTATCCTAATGGTGTGGTTAGTTTCAATTAGTCTTCGTAAAACCGATACACACGGCGAAATAAATGAATTAATAATTCTTATATATAATAGGCCATTTCCGAATTGCTTTGTGCCTCTGTTTCAAAGCGAGTCTTGGTGCTAAACCATTCAAATGATAATGAGTTTGATTGGCATGAAAATACAAAACTCATTTGCATTTGAATGGTTGTGCACCAGGACTCGTTTTTGAACCGAGGCAAACAGCAATTCGGAAATGGTCTATTGACCACTCCACTTGAGTGGCCTTTTAGGGCTAATGAAACAAATGATGCAAGTCAAAATAACAGGGTAAAGAACCCCAACTGACTGTAGGCAGACAAGTTGCTATTTAGAAACGCCGCTGAATGAATGTTTAAAAATATAAGTGTGATGTGCTTTCTTGTCTTTGATTCTTGACCCACGTGAAGAGTTAATTCTATCTCTGAAAACCCCGGCAAGGAAGTTGGTGGGAACGGGACGAAGAAATCACGGGTTGATTCCCCCCATCCCCC
>BLFK01000658.1:460069-473089 GCA_014634185.1 Astreopora myriophthalma | reverse complement strand
CACACGTTTTCTCGCGCTAAGCACCGGACTACATCTGTGTATTTTCTTTGCATTATGATTGGTTCATTCGAATGCCTGCTTCTCGTGTGATTGGGAAAAGTTATTACTAATCGCACCACGATAGACCACAATAATTACAGCATTGCTTTGATTTTGACTTCAGCACGCAAAAGCACGCACGCAAAGCACGCAAAAATCAGCACCAAGCGCCAGTTATTTTTTGCGTGCTTTGCGTGCTGATTGGCTAGTAAAAGCAAGTGAATTACTTCGATTCTTGGTTGGCTGAAGAATGTATACGTATTTCCTTCAGGACGTGATTGTCTCTGCAATACTACACTCAACTGAAAGCCGCCCTAAAATCGGTGGTTACATGTGGCAATGCGGAAAATGTTCTAAGTTTTGCAACTGTCCCATAGTGACTTATCCACAGAATAGAGTTATCCGACACTTGAACTACGGTATCCTAGAGATCACTAAAAGTTAAATACTTGCGGAGTGTAATGTTTAGCATTACCACAAAATGGCATGACTGCTTATTTACTGACGTTATACGAATCAAGTAGTTTTTCCTCCTTTTTCCTGCAGTTTAACTTCATCTTTTTAGGAATGACATTCAGAGTCATGGCGCAGTCCGGTCCGGGCACCAGCAAGAAGAGAACCAATAAAATACGGTAAGAGCTTGTAATAAACGTCGTTGCACGTCAAACCATTTGAAACTGGCGCGTAGATCCTGACGACTGTACGAGGAGCGCTTCAAGTCCATTTACGGGTTTTCTTGTTCGCCATAGAGCTGTAGAGCAACTGATAATACGTTAGCTTAAAACTGTGGAGAACTCCATTGTCTATAGGGATACCACCTTGTGAAATGACTGGAGCTAGATAGCAAGCCTCTTCTTGAATGGCCATGCACAGCCAGCCTTAACCTATTCTCACAACTTGTGATTAAAACTGAAACTTCGGTAGAAGTAAAGTAGGAAATGTGTGCATTTTAAATAGGAGAGTACGTAATCAATCTACCTCTATTGTTGCTGTATATGTTTTAAATTAATGTTTAACTTTTGCAAACCTTATGCTTTACGCTTGTACCACTGATCGCGCTTAAATAATATAAAGTTATTATTATCGTTATGGTTGCAATATCGTTTTACTATAAATTTTAGGGTTTTCCGGCGCCCTTCTGTTGCATCAGAAACTCCTGGTTGCAACATAATAATTAACGCAAATTCGTTTCTGACTCGGTAGACGTTGGTCCAAAGCTTGCATGCTTCTTACATGTATCCTTGGTCTCACGTGGCTATTTGGTGTCTTCTATATCAATCGAGAATCGCTATTCATGGCTTATTTTTTCACCATATTCAACACTCTACAGGTAAGTCGTAGATCACCATTATGGACTGATAGAAATTGTTTTTTTTTTCTTATTGTAATTTAGTGTTTGAAATGGTCTTGTTTTTCTAGCGTTGTTTTGTTATTAAGGTTGAAGGTCTTTGTCTGCATTTAAGGTCATGCTTTTTCATGTCAGGGAAACATAAAAGTGTATCCCAGTGCCCGGACCCGGATATATAGCCCCCGAGAAAATTTTTAGGGGGCCCCAATTTGTGTCCGTTATAGAGATACAGAGAAAAACTACGATTCCGCATGGGAAGCCCCCGACCACCAACAATTAAACGATTAAGAAGCATTCTCCTTCTTCAAACGCAACAATGTGATTCCAGGCCACCGTGAAAAACATTCAAATTCGAGACGGCTTTTCGATCATTTCCCCTCCTTTCTAGCGAATACCAAACTCTGGCCACAGATCTGACACGCAGACACATTTCTTGAGTCTCTTTACGGTTGCAATTTACATTGTACAGGCTTAATAGGCTATTTCCGAGTTAACTTGAGCCTCTTTTTCAAAACGAGTCGTGGCGCGAACTTTTTGCAGAGGTAATTAGATTTACTTCACATAAGAATAAAAACTAATACTGAATAATAAAGAAATACTGAAAGTTGGACTAAATAAAAGGCTGAAGTGAATTCGGAAATAACCAGTCGACAGCATATTTTAGAGCTTACTCCCCGCGGACCTTTTACCGCAATTTAGAACTCTCTCCTCGAGTTCTTGGAAAAGCCCTCAGAGAGTGAAATTAATTAAGAGTTGATTGAGAAAGAGCAACTGTCATTCAGATATTACTCCTTACGAGCGTTTATCTTAGCAAAGCAACTGCTGTGACAGTTCCTCCATGTCAAAAGTTGGAGGATCGCATTCCTTTTGAAAAAAGAAAACCCACATGTTGTGAAAGCATTCTTTTTATTTTTACTGACTTTCCATTTCAGGGAGTATTTATATTTTTATTTCATTGCGTCGGAGATGAAAAGGTAAGTGTTTATTACCGTACTTTGGATGCATACCTCTTCCATTTGCTGTGAGCAAAAAGAAGATGATCTCTTGTTCTTCCCTTCTGTTTATTAGAATTTAAGCTTGCATAAAACGACTTCACTGTCATTGCCATTATCATTGCCATTGCCATTGACACAGGTATCGGCACCGGCATCGGCATCGGCATCGGCACCGGCACCGGCGTCGGCGTCGGCATCGGCATCGGCATCGGCACCGGCACCGGCATCGGCATCGGCGTCGACATCAGCATCGTCACTGTCATCGTCACTCCCATTTTCAATGTCATCGTTATTGTTATTATTGCATCATTAGTCAATCAACCAATCTGCCTGTTAATGAAACAATCAATCACTCAATTGTTAATCCAAGATGTGGACAGTCTTGTTTAGTTTAGCGAAATTAAGTACAAACAATGCAAAAAATATATTTTGAAAGGTGACTCGGATTGTCGGCATTAGATAACGTCGAGTGAATTCCGATTTCTGTGCCCGCGAAATGAGAATCTCTACTAAACAGATTGTTTTCAGTTTCACCGCTGGTCACTGATCTACTTTCACACGATCTAATCTAACACTAACCGAGACGCCTACTTAAATTTGTGCCTCGAATAAACGAACTTGGAATGCCTGTGAAACAAATCCGATTTGACTGAGAAAAGGGCTTCGAAGTGGGATATCTGTACGTCACTCCCCTTCTTCTGCTTGTACTGCTCTTAGCAACGGTTGTCCTGATGGTATGGTAGTTCTGCGTATTCATGTACACTTGATTTACTTTACATGATAGGTTCGGCTCGAGTATCGCCGAGTGTTATGTTGTATTGATCCTGACAAACGGCACTTGTTAACCAAACCCTCCTATAGTATGAGCCACAGCAAGTCAGAGTCGTCTTCAAAATCGATGAAAAGCCAAATCGATAATTTCAAGGCAAAGAATCAGACACTAAGCGGATCGGCGTCTTCCGAGGTAAGTATCGTCGTTGCCTTGTAGACACTATAAAACACCGCTGTTACGTTCCTTTGTAGAGGCTAACCTAACCCTGCCTACTCTTATACACCGACGTCGTTATACCAGAAACAAAGAAATTCAGTTGACCAAACACAAATTACATAATGAACAAAATGGACCAATCAAAACACAAAGCAAATAAATGCACCTGGCCCCAAGCGCGGGAAAACGCGTTGGAGCAGGTGGAAATTGCTTTTGTCCTTGTTCTGATTGGTTGAGAAAATTTCCCATCATCCTCTTGACCAAATCCATGTTAACTTTGTTTAGAGTATGACAGTGTCTGGTGAAATCTTGACCCATGCAGTTGCTCGAAAGCCGATGTGCGTGAGCGGGCGGAATTCAACAAATCCTGATTAGTTCCTGGAGCGGGCGGAATTTTCTCATCCGGCCCGCTCACGGGCGGAATAGTTCGCATGCTTACAGCCGTAAAATGTCCGGGTCTTCGCACGCCTTTCGTTGTGTTTTAGAAAAAGATAAAAATGTTATTCACCAGCCTCGGTTTTTCCCAATAAGGACCTCCCGGCTGGTGAATAACCCCTATATCACACGCATACTGACATTTTAATTTTTTTTGGTTTTAAATGGGTCCAAAAATAATATTATGCTCTAATGACAAAGGGAAGTCCGAGTCAAAACCGAGGGGCAAAAAACGTTTGGAAAGGATGTCTATCGATTGCTTAGTATTCCGGTGTAGCACTAACCCCACTTCGAAGAACTCGGTCTTGGCGTGCATTTGTCAAACCACCCAAAGCTTTTCGGGCTTATTTCGGGTGCCGCAATAACGTCTGTATCTTATAATCGACCTTGTTTTTTTTGTTGTTGTTTTGTTTTTGTTTTTGTTGTTTTGTTTTGTTTTGTTTTGTTTTGTTTTTTCAAGCATGAAACCTTGCTGTTCGTTTTTCCTTTCTTAACTTGAAAACATGTTGCAGGACCATCCCTCTAGAATCAGCGGAGCGTAGTTTTACAAATTCCTTTTCGGCTTGAAATGTTTTCGGGAATTTTGGGAAACGAGCTTCTGGGCCAACTTGTTCAAAAGCCCGAATCGACTAATTCTGGCTTACTGTTAACCAATTGGTTTTGATGGAACGAAACCCTTAGGGTTAGTTAGCGCCAACCCTGCTTCGAACCACACCATCCAGAACGTTGGATTTTCAAAACACTTGTTTTATCAGAAAAGAAAGATAAATGTCAACGAGGCTAACATTTTTTGTTTGCCTTGTTGATAGGATGGATCGATTGAGAGCAAACGCAGTACCTTCGTAGTTCACGTATCAGGTATCGTTTTTGTATTTTAATTTATTCCTTTAATCCCAAATGGCGATCGATACTAAAGTTCTCTTTACGATTTCCGTTCTTGATCATACACATAATGCGCATAAAGGGAATGATCAACAGAAAGTGACAAAAATGTTCTTGTTTGGGAAAATTGTCTCCACCGGCGCAATAGGTGTCCTTTGGAGAACAATAAGGAGAATACCACCCACCCACCTGTCCTCCTACTGTGGCTGCATACCAATGTACCCCACCTGTCCACCCGCCGACCTACCTACTACCTACCTACCTACCTACCTACCTACCTACCTACCTACCTACCCACCCGAAACTCTTCCAACGCGTTCGCAGACTCACATACCAAGCTAACTGCCACACTACTTACCTAAATACCTTTCTACCTAACTACAAGCTCTTGTTTTGTTATCATTTTTGTGAGAACACGTTCATGGAATCATGCGCTTGTTGTTGTGCCTATTGCATCTTTTTTGTTTGTTATTTTATTTTATTTTTTTTTGTTGCTGTTGTTTTTGTTTTTGCATGAGTGAAACGTAAGATGGAAGCACGAGTACATTTATGACTAAGGCTACGAGATTTCCGTTGTGAGCTTGCTCGATTGGAAATATTTAATTTCAACTTCTTGTGCATGCTCAGTATGGTAAACGCGTATTCGTACTCCAATCATGTGTTCGCTATTGAATGGAGGAGGTAAAGGGTGGAGGTGAGATATGTGAAATGAACTCTTGCATCGCGACTCAGGCCGTGGTCCACTATCATACGTTATGCCGGTGTTGCACGTTGAAATTTAAGCTGAAACGTATGTGCAACGGTGTCGCGAAATAAGTTATACGAAGTGGTGTTACACGGTGAAACTCTTGTTTTCATCACCACCGCGATCGTTGCGACCGTCGCAGAAGTAGAAAGCGGTTCTACTTTCCAAGAAGCTTGCCTCGCAACCGAAGTTCAAAGGTGGTTTCATGAAACGGACCATGTTACACGGACGCTGCAACGCCTGCTGAAACTTGTTTCGCAGCGCCGCCGCATACAAGTCTCAGCTAAAAGTTTCAACGTGCAACAGCGGCTTTAATGTCCTATATCTCCAAACAGTAGGCCTTTTTCGAGTTCACGTCAGCCTCTTTTTCAAAACGAGTCCAAGTGCGAACGTTTTGTGATGGTAATCAGTTTTCCTTTGCACATTAATAAAAACTCATTTTCATAAGAAAGATCGCACTTAAACTCGCTTTGAAAAAGAGGCTGAAGTGAACTCGGAAATGGCCTATTGTTTACAGTCTCATAGTTGATGCTTAATAACCAATCACTTTTTCAGATGGACAAGTGCGCGTGCGCGGTCTTGCTTCCGACGAGCCAAGCAGAAGGCTTCTGAACAATCAACAGCAGAGCCAAACAAGTTCTAGTTTTGGACAGTTATCAGGGCAGGTACTGCTGTAATGCTAAAATTTGCTGTCATCTGGGTTGGTAAATTATATTGGCCACAGGAGAGAGACAAAACAGCTGACGCTTCGAACGTTAGCACCTCGTAAGAGCGAATCCATCAAGAGCTGAATCTAAGAGTGCATTCTTTTGGAGCTATTCTGTTTATTCCTATTCCGTTTTAGGATTAACGGAATAACTAGAATAAGGTTTTCAAGAAAACGCGTATTCCAAGAACGGAATGGCTATCGCGAAGTTGGTCTGAGAACTAGCTCTCCGAAAAGTCTAAACTATTTCGGAGGCCGCGCATGATTTTCACCCCGAATCTCCACCAAAGAACTCGTATTCTATGTGCACTGATTAAACCTTATTCTGTTTATTTCGTTCATTCTGTTATCGAATAAACAGCTATTCCGTTTGCTCCGAAAGCAGGGTAAGTCCCCAAATAACAGGTAAACGAAAATTCCGTGTAGTCTTATCCGGAATCAATAGTCCCAGAAGAATGCGCCTTAAGTTAATGCTGGAATTAACAGCTTTTAAACTCTTTCCTTTGGCCAATTTACTTTACTAACCCAGTTGATACCATGTTTTGGCGCTTTACGCCCGGCTATCGACGGAGCGCAATGGTGTCTTCAAAGTTTCCCCTGTTTTGCTGTAATGATAATTCTGAATTTTTCAAGCTGTAAACGATTTCTTGTAGTGGGAACGTTGCATTCGTTGTTGGCGCCTGCCTTATTTATGGCCAAGAAGTAAATCAGCCATAAGATCACGTAACAAACAAGTAATACAGTTAATCCTGAACTTCTGGCAAAAGCAATGGTTGTTTCTGGACCGGTTTTGTTGTTTGACTTTCCTGCAAACGTAGCCGTTGTTACCTCTCACCTTTTGTCGTTGTTTACGTTTTTGTTTTTAACTTTGATTTTTGTCGTGTTCGAGCAACCGATTGCTATAAGTAGTGAGAGAAGTTTTCAATTAACTGTCGTGAACCAAAACCAGATTCCTTACTTCGGCCAATCACAACAGACACACTTAGATCATGACTTCGCATTCGAGCAGGTCACATTTGATTTTAGTTTGACGTCGCCTTGGTCGAGAAAGAAGTATTGCAAAACCAACCACTTTCAACTTTTGATTGAAACTGAACCCTGTAATTGGCCGAAGCGGAAAAATACCATAATACTCTTTGTTTGTCCCCAACCCCCCCCCCCCCAAATTTTAAATAAGCATTGTTTTTGTTTTCTCTTGGGACCATTGTAAGTCCCAAGAGAAACAGGAAACATTGCTTATGCGAAATTTGGTGGGACAAACAAAGAGTATTATAGTATTTTCCGCTTCGGTCAATACAGCGTAGGCACATGACGTCACGACGGCCATGTTGCTGTTCCACATGAATCCGTTGGAACTGAAGTCTATTCTTCGAAACTTCTTTTGTTTCGGTTAAAAAAACATGGCCGCGGATCACGTGGCTCTATAGCAAGTGGAATGGTGGATGGTAAATCTTGACAGTGACGGGAAGTAAGAAAACTATAATCTGGGGGCGCAAGTGTTATTAATTGTATGTCTTTGATTTAGCAGAGTCGTAAGAGCAGAAGACAGTCCAGTGTATCCCGAAACAGCGAGGCTTCTGACAGCGATCAAGGAAATGAACTGAGTCCTCTGGGCGGAAAAAACTAGACTGACGTCACGGCAAGCTAAATACTTCACGCTCGATGGTTTGTAACCGGCTTACAAGCAGGCACCCCAGGAAACCGAGAGTAATAGGGTAGCCAGCGCGGATGCTCTAATTATGGACATCTAATTATTTATTGTGAAAGTATGCAACTTGCAGTTGGCGAGCGACAAATTTCCCACTTGCAAGTTTGTTTACGTAAGAATTCAGTCATTGACAGGCGTGAACACTAACCAGGTGCCTGTTACCTTAGCGTTTCGTGGGGCCACTACCGATATTTCTTAAGTGTCCTCGCCGGTTTCCCTACTTCCTCGCTTGGGAAGCTTTCTCACAGGCTATCTGCGTTCCAGCTGGTGCGGGTCTCCTATCGTAGAAACGCCGCAGAATTCAGCTCCCGTTCCTTTCATTTCCGTAACGGTGTCTAATCAATCACTGACCAAGCACGTAGACTACGCAAGGAATCACTGAGAACTCAACGCAAATACATGGAGCCGGCGCCTTTGGCGGGAAATCCGTCCGAACAAGAAGTGATTGGTTGTGGTTTGCACTACATGTTATGGAGATTGGCGCAAATTTGCTATCCGACTTTGCTTTCATCGAATTTTGTACCTTTTAAGATGATTTTGTGCTAAAGGGAAGGTTAAACCCTTACTAAAATGGCCGAAAACGGCAAAATTCAGTGCCCCATTTATGGCCAAAATCTTTCCCCCAAGCCTGCCAGAGGTTGTCTTCATGGTCTAAATTAAGCTAGAGGTCTTAAACCTTTGAGAAAAGTCCATTATAGGGCTATAAGACCTCGTTTCCGTGGTATTTACACATAAAAATGTGTCACATTTTTGCTCAATTCGGGCTACATGGTAAGGTTAGCCCCCTCGAAGAATAGCCGAAAATAGCCAATTTAAGTGCCCTTGCACTTACGCGCCAAACTTTGTCTCCAAGGCTCCCAGAGACCCTTTTCATGGTCTAAATTAAACTGGAGGCTTTAAGCCTTTGAGAAAAGGCCATTACAGGTCAACTAGACCTCGTTTTCGTGGAATTTTACATTTATTAAATTTGGTCGTATTTTTGCTCATTTCCTGACCAAATGGGAAGGTTAACCCCATAGCAAAATGGCCGAAAATGGCCCATTTCAGTGCCCTTGTATTTATGGCCAAACCTTTGCCTGTAAGGCTACCAGAGACTTTTTGCACTGTCTAAATTATCCTAAGGGTCTTAAACCGTTCAGAAGAGTCCATTATAGGGCATTTAGACCTTGCTTTCGTAGTACTTTACATCTATAGAAATGTGTAATATTTTTGCTAATTTCGGGCTGAATGGTAAACGAAATAGGCGAAAGTGGCCAACTTCAGTGCCTTGGCATTTATCGGCCAAACTTTGAAACAAAAGGTCCCAGAGATCCTTTTCATTCTCTAAATTAAACTAAACAACTAAACCTTTGAAAAAAATCAATTATAAAGCTATTAAACCTACTTTTCAAGGAATTTTACACTTATTAGAAGATTCCTCATATTTTCTGCCAATTTGTGCAAAATGGTAAGCTTAACCCCCTCAGCAAAATGCCCGATTTAAGTTCTTTTTCACTTACGGCCAAAACTTTAACCCTCCCAAAAAATTTTTTGGCTCTGAACTAAAGTAGAGTCCTCATACGTTTGGAAACAGTCTATTATAGGGCAATTAGACCTCGTTCTCGTGCAATTTTTCACTTTTGAAAATTGGTCATATTTTGGCCCATTTTGGCCAAAATGGTAAGGTTAACCCCTTAGCAAAGTGGCCGAAAATGGCCGATTTCAGTGCTTTTTTATTTATGGCCAAAACTTTGCTTTTAACATTCCTAGAGATTCTTTTTTGGCTCTAAATTAGTGTAGAGTCCTTATAGGTTTGGAAACAGTCTATTATAGGGCAATTAGACCTCGTTCTCGTGCAACTTTACACTTTTGAAAATTGGTCATATTTTGGCCCATTTTTGGCCGAAATGGTAAGGTTAACCTCTTAGCAAAATGGCCGAAAATGGCCGATTTCAAAGCTTTTTTATTTACGGCCAAAACTTCCCCTTTAACCCTCCCAGATATTCTCTTTTGGCTAAATTAAAGTAGAATCCTTATACCTTTGGAAACAGTCTATTATAGGGCAATTAGACCTCGCTCTCGTGCAATTTTACACTTTTGAAAATTGGTCATATTTTGGCCGATTTTGAGCAAAATGGCAAGGTTAACCCCTTAGCAAAATGGCCGATTTCAGTGCTTTTTTATCTATGGCCAAAACTTTGCCTTTAACCCTACCAGATATTCTTTTTTGGCTGTAAATTAAAGTAGAGTCCTTACACATTCGGAAACAGTCTATTATGGGGCAATTATACCTCGTTTTCATGCAATTTTACACTTTTGAAAATTGGTCATATTTTGGCCCATTTTGGCCAAAATGGTAAGGTTAACCCCTTAGCAAAATGGCCGAAAGTGGCCGACTTCAGTGCTTTTTTATTTATGGTCAAAACTTTGCTTTTAACCCTCCCAGATATTCTTTTTTGGCTCTAAATTAAAGTGGAGTCCTTACACGTTCGGAAACAGTCTATTATAGGCAATTCTATCTCGCTTTTATGCAATTTTACACTTTTGAAAATTGGTCATATTTTGGCCAAAATGGTAAGGTTAACCCCTCAGCAAAATGGACAAAAATGGCCGATTTCAAAGCTTTTTCATTTATGGCCAAAACTTTGCCTTTAACCCTCCCAGATATTCTTTTTTGGCTCTAAATTAAAGTAGAGTCCTTATACCTTTGGAAACAGTCTATTATAGGGCAATTAGAACTCGTTCTCATGCAATTTTACACTTTTGAAAATTGATCATATTTTGGCCCATTTTGGCCAAAATGGTAAGGTTAACCCATAGCAAAATGGCCGAAAGTGGCCGATTTCAGTGCTTCTTTATTTATGGTCAAAACTTTGCCTTTAACCCTCCCCGATATTCTTTTTTGGCTCTAAATTAAAGTAGAGTCCTTACACGTTCGGAAACAGTCTATTATGGGACAATTATATCTCGTTTTCATGCAATTTTACACTTTTGAAAATTGGTCATATTTTGGCCCATTTTGGCCAAAATGGTAAGGTTAACCCCTCAGCAAAAATGCCGAAAATGAACGATTTCAAAGCTTTTTCATTTATGGCCAAAACTTTGCCTTTGACCCTCCCAGATATTCTTTTTTGGCTCTTTTTTTTCTTCTAATGGCTGGAACGATGCGCTTTTGATCTCAAATTGTTCTAGAGGCCTTAAGCAATTGGAAAAGGTGCATTTTAGGGCCATTAGACCTCGTTTTCATTGAATTTCACACTCTTGAAGTTTGGTCATGTTTTTGGCCGATTTTGGCCAAAATGCAAAGGGTCCCCCCGTTGCACTTTGGCCTAAAATCGTCGATTTGACTGCCCTTTGCGTTTATGGCCAGAACTTTTCTTCTAACGGCTGGAACGATGCGCTTTTGATCTCAAATTGTTCTAGAGGCCTTAAGCAATTGAAAAAAGTGCATTTTAGGGCCATTAGACCTCGTTTTCATTGAATTTCACACTCTTGAAGTTTGGTCATGTTTTTGGCCGATTTTGGCCAAAATGCAAAGGGTCCCCCCTTTGCATTTTGGCCCAAAATCGTCGATTTGACTGCCCTTTGCGTTTATGGCCAGAACTTTTCTTCTAACGGCTGGAACGATGCGCTTTTGATCTCAAATTGTTCTAGAGGCCTTAAGCAATTGAAAAAAGTGCATTTTAGGGCCATTAGACCTCGTTTTCATTGAATTTCACACTCTTGAAGTTTGGTCATGTTTTTGGCCGATTTTGGCCAAAATGCAAAGGGTCCCCCCTTTGCATTTTGGCCCAAAATCGTCGATTTGACTGCCCTTTGCGTTTATGGCCAGAACTTTTCTTCTAACGGCTGGAACGATGCGCTTTTGATCTCAAATTGTTCTAGAGGCCTTAAGCAATTGAAAAAAGTGCATTTTAGGGCCATTAGACCTCGTTTTCATTGAATTTCACACTCTTGAAGTTTGGTCATGTTTTTGGCCGATTTTGGCCAAAATGCAAAGGGTCCCCCCTTTGCATTTTGGCCCAAAATCGTCGATTTGACTGCCCTTTGCGTTTATGGCCAGAACTTTTCTTCTAACGGCTGGAACGATGCGCTTTTGATCTCAAATTGTTCTAGAGGCCTTAAGCAATTGAAAAAAGTGCATTTTAGGGCCATTAGACCTCGTTTTCATTGAATTTCACACTCTTGAAGTTTGGTCATGTTTTTGGCCGATTTTGGCCAAAATGCAAAGGGTCCCCCCTTTGCATTTTGGCCCAAAATCGTCGATTTGACTGCCCTTTGCGTTTATGGCCAGAACTTTTCTTCTAACGGCTGGAACGATGCGCTTTTGATCTCAAATTGTTCTAGAGGCCTTAAGCAATTGAAAAAAGTGCATTTTAGGGCCATTAGACCTCGTTTTCATTGAATTTCACACTCTTGAAGTTTGGTCATGTTTTTGGCCGATTTTGGCCAAAATGCAAAGGGTCCCCCCTTTGCATTTTGGCCCAAAATCGTCGATTTGACTGCCCTTTGCGTTTATGGCCAGAACTTTTCTTCTAACGGCTGGAACGATGCGCTTTTGATCTCAAATTGTTCTAGAGGCCTTAAGCAAATGAAAAAAAGTGCATTTTAGGGCCATTAGACCTCGTTTTCATTGAATTTCACACTCTTGAAGTTTGGTCATGTTTTTGGCCGATTTTGGCCAAAATGCAAAGGGTCCTCCCTTTGCATTTTGGCCCAAAATCGTCGATTTGACTGCCCTTTGCGTTTATGGCCAGAACTTTTCTTTTAATTGCTGGAACGATGCGCTTTTGATCTTAAATTGTTCTAGACGCCTTAAGCAATTGAAAAAAGTGGATTTTAGGGCCATTAGAGCTCGTTTTCATTGAATTTTACACTCTTGAATTTTGGTCATGTTTTTGGCCGATTTTGGCCAAAATGCAAAGGGTCCCCCCTTTGCATTTTGGCCGAAAATCGTCGATTTGACTGCCCTTTGCGCTTATGGCCAGAACTTTTCATCTAACGGCTGGAACGATGCGCTTTTGATCTCAAATTGTTCTAGAGGCCTTAAGCAATTGAATAAAGTGCATTTTAGGGCCATTAGAGCTCGTTTTCATTGAATTTCACACTCCTGAAGATTGGTCATGTTTTTGGCCGATTTTGGCCAAAATGCAAAGGGTTCAACCTTTGCATTTTGGCCGAAAATCGTCGATTTG
>BLFK01000658.1:438057-459908 GCA_014634185.1 Astreopora myriophthalma | reverse complement strand
ATCTCAAATTGTTCTAAAGGCCTTAAGCAATTGAAAAAAGTGCATTTTAGGGCCATTAGAGCTCATTTTCATTGAATTTCACACTCTTGAAGTTTGGTCATGTTTTTGGCCGATTTTGGCCAAAATGCAAAGGGTCCCCCCTTTCCATTGTGGCCGAAAATCGTCGATTTGACTGTCCTTTGCGTTTATGGCCAGAACTTTTCTTCTAACTGCTGCAACAATGCGCTTTTGATCTCAAATTGTTCTAGAGGCCTTAAGCAATTGAAAAAAGTGCATTTTAGGGCCATTAGACCTCGTTTTCATTGAACTTCACACTCTTGAAGTTTGGTTATGTTTTTGGCCGATTTTGGCCGAAAATCGTCGATTTGACTCCCCTAAGGCGTTTATGGCCAGAACTTTTCTTCTAACGGCTGGAACGATGCGCTTTTGATCTCAAATTGTTCTAGAGGCCTTAAGCAATTGAAAAAAGTGCATTTTAGGACCATTAGAGCTCGTTTTCATTGAATTTTACACTCTTGAAGTTTGGTCATGTTTTTGGCCGATTTTGGCCAAAATGCAAAGGGTCCCCCCTTTGCATTTTGGCCAAAAATCGCCGATTTGGCTGCCCTTGCGTTTATGGCCAGAACTTTTCTCCTAATGGCTGGAACGATGCGCTTTTGATCTCAAATTGTTCTAGAGGCATTGAGCAATTGAAAAAAGTGCATTTTAGGGCGATTAGACCTCGTTTTCATTGAATTTCACACTCTTGAAGTTAGGTCATGATTTTGGCCGATTTTGGCCAAAATGCAAAGGGTCCCCCCTTTGCATTTTGGCCAAAAATCGCCGATTTGGCTGCCCTTGCGTTTATGGCCAGAACTTTTCTCCTAATGGCTGGAACGATGCGCTTTTGATCTCAAATTGTTCTAGAGGCATTGAGCAATTGAAAAAAGTGCATTTTAGGGCGATTAGACCTCGTTTTCATTGAATTTCACACTCTTGAAGTTAGGTCATGATTTTGGCCGATTTTGGCCAAAATGCAAAGGGTCCCCCCTTTGCATTTTGGCCAAAAATCGCCGATTTGGCTGCCCTTGCGTTTATGGCCAGAACTTTTCTCCTAATGGCTGGAACGATGCGCTTTTGATCTCAAATTGTTCTAGAGGCATTGAGCAATTGAAAAAAGTGCATTTTAGGGCGATTAGACCTCGTTTTCATTGAATTTCACACTCTTGAAGTTAGGTCATGATTTTGGCCGATTTTGGCCAAAATGCAAAGGGTCCCCCCTTTGCATTTTGGCCAAAAATCGCCGATTTGGCTGCCCTTGCGTTTATGGCCAGAACTTTTCTCCTAATGGCTGGAACGATGCGCTTTTGATCTCAAATTGTTCTAGAGGCATTGAGCAATTGAAAAAAGTGCATTTTAGGGCGATTAGACCTCGTTTTCATTGAATTTCACACTCTTGAAGTTAGGTCATGATTTTGGCCGATTTTGGCCAAAATGCAAAGGGTCCCCCCTTTGCATTTTGGCCAAAAATCGCCGATTTGGCTGCCCTTGCGTTTATGGCCAGAACTTTTCTCCTAATGGCTGGAACGATGCGCTTTTGATCTCAAATTGTTCTAGAGGCATTGAGCAATTGAAAAAAGTGCATTTTAGGGCGATTAGACCTCGTTTTCATTGAATTTCACACTCTTGAAGTTAGGTCATGATTTTGGCCGATTTTGGCCAAAATGCAAAGGGTCCCCCCTTTGCATTTTGGCCAAAAATCGCCGATTTGGCTGCCCTTGCGTTTATGGCCAGAACTTTTCTCCTAATGGCTGGAACGATGCGCTTTTGATCTCAAATTGTTCTAGAGGCATTGAGCAATTGAAAAAAGTGCATTTTAGGGCGATTAGACCTCGTTTTCATTGAATTTCACACTCTTGAAGTTAGGTCATGATTTTGGCCGATTTTGGCCAAAATGCAAAGGGTCCCCCCTTTGCATTTTGGCCAAAAATCGCCGATTTGGCTGCCCTTGCGTTTATGGCCAGAACTTTTCTCCTAATGGCTGGAACGATGCGCTTTTGATCTCAAATTGTTCTAGAGGCATTGAGCAATTGAAAAAAGTGCATTTTAGGGCGATTAGACCTCGTTTTCATTGAATTTCACACTCTTGAAGTTAGGTCATGATTTTGGCCGATTTTGGCCAAAATGCAAAGGGTCCCCCCTTTGCATTTTGGCCAAAAATCGCCGATTTGGCTGCCCTTGCGTTTATGGCCAGAACTTTTCTCCTAATGGCTGGAACGATGCGCTTTTGATCTCAAATTGTTCTAGAGGCATTGAGCAATTGAAAAAAGTGCATTTTAGGGCGATTAGACCTCGTTTTCATTGAATTTCACACTCTTGAAGTTAGGTCATGATTTTGGCCGATTTTGGCCAAAATGCAAAGGGTCCCCCCTTTGCATTTTGGCCAAAAATCGCCGATTTGGCTGCCCTTGCGTTTATGGCCAGAACTTTTCTCCTAATGGCTGGAACGATGCGCTTTTGATCTCAAATTGTTCTAGAGGCATTGAGCAATTGAAAAAAGTGCATTTTAGGGCGATTAGACCTCGTTTTCATTGAATTTCACACTCTTGAAGTTAGGTCATGATTTTGGCCGATTTTGGCCAAAATGCAAAGGGTCCCCCCTTTGCATTTTGGCCAAAAATCGCCGATTTGGCTGCCCTTGCGTTTATGGCCAGAACTTTTCTCCTAATGGCTGGAACGATGCGCTTTTGATCTCAAATTGTTCTAGAGGCATTGAGCAATTGAAAAAAGTGCATTTTAGGGCGATTAGACCTCGTTTTCATTGAATTTCACACTCTTGAAGTTAGGTCATGATTTTGGCCGATTTTGGCCAAAATGCAAAGGGTCCCCCCTTTGCATTTTGGCCAAAAATCGCCGATTTGGCTGCCCTTGCGTTTATGGCCAGAACTTTTCTCCTAATGGCTGGAACGATGCGCTTTTGATCTCAAATTGTTCTAGAGGCATTGAGCAATTGAAAAAAGTGCATTTTAGGGCGATTAGACCTCGTTTTCATTGAATTTCACACTCTTGAAGTTAGGTCATGATTTTGGCCGATTTTGGCCAAAATGCAAAGGGTCCGCCCTTTGCATTTTGGCCCAAAATCGTCGATTTGACTGCCCTTTGCGTTTATGGCCAGAACTTTTCTTCTAACGGCTGGAACGATGCGCTTTTGATCTCAAATTGTTCTGGAGGCCTTAATCAATTGAAAAAAGTGCATTTTAGGGCCATTAGAGCTAGTATTCATTGAATTTCACACTCTTGAAGTTTGGTCATGTTTTTTGAGTCGTTATACCTTTGGAAACAGTCTATTATAGGGCAATTATACCTCGTTTTCATGCAATTTTACAGTTTTGAAAATTGGTCATATTTTGGCCCATTTTGGCCAAAATGGTAAGGTTAACCCCTTAGCAAAATGGCCGAAAATGGCCGATTTCAGTGCTTTTTTATTTATGGCCAAAACTTTGCTTTTAACATTCCTAGAGATTCTTTTTTGGCTCTAAATTAGTGTAGAGTCCTTATAGGTTTGGAAACAGTCTATTATAGGGCAATTAGACCTCGTTCTCGTGCAATTTTACACTTTTGAAAATTGGTCATATTTTGGCCCATTTTGGCCAAAATGGTAAGGTTAACCCCTTAGCAAAATGGCCGAAAGTGGCCGATTTCAGTGCTTTTTTATTTATGGTCAAAACTTTGCCTTTAACCCTCCAAAAGATTCTTTTTTGGTTCTAAACTAAAGTAGGGTCCTTACACGTTCGGAAACAGTCTATTATAGGGCAATTAAACGTCGTTTTCATGCGATTTTACACTTTTGAAGATTGGTCATATTTTGGCCCATTTTGGCCAAAATGGTAATGTTCACCTCTCAGCAAAATGGCCGAAAATGGCCGATTTCAAAGCTTTTTCATTTATGGCCAAAACTTTTTATTTAACCCTCCCAGATATTCTTTTTTGGCTCTAAATAAAAGTAGAGTCCTTATACCTTTGGAAACAGTCTCTTATAGGGCAATTAGAACTCGTTCTCGTGCAATTTTACACTTTTGAAAATTGGTCATATTTTGGCCCATTTTGGCCAAAATGGTAAGGCTAACCCCTCAGCAAAATGGCCGAAAATGGCCGATTTTAAAGCTTTTTATTTTATGGCCAAAATTTTGCCTTTAACCCTCCCAGATATTCTTTTTTGGCTCTAAATTAAAGTAGAGTCCTTATACCTTTGGAAACAGTCTATTATAGGGCAACTAGAACTCGTTCTCGTGCAATTTTACACTTTTGAAAATTGGTCATATTTTGGCCCATTTTGGCCAAAATGGTAAGGTTAACCCCTTAGCAAAATGGCCGAAAATGGCCGATTTCAAAGCTTTTTTATTTATGGCCAAAACTTTGCCTTTAACCCTCCCAGATATTCTTTTTGGGCTCTAAATTAAAGCAGAGTCCTTATACCTTTGGAAACAGTCTATTATAGGGCAATTAGACCTCGTTCTCGTGCAATTTTACATTTTTGAAAATTGGTCATGTTTTGGCCCATTTTGGCCAAAAGGGTAAGGTTAACCCCTTAGCAAAATGGCCGAAAATGGCCGATTTCAGTGCTTTTTTATTTATGGCCAAAACATTGCCTTTAACCTTGCCAGAGCTTGTTTTTTGGCTTTAAAATAAACTAGAGGCCTTAAACCTTTGAAAAAAGTCCATTATAGGGCAATTAGACCTCGTTTTCATGCAATTTGACACTTTGGAAAATTGTTGATATTTTGGCCCATTTTGGCCAAAATGGTAAGGCTTACCCCTTAGCAAAATGGCCGAAAATGGCCGATTTCAGTGCTTTTTTATTTATGGCCAAAACTTTGCCTTTAACCTTGCCAGAGCTTGTTTTTTGGCTTTAAAATAAACTAGAGGCCTTAAACCTTTGAAAAAAGTCCATTATAGGGCAATTAGACCTCGTTTTCATGCAATTTGACACTTTGGAAAATTGTTGATATTTTGGCCCATTTTGGCCAAAATGGTAAGGCTTACCCCTTAGCAAAATGGCCGAAAATGGCCGATTTCAGTGCTTTTTTATTTATGGCCAAAACTTTGCCTTTAACCTTGCCAGAGCTTGTTTTTTGGCTTTAAAATAAACTAGAGGCCTTAAACCTTTGAAAAAAGTCCATTATAGGGCAATTATACCTCGTTTTCATGCAATTTTACAGTTTTGAAAATTGGTCATATTTTGGCCCATTTTGGCCAAAATGGTAAGGTTAACCCCTTAGCAAACTGGCCGAAAGTGTCCGATTTCAGCGCTTTTTTATTTATGGTCAAAACTTTGCCTTTAACCCTCCAAAAGATTCTTTTTTGGTTCTAAACTAAAGTAGGGTCCTTACACGTTCGGAAACAGTCTATTATAGGGCAATTATACCTCGTTTTCATGCAATTTTACAGTTTTGAAAATTGGTCATATTTTGGCCCATTTTGGCCAAAATGGTAAGGTTAACCCCTTAGCGAAATGGCCGAAAATGGCCGATTTCAGTGCTTTTTTATTTATGGCCAAAACTTTGCCTTTAACCCTCCCAGAGATTCTTTGTTGGCTCTAAATTAAGGTAGAGTCCTTACACGTTTGGAAACAGTCTATTATAGGGCAATGAGACCTCGTTTTCTTGCAATTTTACCGTTTGAATATTGGTCATATTTATGCCTGGTATTGTATCGGTCGATCTTTGCCGGCATACTACACCTCTATTGAGAACAAAAGAGCCATTTTCTTTTTCTGTTACTTGCATTGGCACTTTTTCTCTACAGGCAGGATATAATAAACACTCAGAGCTATTAAAGACAGTTGTACCGTTGTGAAATTCATGTCCACAATTCTGATTGGCCGAGCCGCAAAGATATATTAAGCATTTCAAGCTGTATCATCTTTTGATCCGGCGTCTGTAGAAACTTATTTTGCGACCTTGTTTTGGAATATTGAAAATTAGGGAGATCTACCGGATATTTCTACCATGGTCTTCATAATAAATAAAAAATTAGGAAAAACATCATTGCACTCGAGCTTGTTGGATACGAGATGATCTTAGCAAACTTGGAGCTATGGGCCTTGTTGACTGGTTTCCACGATACTTAACGCGAGCTCAGTCGTGGATTAGCGACCTTTAGATTGGAGTACGAGTACAAGTATTCCGTACTGAGCACGCGCATTACGTTTGGAGTTCGATTATTTTCAAAGTGCGCATGCTCGAAACGAAAAAAACTTGTACTCGGACTCGTACCCCAATCTAAAGGTCACTATAGCTTCGAGATTTTAAAATTCAACTAATAACCATGAATTCAAAGCTCTGGGGAACAAAGTCAGGATTTGTACGAGTTTTTTTCCTTTGACTCGAGATGATGCTCTTTGTCTAAGAATGAATTTTAATATATCGAAATTGGCCTATTGTTCAAGAAGGACTGGAAGAAACAATACAGCCGTTGACTAAAGTAAAGTAGTTGCTAAAAATTATCATCAAAGTTGAAGGATTACTGAATAAATCAGACTAAGAAGACGTATTCCTTGACCCGTGCCTTTACAGTGAAGTACACATGAGCACTTGCTGATACATGACCATTTGCTAATATCTTAACTTCACGACGATTCGTATGCCAGAAGATCCAATCTCTGGCTGCGCTTCTCTTCCTAACTCTACATTTTGTGCTTTCTACTACACATTGTTATTATTAAAATTAAAAGTTACAGAGCAAAAGCACAAAACACCCGGCAGAATTTAGGATTTTCTATATGCACCTGTTTCTTCCCTGCTTCTCTTCGTTATATCCATAAATTTAATCAGCGCTGATTGTTCCTTCGACAAATCGTTTGTATAATTGCTCTTGAGCAACTCATAGACATTGAGGGGAACAGATTCTGCGATCGCCTGCGATCAAACAGACACACACTTCTGCAATGGTCTACGATCAATCCTGATCGCAGGTGATGGCACGCAGAGTAGATGGAAATTAAAGCTGCAAGATAAAGACAAGCCCTTTCTGCTATATAATCACGCGCACTGAATTAACATGCATTTTCGGTTAGGGTTAGTTTTCTTTCAAGAAGTATTGTATCGGCAAAATTAATGAGCTGAACGACCGGCTACCGCCATGTTTGTTTTTGGTGCCCGTAGTTCCAAAGGTGAAAGGGTCTTCCTATCTCATAGCTAGAAAGATAATATATTGTTAATCATCAGCAATCACTGTTAGACAAATTAACTGAATTTGCATTCAGTATTATATAGAAACTTAACAAAAATAAATCACCCCTGTTGATGAAAAAATTCCGTTCATCAGGTAGGCTTAACGCTTTGTTCTCTAAAGCCGAGATGAAAATTCAGAGATGACTTTATCCTTTCATTTTCAAAAATAATCACGTCTTTCAGAATTTTGGGTCATTAAGAATGATGTGACGAACACGATGTCGTTAGCAAACTTTTGATGGGAAGATGATTACAATAAACTTGCAATATAAATAAAGATTTACCTCTTTTTCATCTTATCCTAATGAACAAGAAAACCTGGAGCACCGAACTTGACTTAAACACGAAATTTGATTGTCGTTTTAAGCTCACGGTCAACCTACCCAAGTACAGAGAAAGCACAGCAGTTTTCTAGCCTTGGGTACACGAATGACTTGTTCCGTGGCAATTTCACTCATCATCTGTTTGTCAGCTGTTTGGTCAAAAACTTTCTGTGATTTTACGTTACGAAATCGCTTTCTTCCGAACAATCATTTTCGGAGCTTTATCGTCGGAGATTGGTTGCAATGTGTTGAGGCTTGTCAGGCCGACTTAAGCTGCATCTCGTATAATTATGATGTCGCCATGCAGTGTCAATTGAACAAGTATGGGTTTCGAGATCAGTGCGAAGCTTCCAAACACTTACTGGTTTCTCCTGGAGTCATTTTTCACCAGCTAAGGCCAGTATGTGTCTTATGTTATTTTATATGACCGACAATTTCTTTTAAAGTCCTCCATTTGTACAGCAGAAAAATGCTTGGTAAAAGTCCGCCATAAATAAAACTTAAAGTTTAACATTTCTAAACAGTGATCATAACCATTGAATTAAAGCCTCGATGAAAAGAGAAAAGACGCGTTGAAACTCGTCGAATCTTTTAGTAGAGCTGGGCCAGTAAGGTAAAGAATAATTTAAGACTTTGAGAATATACTCTAAAAGCAGGTCCTCGGCTGTTTACTTCGCGGGGTAAGCCCAGCGCTACCGAGCTCAGCGAGTTAAACAACATGACAACCAATTGGTTTTCATCGGACCTAACCCATGGCTAGGGATACCCCTGCTTTGAACAACTCGACCCTGATCTTTGCAACAGCAAATTAAAGCGGCCCGATCAGCGCTTTGTTTGTCATGACTGAAAAAATAATTCAGCATTCGATTTTCTATCTTAAGGTTGCAAATAATTCCAAGTTTGTCCGTGCGAGTCCTACGCAAGAGCTGAACCAAAAATGTGCCATTTCCCTCCAGTGCGCCCCAGGTAAATTTATACACTGCAAGTGGGGCTCGGTTTTTAGACGGTGTGAGTCGGGGGAGGGGCTGGGGAGATTTATCTCGAATCTTGAAAAATCTCATCATAAAAAAATCGATCTGTGTACTAAACTTAAACTCTGTTGGTTAACTAACATAGATACACTTATCATTTAATACGCGTTTATACTCAAGCTGAAAAATTAAGGTGGAGTAAAAATAGATGGTCTACTTGCAAACTTCTGATTCCCAAGGGCGGGTGGGTGGGGTAAAGAGAAGTAATTGGAATACAAGCCCTGTGCTTGAGAAACGTTCGAATAAGACAACGGCGCGATTTTGTCGTGTGTGTGCAGGAAAACAATGTAACTAGAGCATTTAAAGCTGTTTTAAATTCTTTTCCTTCATCCATGCATTCAGTTGTAAGGACACCGCAATCGTTCGTTGGAGTCACCTCAAATAGCACCGGTGAGTCAGTCCTTCAATGAAATTTATTTCCTACAAGAAATAAATGTATTCGTGCTCAGTGTGAAATGATTAAAGAGTAATTTCCTAGGAGTTCCACTCTCGCCATTCGGTCAAAATCAGTTTACCCTCCCCTCCCCTGCCTTCTTTGAGTCGTTTGCCAGGATCACGTCTCGTATATCTGTATACATCCAGGATACAATGCCCAGTTTTAATAAACGGCCACGCCCATAACGGCTTGGCAATTTAATCCATACGAATACAGTTCATTATTTGTGTCCCAGCAAACATAGTTCGCCCAAGACAACACCTTGCTTACAGTCGTTAACTTTCACATAAGAGCATGAAGCATGAAACGTTACTTTTTATAAGCATCTTATTTATGACCCGGTTTAAATTTCTGTTTTGGTTTGTTTTTGTTGTTTCCAAAGGTCAAGAGATTGTCCCGCGAGTGAACAGAACTGAGGGTTGCAGTTATGACAGGAATGCTTCACATGGTAAGATACCAGATTGATATGAGATTGATATAAGATACCTTCTCCCTATGAACTCCCTACACCCCTACTCCAGCGCAAGAAAATTGCTGCCCATTTCCCCCCCCCCCCAACACACACATTCTCCCTACCGAGGTGGTATTCGCTTTCACTAGCAAAAATAAGGGACTACTGGTAATCTACCCTGGTTCGACCAATCAAAAAGTCATGTTGAATGGGCGAGACAACCCTGTCGCCGCTGTGTAACGTCCTCCATGTGTTAAATTCCACAGAACAACTTCTGTATAACGTGACCATTTGTGGCCGGACGAATCGACGACTTATCGGATGTTCACGGAGGAATGCCTTGCGTGTGATATCCGCAAGATATTCAAACTGCACCTGCCGATGCGACTCTTGTACAAATGTGCTATTGCCTGAAGCGTGCGTGCAAGCAGAGAAATTTATTCAAATTTCAAAGAGGTGTGACGGCAAAAGGAGGTGTACGTTGAGACAACAAAATCGACTTTGCAAATCTTCGAGCACAATGGCAATTAGCATAACGTACACCTGTGGTAGACTGAACATTGACGACAGGCAACGCAGAAATGACCAAGATAGTGGTGGTGATGATGATGGTGACGGTGCTGGTGATGATAAAATTGATGAGGAGGAGGTGGAGGAAGAGGAGGAGGAGCAGGAGGAGGAAGAGGAGCAGGAGGAGGAAGAGGAGCAGGAGGAGGAAGAGGAGCAGGAGGAGGAAGAGGAGGAGGAGGGGGATGACGATGACGACGACGATGGTGGTGACGACGACGATGATGATGGTGACGACGACGATGATGGTGACGACGACGATGATGGTGACGACGACGATGATGATGACGACGACGATGATGATGAAGACATTTAGAATGAGAGGAAACAAACCCTTAAGATTGCATTGCGATTATTTGCTTATAACATATCATTTTCGCTTCAAGACGCGTTGTTACTGATGCTATGTCTGCTGCTACGAATTAAGACAACTTAATTTATTTTCTTATGGACTCATTAAATATAATGAAAATACTTTTACATTTGAAACTTATTTCACAGTTGTAAGACCTGTAAGAGCAATTGTAATACTCTAATTATTGAGTAACATAATAATTGCTTTACAGGAATACCCTGAATAGCTATCAATATTACATTGTGCTGATACTCGAAACCTCTTAATTTATGTACTGTATAATAAACGAGCAGCGGTGTTTAATCGGGGTGTAAACCTTAATTTAGGAAATATCTTCTTACACGCTAACAGAAGGGCCCACTTACACACCGTTCTCCAAACTGACGGCCGTAACCAGAGAGGATCAAACAGAGCTGCACGAGAATTAAGTTCGCCAACAAGAGTTTTTTTCCTTTGTCAGTCTCACAAAATTTCGTTCGTTCAGAATGAGAAACGCTGCATTGAGAACTGCAAAATCGGCAGACACTTGTATCTCGTATAACCAGGAATATCCAAATATCCCTAAGGTTCGGAAAAATATATGAGCCGTGTTTAGGATTCATTGGGGTCCATTTCGACTTGTAATGATAGGAGTGATAAAATCGGACGACCGCGTAGCGGGAGTCCGATTTTTGTTTATCACGAGTTTCATTACAGATTGAATTGGACGACACGAAGTCCTATTACCAATTTATCATAATATTACAATTTTTACTACTGCTTTCTAAGATAAGTGTGATTGTTCAGTTGGAAATATCTTCGATTTTGCAAAACGTCGGCCATTTTGAGACTCTTTACACTGTTTCGTGATTCAAGGTTGTGATTGGTTGATTTAAAATACAACTTTGAATGTGATCGGTTTATTCAACTCCGATAACAAACTGGGCTGATGAGTTACTCGAAGCTGGGTTAGCGCTAACCATGATGGGCTAACTCTGCTGTCAATGCAGACTGGCTAAAACCAGTTGCAAAATTGTCGAGACCTTCCAAATAGAAAACAAACAGTCTCACTTAAAATCTATGCTGGTAATAGATCTGTGATGAATAACACATCCCCTCCCTCTCCCCCGTTCAAAGGCAGTGTTCGTCCAAGTTTTATGCATGGTCTTGCATTGCTAGCAACTACGGTAAGGCGGGGAGGGAGGGAGGAGGGAGACTTCATTGGAGCCCAAATAAGATAAAGTGTCCCAGTTCCAACTGGCTGAAGAATTAGGAAGGAAGCACTGGTAATGCTATCTCTAGTCTCGCTACCATTGATTGGCCAGGCCACCCAGGACAAAACTCTAAAACGGCCTAGTATAACTTTCGAATTATTAATTCGCCGGTAACAAAACGAGTAGAGGCCTGTGTCCGAAATGCGACCGCAAAGCATGCATGGATTGTTTGGCTGGACGGAACGGCCCTATTTGGTTCTTACATGGTCGTGATTCGGCCATTTTCTCGCCGTTCTGTCCAACCAAACAATCCACGCATGCTTTGCGGTCGCATTTCGGACACGGACCTCTATTCGTTTTGTTACCGGCGAATTTGTGCAACTTGATTGCTCGGCAGGCTAGATTGGCTTCTCTCTCTGTACATCAAAAATTTAACTTCTGAACCCGCGAAATGTTCCATTCACTCGCGTTTCCACTATGGCAAACGTTCCCTCATAACGCAATGTCGTTTGAAGATTTGTCGGTATCTTGGCACTCATTTTGTATTACATCCGGGAGATTCGGCAATGAGGAATGCTCACAGGAGCAAGTCAAACCAGTTTCAACCGGTTGAGTGTTCGACGAAGTTTCCTCTGAATTCTAAGAGAAAAAGACTCATTAAGAGAAGCAATTGCCTATGATAATACAAAGGAGCTTCCATCTTCGATGGAAAGTCTTGGAGCCAAGCCCCTTCCCAGGAAGACGTATTTTCAGATGGGCTCTCAAGGTGGTTGCCTGCGTCGCCACTTGAAATGTCCCATCAAAAATGAGTCGTGACAATGGCATTGTTTTCACAGAGGTTAGCTGTGAAAGCATGCACGCAGAAACAACGTATTTCGCGGGAAAACAGATCTACAAAAAATAATTAACTTTCTCGGGGAAGGGCTGATTCACCTAATTAATGGAAATGGAGGCTTCAAGTCAAGGGTTCCTACAAAAGCGAATGGGCCCGGATAGAGGGCGATCTTTGCTCACGCCTTAGTCTTTGTTTACAATTGTTTTCATTAGCATAAGAGTTAACCACTAGAAAGGGTCGCTGAGTACACAAATTAAGTCGAAAAGTTGAAAGAGTTAGTTAACCAGAGCACGCTATCCAATTTTCAGCTCTTTGAAAGCAATATCTAAGGAAGTATCAACCATCAACAACTTTTTGTTTTTTTTCTTTTGTTTTTTTGTTTTGTTTTGTTTTGTTTTGTTTTTGTAAAAAAAAATTGGTAAAAAAATATTCGAATTCTTAAAAGAGAATTTCTTCTTAACTATTCCGCACACCGGGCTCAAACTTTCGGAGGTTACCAATATTGCTATGCTCGTACGATGTTCAGAGGTACTATTTTAATACCCGGATCAGAGAATGATAAGCATATGCTAATGTTGCAAAAGATGTAAGCAAAGATTCCCGTATAACTTCTCTTACCTCATCACATTCAACCTCATTACTTTCAATGTTGCTTGCAGTGTCTATCACATTCTCGGCTCTAGGGAAATTCAGCTGCGATTCAATCTCCCTTTCTGTGTTGTCTTCATGATATTCATCCTCTAAAACGTAATCACAATGTTTACCGTAAAGGGTCTATTAAGCCTTCACCCAGCCGACTTAAGTAAGTCGTCCCTCCCTTGAAAGTCAATTGTTGCAATGACCACTCCTCCTACCCATCCCTCCCTCCACCTTTGTTGCGACATCAACTTCCCTACTTAGACCCTCTTGGTAATAACTACGACACTAGTTTCATCCCTGAGGGGCTGCACTGTATTTCTGTAATTCCACAGCATATACATCTGTTGCTTCCACCGTTTCAACTGATAATTACAGTTATAGTGTTTGAGCCTCGAACAAAAATTGTATAGCTTTTAGATAAATGTTTTCAGAAAATTGAAAAGCACCTCCTCGTCTCTTCCCTCGCCCCAGCTCCGCTATCTTATCCCAGCCCCTTACCTCTCTATTAAAAGTCCCCTCTATAATAAGCCCCCTTTGATAAATACTGACAATGATTGGTTCATAACAGCTGGCGTCATGGAATTCGCAGACGGCTTTTCTCGGCTGATGAAACAAGAGCCGAAAGAAATGGATGCTCTCGCAGGCTACCAAAGATTAAGACTTCCTTAAAGATGATATCAAAAAAATGCACCATCTTACCAGCTATTTCGTACATCTTTCTAACTTTCACTGGCCGATTTAAGGATTGTCGTAATGCAACATACTCTGCTCCAGGCAATAAAGTGACTTTCTCTTGAACAGGACTGTTGACTGTTGCCTTGAATAAATATAAGTATAAAATGTTAGGGTTTGCAACAGCATGACTAGCAAATTTACTGACTGACTGACGGAAAATAAGCCATAAACAGGGCGGTGAGCGCAAAGAGAGGCAAAGAAAGTAGCAGACATTGGTTCGCCCAGCTTTCGCGCGCCACCTTACCCAATGGCTCGTCACCGGGACTATTCAGAAAGACGCTGATACAGGCAAGCTCGATGTCACGCATTCTACTTAATAACAAATAACACCCTGTGAGATGAAAAAGCAACTTCTCCAACGATTGTGGGCCCTGTTCCCGTTACAACGTTGATACCGTTTGGGTTGAATGTGAATTCAACATTCTTAGAACTTGAGAAGCAGGGAACAAGGGCATGGTTGAATAATGGCTTAGTGGCTTTCTTTATCCTGTTCGAGGTTTGAAAAAACACAAGTGGCATAACAAATCTCTGGCTGGTATCTAATCTGTTCTGGAAATTGTGCGGGATATGTGAATTCAGCTTGAAGATAATTTTAAAACTCAGGGTTGCAATTTGCGCTACAGGCAGTCTGGTAAAGCCCCTAGCATGGTGTTGTAAAGGGCATTGTTGTGCATTCATTTATACAATAAACTGTCATCGTTTTGTCTCTATTGTGTAAAACAATTAGATTCCAAGTTGTCTTGCGTCTGTTCAGTAATAGATCACAGAAGACCTCAGAATGTGGTAAGGACATCAGTGACACACTTGGCTATCGCCTCGTGTGCCACATTTGTGTTCTTACCACATTTTGACGTCATCTGTGATCTATTACTGAAAAGACCCACGGCAACAAGGAATCTATTTGTTAAGTAGAGCGTGTCCACACGATGGTGTCTCTGAACAAGGAAAGGGCAGCCATGTTGATCTCCCAAGGTCTTTAATTTTCTGAGTAGAAAGTGCTGCCTTTGTAATGACATCTTCAAATGATTAGACTTTCTAGTCTTCTAGGGAAAGGACGATGAACCGTAGGCATCGTCTCACTGAACTTTTTCGTAAACACTGTATAAAGGCGTGAAAGAGCCCACATGCTGTTCATAAAGCGGTGTGGTGGTCTCCGCCAACCCTGCATACAGTCACGGGGCCGCAGTAATTGGGTACTCGCTGTTGCCGTAACCCTGTTGTCCTCTGTACGGCGAAGCTAACAATCTAATCTAATCTAAACTAAAGTAAACTAACTAATCCTCCTGCAAATTTAACTCTGCTCTTATGCAAACCGGCACTTTCATTTCTTTCGACTCGAAAAACATGGCCGCTGATCGTGTGAGGGATCATAGAAAATTGGCTGTTACTTTAAACTATTAATTATTAATTTATTATTAAATCATTAATAAATTAGTATAAAATTGGTAAGTAAATTTACATTGATTTGTTGAGGTGTTTTTGTAATTTCTTAACAGTAAGTGCCTGATATCTATGAACCGTCTTGCTTATGGAACCTGGACTATCCGTGATGTCTTCTTATGTATGCAACGACATTTCAAGAAACAGTAAATAAATACCTTTGGCGCTTCTACGTTTGATTGTAAAGTGCTTCTTCGCACTTTCTCCGACGCCCTTGAGCGGCTCATAGAATCAGACTTACTCCACCACGGACGAGCTGCAGCGTAGGCAACTGATCGCGACTGACAGCGAATTAATCGTAAATACTCTGCGCGTACCTGAAAAGACAACGAAAGAAGTTAGGTTTCAGTTGCACAGCATGCCGCGGATACAAGAGAAATTTCTTCTCTCGCCCAGGTTACAATTTTTTCGTTTTTGTTTTTTGTTTTGTTTTTGTTTTTATTTGTTGTTGTTGTTGTTGTTGTTGTTTTCAAACAATACCGCGTTCGACGCTCGCAATAAAGGTTATTCGTACCTCGATTGAAAAGGATCATGTAGCTTCCCTTGAAAGTTGCTTCCCGAGAGAAAGGAACGCAAATTGCTAGAGTTAAACATTTAGCGATAAAACGAAAGAGGTAGTTCCACAAGTAGAGGTCTTGCAATTTTTTTTTTCTTTTGCCAGATTTTGTCCCTGGTGTAGTTACTCTTGCGCGCGGATGAGGCCATATCTTTTCAAAAGAAACGCGTCAACGGAGTAAGAACAAAATCGCGTGTAGCCTCGATTTTCAGTCAGTAAGTTCAAGCAAAACCAGAGAGAACATTTTCCAAAAGATGAATGAACCTATCGACAATCTCAAATTGTAATAGAAATCAACAAGTTCATTTTCAGTGTGTTGAGATTCGTTCACTTTTGCTTCACATAATTTTCATATTGCATTAGTAATGAGCAAGTGCATATGTTTTTCTAGGATAATAACAGTTGTCACGTGTCTAACGACGTCAGTGTTTGTGTCATCAATAAGGCACCGGCAAAAACAATGAAGATAAATCTAAATAAACAAAAACTTAATTGATCTCTCCTTGAGGGGCTTTTCAGGCCCATAAATTCAAATTTATAATGCAAATGAAGACAACAGTTAAACAGAGGCCCGTAATTAGGGGCGAACAACTAGGACCCTATTTTGAGCGAAAGTCTTCTTGGACCTGGTTCTTCTTGGTTCTTTTGAAGACAGGGTCAAGATAACATATCCCTACACCCACTGGTAATTACTTTCAACCTGTTTTTAATTTTCGCACTACGCGTGGAAGCCACTTTCACGTTAGCCTCATGACCTGGCGGTTGATATTTCACAAGACGAAACAATCCGAATCCCTTCTTTAAATAACTCGTCTCATGACCTCGTACTAAAAATAGATTGAAAAAAATTACCATTGATAGAGAGCCACATATAGGGGATACGTCCACTATTTTTGTAATTCAAAAAAATATATTTTTTCGCCTATGTGACTAAATGGAGACCTTGCGCGTTGATTGGCCAGGTGACAATACTTGGGGGAAAAACCGTTCTAGATATATGAATGGTGTGAGAAAACCATAAATCCTAAGAGAAATATGAGAGTTCTGTGCTCCTATTTATGGTCGGGCCGCTAGTTTATGAACGCAACCCTATTTTCAAGAGCAGCCGAGGGGGGTGCACCCAGAGCAACTTCAGTGAGTGATCAGGGACGTTTTCAATAAAGTCCGGCGAACTTTTCGGGCCCCAAAACTCATTTGTAAAACTGCTATCCGTCTGTTTTAGAAAGCTGATCCTTGAACGTGTTTTTAAGTTAGGACTGCAGGGAAAGGAAAAGCAAGATTTCCAGCTTAGAAACGTCTTCGTTTTTAAGATACAAAGCGAATTGGGGGCACCCGAAATAGCCCCGAGAGGTTTCGGATCCATAGACAAACGCACGCTTGAGCACGACTTGAATCCGAGACTTCCAGATTTCAAGTCGGCGCCCTAGCCTGTCGGCCATGCAGCCTCAGATGATCATCCTGTCCTTAAAATGTTTCATGTCCGCAGTTTAAATTAGTGATCATATCATTTTCTCGAAATCAGAGTAAAAGAAACTTGGGAAGATGTTAACTTGCTCCATACCTTGTCATCCCCAATGCAGTGGAAGAGAAATATTAGCAACCCCTACGAGAAAAAAGAAATTAATACATCTTCGTCAACTAACTCCACAAAAACATTGTGTATTCGCAGTACTGTGAGCTCGCAAAAGCTAACAAGATAGAGGGGTCTGAACTAATCTCTATCAAGTCCGAATTTTCTACTGAAAAGTCGGATAACTTTATCCAATGCATAAGTTACTATCAAGCAGTTGTTATGCAGGAACGGTTAGAGAGAGCCTCGATGAACGGTTAGAGAGAGCCTCGATGATTGGTTACCATGACCGCACAACAACGCCCATTAACTTGATGTAACTGACAAACTGAACATTGAACGCAGAGCGCTATTGTGTCTTCTTTTGCTTCGTAAAATCGCACATAGGCGCATATTTGGCAAGGAACATTTTGTAACACGGTTTACCATTTCGCTTCATAGTCTGGGCAATTTATAGATTCGTTTTCTTTGGACAAAAGTTACAACACTCAAAAAATGATGAACTATCAAAGTATCTCAGTCTGGGAGCCAAATGATTGTGTCGTAAATAAACACATCCTTCTGCTTGTGAGAGTTTTACGGTTGGATTCTGCTGATCAGTCTAAGTTCATTGATAGTGCTGATTTTCTAATTACGTACCTGCAGAGTATTAAATATATTGAAGAGGTAAGCGATAAATATGGTGTCCTCGTTTACTACAAAAACTCCAAAGATCCAAGTTAAGCCAAGCAAACAAGAAAGAAGCGCGCAACCCTTGGACCAGTATCTGTTAGAAAAGGAAAGCAAAGCGTCATTAGAAGGTTGCTTAACTACAGAAAGTTATATTCACTTGCTTTATCGCGTTTACTCAGTTAATGTTTCACTCCTCGCAGATGCTTTTGACTGGGAACGTATCCCTTGATAGACGTGTTCTAATACTAACTACCTTGGTTGAACGCTAAAATTACAGATAATGTATGGGATTCCGCTACAAAGCAACGGTTTTCGAAAATTTAAAACTATTTTTATTCATCTCATCAGTTTCATTCATTCAACAGAAAAAAATGGAGCACTAAAGAAGGTTCGACGACGGAATTCATGCCTCATGAACCAGGGACAAAATGACGCGCATTTTCCAATGATGGATCGCGTGCATTGCTCACCAAACTGCTGCCGCTAATTAACAGAAATCAACCACTAAAAAAAAGCGCCATTTGCTATTCCACGACCCACCAGTAACAGTCAATCAAGATGGCGGTCTCGAGGGTCGATGTAGTTGAGGAAACTTCTTGGAGCGGAAACACCACAAAAATGCTAATTGAATTCTACAACGATAATCGTTTGCTATGGGGTAAGGATTACAACGATTATGGAAAGAAAAGTACCAGGAAAAAGGCCTTGATCCCTCTTCTCGCAAAGTTAGTGAAGAGCAGAGCACCACAGCACACTCTTGACGACGTATGTCGAACTTCAACAATACGATAAAAAAGGAGAGCTTTGTGCAGGGCAATCTTAAGTGGTCATATTGAAATGACTTGTTTTTTCTGCGAACTGTCCCTGCAACATGCGCTCCGTGTATGCACACGGAAGGGGTTTGTCCCTGCAACATTTACCAGGGGCATGTTCCAGCTACATTTTCGTGTGTGTGTGCAAATCTTAATCCTTTCCCTGACTCATGTCCCTGCTACACGTCCCAGTTACATGACCGCTAATGTGTACAGTTTATAATGTGGCCGCTACATGTTGCAGATACAAGTTCCTGCAACATGTCCGCTCGTGTGGGCCACCTTTAGCCTAATTACGTAATTATTAATTAATTAATTAATAATTATTATTAATTAATAATTATTATTTATTAATTGTTATTTATTAATGATTAATTATTAATTGTTATTTATTTATTATTATTATTTAATTATTAATTATTAATTAATGATTAATTATTAATTAATAAATAATTATTAATTAATAAATAATTATTAATCAAATTATTAATTAATTAATTACGTAATCAAACTGAAACGTTGAATGAAGCGGTTTACTCACCTAATCTTCTTAACAGTTGTGTCACTTTTCTTTGCGCTGCCTCTACTCGACATCACCATAAAAGTCTTCGCCAAGCAAATAAAATTAAACTGAAAACAGAATTGAAATTCAACTATAAATTGATACAGTAGCAATGGTAATACTATCACACGGCTTCCTGAAATTACAAAGAAGTTGGTCTGTCACTATCTTGTCATTTCGAGTTATGAACAATTGACAAATTTGGCATTAGTTTTGTACTCTTAATAACATTACGGGTGATGTCCCCGCTAATGTTAAGTCTCTACCCTGCGAAAGGGTTTTCTACGGATTCCGTTTTGCCCCTCCTCAAAAAAACAACCTTTGATTTGATTTGAGTTGCCTTGATTTTTAGCGTCCCCAATTAGTGACACTGGCTCTGGCACTGGCGCTGGCACTGCCACTAACCATGGCACTAACCATGGCACTGCTATTGCTACTAGTATTGGCACTGGTATTGGTACTACTACTAGTACTGGCACTGTTACTCGTATTGGTGCATTGGTATTGGCATCGGGAGTGAGATCTTACCAAACAAACGAGAAGTACAGGTCCGACAAAGGCCCAGCTGAAATGTCTCTCAAGCGACAACCAACAACTGAAAAATACAAATAAGCCAACACGAACAAAAAGAATAATCTGTCTGTAGAAATCAACTTGCAAGTGGTTCTTATTCCTGGGTCATAAATGCCAAAATGCACGCGAAAGCCGTGCAATGTGCCTTAACCGCTTTAATAAAGCCTTGCCCAACTGAACCTTCATCTTAAGATACTTCATGCTTCTATTACTAGGATGTGTTTTACTAGGCACATTAAGCGTTTTAATGGTGTCTAACTGTTAAATTGATAGGATTAATATAAATACGAGAAGCAATAACCTTGCTTGGAGACATAAAGTACGTGAGTCTCTCAAGAAAGAAACGGAGCTGCAATATGGAAGATACAGGATTCGAGGGCGGCAAAAGTGCAAAAGATAACGAGTTGCACGTCTGTTCAATGCGTCAATGAGTCGTCTGACTAATGAAGGTGCTTTAGCCTGCAATGAACTCTCTCTTTAAAAGAAAAACTCTGCAAAACAGACGCCTATCCAAACTGGACCACTTTGATTTGGTCCTTAACGTACATCAGTCACCCCTCTTAAAACGGGCAACAGATACCCTAAACTGACGGAGCAGCTAAATCCACCGGAGGAGTGCAGTTTTCTTTGAAGAAAAGGAACTTGGTCTCTGCCATTCTTCAGTCACCTCTTGTGACTGGACTCTTCTTAAGACGAACTGGTCCCTCTAGATTATCATCGCGTTACTGTTATTGTATAGGACATGCACGCAATTATAACTATTTTGGGGTTCTGTGGATATTACTTACAATTCGCTCGTGCCATAACCTTCATGGAACAACGCAGCAGACACAGCAACTACAACTGCTGGGATTCCTGTGAAAAAAGTAACACACAGAATCTTGTTAGTTCAGTAATATAGAACGTTTTTACACACGCGGTCAACGGCCATGTCAAAAGAAAATGCGTGCACAAGAATAGAGTTTCATTCTTTCAGGACAACATATCAACATAGCGACCGTTCCTTTCTTTAGAGAAACCAACACGGCCGCAATGACGTCATGTAGAAACACTCCATTAAGTGCTTAAGGGATTGACTGAAAATCGATTAAGATTTGAAGCAGCTGCGCTGGTGACATCTGAATTGTCTAGACTTAGACCATAAAAGAGATCGTCAGCTTTTAGCTCAATCGACACATTTACGACGAAACTACGTGCCAGAAAAATGTTGTTGTTGACCTTTTTATATTCTATGAAGATGTTGTTCATATATTAGAAAAAAAAAAAGAAACTGAAAATTGTGTCACCGTACTCATTCAGGCGAAAATAGCATTCTTGGACAAATTAAGTTTAGTGTCAATGAAATCCTCCATGTTATTAATGTAGTTTGAGTACCAGAGGATCACTAGATTTTGGCACACTCACCCCAGCCACACAGCAGGAACACAGCTCTATCTCTGCCCGTCCGTGCTTTGCTGCGGAATATCTTGACAAGCATAAGGTATAGGATGACTCCCTCGAGAGCCATCCAAGAAAACGAAGCCAGGAAAAGGTAATGGAGTGTAATGGCGATTGTTTTGCAAACAATCTGCAAAAAGAAAGAAATCTGTTTAATTATCCAAAGGCACTTGTTACTGTACGTCGAATATTGCTCCAAAACGAGTACATATATGCCACGATATTTATTATCTGTAGAGTTAAATTGTATAATACAAACGCGTCAAGCACAAAATGTCACAATCTCTCTTCTTTCTATAAATTAACTAACTGAAAGTTCGATAATGCTTCTTCAATTAGATGATCTGGTGTGTGGGATCGCGGTATTAATATAATATTATAATATGATGATAATGACAACGATGGCGATGGCGATAGTGATGGCGATGGTGATGATGGTGATAACGATGACGA
>BLFK01000658.1:429322-434353 GCA_014634185.1 Astreopora myriophthalma | reverse complement strand
TCTACTTTTCGTTTACTTCTCTCGCAACGATTTTACCCGTTGCAAGACATTTTACACTAAGCAATTTCTCGGGAAACTTGTCTTGCAATGGCCGTTGTGGGAAACGTTGCAAGACAAGTTGTAAGCAACAGTGCAGAGTGTAGCAGCGCCTGCGTGTCCATATTTTTAGTACATAACCAAAAGTAAATAAAAGGCTACAATTGGTCAATTAGGTATTTACCATGTGTCAAATCGACGAAGTCTCCCATGGTTTGAACTCTTGTAGATCATGTAAATGACGTCTAAAATGTTCAAATCTCAAGAGGAACCACGCGCCGAAGGCAGGTGGTTTCTCTACGATGTATATTGCACGTTTTATGGCGTCGAAAGTTTCAAAATGCCAGCATGTTGTTGTACGCTTTTTTAAAACATAAATGGCATGTTGTTACCTTAGGCATAAATTTCCAGGAATCGAGAGTGCTATTGTGAAGAATGTTACTGGAAGATTTAACTAAGGCCTGTAAAAAGAGAGAAAACAGAACACAGAAACAAAATGCACCTTTTAAGTCGCCAAATGACGCAGTTTCTCGGATATGAAATTAATTAACAATTCGTGAGGAGGCAGCCAACAGATTTACGATGGCTCGCCTATGCCGCTACATTATAGACAGCCATACATGTCTCCCGCTCATATTGTATCTATCACTTATCGAAACATCTGTAATTTCACCATATTACATTTTGGTAGTTCCTCAAATGGAATTATGATAATGTAAGGCCCACCTGAGCAATTTTTCGAACTTTTTCATCCCTCAGCGATGGTGGATCATTTTCAATATTATCAAATCCCTTTTGAGAAATTTTTTCGATGACATCAACTGCAAGTTTCAGGTCCCCAGTTTGCAAAGGAATTTGCGCATGCGTGACGACGGCGGTGACCTCAGCAAGTTGCCTGGCAATATCGGTGACGTCAGCACTCGGATCTTGAAGCTGCAATCAGTGATACGTAGAATTTCAACACGACTGGTTTATGACATTTTTATAGAATGGGAAGAGCTAGGTATAGAAAACGAAATTTGCGCTTTTATAGCAAAATCTCAACTATTCTGGCAACTAATTGCAGGAAGAAAAGGCTTGAAGTTCTTCGGTCCTTTGAGTTCTATAAAACCATCAATAATAGCGTCGAAACAACACCACTTCTATCCTCGTTAAGCCATCTGTTCAGTGCAAGTGCTCTTACCTAATGGCAGACAGTCAGTCAGTCAGTCAGTCAGTCTGTCTGTCTGCCTGTCTGTAAGTCGGCCAGTCGATCAGTCGGTCAGTCGTCAGTCCGCAGTCGGTCAGTCAGTCAGCTAGATAAACCAGTTTAACCAACCTGCTGCGCGATATTTGCCATTTCGTCCGAGGTACATTCGCTGAGATCGGGAACTCCCCACCTTACAGCACCGTTTGAAGATTGCAAACAAGTCCTTTTCGCAATGCCTAAGGCCGGATAAAGTGATATTAAAATCTGAAAAGCACTTATCACACACCAATAATAGATTACTATTACTACGACAATTCCGCAAAGATTACTACGACAATTCCGCAAATTTAAACTCTAAGGGAATTGCCACAATACCTCTGGATTCAGCGGGACATGGCGCTAGTGCTGTTTGCCCTTGTAGAGTCCGCATCCAAGTCACGTTTACATAAAAATGCTCGTCACAATGTGACAGGTCTCCATTGTCATTTGGTTCTTCTGCAACAGGAAGAGTAATACAATGGCAATAAAATAGTGCAAAGAAATGCTGGTCGAAGCTTAGTCATTTAACATTATGTTTTGCCGAGAAAGTTGGGGGGAAAAACCTCCGCCGGGCGCAGGTTGAGAGCCATTTCTTTATGCCAATTTTAGAAAGGTTTTGTTTTTGGAAGTTGTCGTCGACGTCACCACTGTATTTTTGAAGTAAACTAGCTTATAATGTTGTTCTAATCAACCGTGATTACATAATGAGAATGGCACAATTTCCGACACCATTTTCAAGAATTCCTGTAGGACTAAGTCTAGGCCTGCGACCTTTATTGAGGAAAGTGAAAAAGACGCAGGTTGCATAAGGGCTTAGGATAAAATATTTCCCACTAACCTTTGCAGGTTTTGCCATCACCAGTCCACCCTTGCAAACAGCGACAAAAATAGCTTCCCCTTGTATTTACACACTCAGCATTCTCCGAGCAAGCAAGAGACGTGTCTGCGCATTCATCTTTGTCTGCAAAGGAAACGAGTTAGCTATTAAGGCACCGGTCAATACTCAGACGGGGGAGAGATGGTGCAAATGGGGGAGGCCATATTAAAATTTTCATGGCCATCCCCTCCGTGAGGCACATTTCTTGCTGACCCTCCCCTTCATTACCCACTCCGCCAATTATTCCGTAATATGCGTGCATAAACTTACACACATACTTTCCTTTGCCCTGCATAAAAATACTTGACCCTCCCCGTCTGCGCTACTCTCCCACCCTCTAAACAAAGACTAGGCTATTTATGTACATGGAATATGCACAAACAGTTTACAACACTGTGTGGGGGCCATTGCGAAACTGTAGCGGTTCTTGAAGAGGTTGTCCAATACAGCTGCATAATGAGATTTATGGTAGATTGTGTAGACGTCACAGAGTCTCTCTGAACCCTGACCATTCAGGTTGTACGGTACGGTGATTCCCTAATTTTTCATTATGCAGCCTTTGCATTGTGCGCATAAACAGTAGAATGAAGTCAAACTCTGCATGATATCAGAGGCCACAATTTAAAAACTCGAGCCATATTTGTCTAGAGGGGTGTGTGCGGCTGTTGTCAAAATGGGCCTCTATTGTCACAATGCGCCTAAATAGACGTGTTTGTTGTTATCTTAGCTTAGAAACGAGCACGGTGATTTCCCTCCTCTCCTTAAATAATTCTTTTTCGTTTCCTTGACTTGTTACAACAGCATACGAAGCTTCATCAGAAATCTATGTATTTCTATTTTTAACAAATCACCTTAAGCTCAAGAGGATACTGTATAGCTGTATTGGACAAGTATGGCAAAGAAAGCACTTTTTCCTCAACTATATCAAGATACTCAGTGATGGTCCGGACTGGAATCGAATCCAAGCCTTCCGCTCCATATTCTGGCTCTTTTACAAGTTAGCAAAGAAAGTACTTTCAAGCGGCTTTATTTTATAATCATATCTGGTGTCATTTATGTGATCAGAGAAAACAAAGGTATAAAATTTAAAGTGCTGATTTTGCCTCACACAAAGCGATGAATGGTATGGTAATACGGCGATAAGGCATCCGTTTACACACAATAGAATTAAATTACACTCAGATAAGTTAGGCCGTTTTAGTCGGATTAGCTTTCAGGGCTATCAGTAAGATTAAGGCCTGGTTTTTAATATACTCTTTTAAGAACCTCCTGTCAGGATCTCATTTTGCCACGTCTTTCATGTCAAAATGACGTTACGAGCGATCTGAATTCGAAAGGACGAATTTTTCTTCCAAGATTCCCAAGTAGTGGAAAGATTAACGTTAAAATCGTGTGGTGTTGCAATTTGGAATAAGCTTCTTGCAGTCACCTGAAGATTTGACTACGAGTAAGATTGAGATAGTACGAGTACAAGTTACAAATTCAAACCAGCCGCGTGCGCAGAATTCTATCTCTCCGTTTCTTGCTTACCAGTTCATTAGATGGAAGACTTAAACAGCACGCGTGTCTAAAGCACGCGGAGTTGATTTGAAAACTCGTTCTCATACTCAATCAACCCCGAAATCTTAGTGCAATATCATATTACAAACAATGATACAAATCCGCTTTTATGGAAGCAGACCTTGGCCTTGAATGTCGGCATGTTAACGCTAAAAAGTCTGCATTAACCTCAGGAATTCAGCTGAACTTCCTAAGCCTAATCCATGTTAGTCCTATTTACAGCCGCTTTCGGTGTTACGTGCACAGCGACCATCTTTCGACGTCATCTTTCGACATGCTTAGTGACCAAAAGTTACTAAGCCTGGCTACCAAGCATGTCGAAAGATGGACGTCACAAGATGGTCGCTGTGCACGTAACACTGAAAACGGCTGCAAGCTTTATTTCTAAATTCAGACATCTGACACCAACCTGGTGTGGATAACAAGACTTCGGACAACACGGGAAGCATTTTTCCATCAATTTCCTGAGCCCTCACTGTGACTTTATAGGTTGTCAGCTGAAGAAGTCCAGAGAACATAACTGATGTATTTGACGTCACCATGTTAATGACAACATTGCCCGCTTTGCAACGAATTTTGTATGTCACGTGACCCCTCTGCCTTACGTCGACAGCGTTCCAGGAGATTCTTGCAAAGTTCGAGTCCAAAGCATCGACTGAAACTCTCAACGAAAGAGTTTTGTTATTTGAATTACCTATAGGAAAAAATAATTATCCTTCAAGTGCTGAATGTACATAACTGTGAAAAGTACAAAATTCAAGCTCTTCGACTGAGGTACAGATTCGAATCAGTCTCCTTGTTGTGACTAAGGCATCGAACTTCTCCATTTACTCAGTATTCGCTCCTAATTGAACCAACTAAAATGGGAGTGAATCGTAGTGGTAGTTGTATATAATATAGCACGACGCTGGCGAAAATATTCTTCAACTTGAGAGTTCAACTTCCACAAGTTACATCAAAACTTCAGTTTTTTCTTCCTTATCAAATGTTACAAATTTTATGCATACTTTAACCGTTCAGTTCAGCCTCTTTTTCAAAGCGAGTCCAAGTGTAAGATTTTTGTGATGGTAATACATCATTTCCGGATTCAATTCAGCCGAGTCTAAGGAAGAGCGAAGTTGTTCTTACGTAAAACAGTTTCAATTCATGCGCAAAACAAAACTGATTACCACAACAACACTTTCGCGCCTAGACTCACTTTAAAAAAGAGACTAACTTGAACTTGGAAATTCCCCGGTTAGTTTTTTTTTCCATATGGATGTAAATTCATTTTCATAAAAAGAAAGATTTCGCTCCCGGACTCGGGAACGAGGTTCCTATTTTAGGGTAG
>BLFK01000658.1:406822-424322 GCA_014634185.1 Astreopora myriophthalma | reverse complement strand
ATAAAAAGTGTTTAAAAGTCGTGTTCTCGTGACAGAACGATTGGTAGTTTCAATTCGGTTCCTTTTATCGCTCACATTGTTAAATATTTGTGTTGAGTGTGGTTTTCTAAGTAGACAGCTATGGGATATAGAGCTATATATATATCTCAGAGAACATAACGGAGTTCAAAGTGGGACTGAAAAAGTCACTTGTAATCGTTAAGCCACTTGAAACGCGTGAAAAAAATATATAATGGCTAACTTGTGGGGGATTGTCAATAAAACGAGCAAACATAGTAATTTAAGTCATTAAGAACAGAACAAAAGTACTGAGCGCCTTTTAGAGTCTCCCCGTTAAAAGTTCGAGAGCACTAATCAGTAAAGCTCATATCGTGCTACATTGTTGACATGCCTGCTTTATACCATGCTCTACAAATATTATAATAGTGACCGTACGCAGAAAGATTCGTTGATGTTTTTGAGCCAGTATTAACAAAAACAATTATCCATTCGCAGTTCGTTGGATACACAAGGCCAGCTCGGCTACGCCTCGTTGATCGCTGCTAACCATGATTTGCTGTCTCCCGTCTCATCAATATTCAACGCGCGCAAGTGGAATGGTTGCTAAATATGGCATAGTTCTTGCTTTGTCCAGTCATATCTCCTTGGTAACAGCGAAGTGTTTTAAATCAACTATTTCTGCAGTTAAGGAAACTTCTCGAACATTACTTATATCGAGGGCACTTTATACAATTTTTAGTTCGCCGGCTTGATCCGTTGAAACGTACGCTATGATACCCTTTCGAATGTCACGCAAAGTTGTCCACGTTGAAAAAGCTCGGGTGTTTGATTCTCGCCACATTTCACGAAATAGAGTACGTTAGAAAGCTAAGCTAGTTGCTAGAACAGGCGCCGACCTTAAGTTCGCATCATTCACCACGGAATCTGAACAATTACTGATCCATATTGCTGCAGTGGTTGAATTTGAACAGCAAAAGTTTTTCGCGTGTTCCAATGATACTGCAAGTGTCAGAAGTTTGTGGAGCGATCCTTCAAGAACGGATAAACCCAAATCCAGCAGTATTAAAACAAACGATTACCAACAAAGAAAGGTCAATTATAGTTACAGACAAATAAGATTTATTTAAAATCCTCGTAAATAGACAGTTCAGTCATTCAGTTTCGTATGAGGCGATGATCAGTTCAACCCACTGCAGCAATGTTCAGATCCCGTGGTGAATGATACGAACTTAAGGTCGGCGCCTGTTCTAGCAATTAGCTTAGCTTTCTAACGTACTACACACAACGTGTGTGCAATGTAGGATTTAAATTTAAAAGTACGAGGATCAATTTCGTGCTGTGAGCTGTTCAACTATTTTTCTTGGAAAAAAACTTTTCCGTCTGGCAGTCCTGTCCGGTCATATTTCATTTCATGTGTGTATATGCATATCGCTTCACGAGAACTGTGGTTAGTCAGACCATGATTTCAGCAACATCTAGTAAACTAGATTAAATTAACATGAGCATAGCAAGTGGAAGAACATTTCAATAAGAAAATGTGAAACTCGGAAAACACAACTCATAATTGTCTCCAAATTATTTTCGTTCAGGTTAAAAGAGAACTTCTGAAACGCAAAGTACTAAGTATATGCAACTAAAAAAGGCTGTCACACTTAGTGTACAGCATAAACTGGCCTATCGTGCCGTACGCTTGCAATTAAGCGTCCAATCCTAGAATTGGGTCGGTTTTCCGTTGCATTGGGGTAATGGTGCATCAAGAGAAACGAAGATCAGTGATAATTCATTGGCTCATCAAAGATTTCAAGCATTGCCAAGATCATAACAAATTTGAACCCAACTGTCTGCGATATTGAATATACAATGAAGAATGTACTGTTTGAAGTTTTGCCGTGGTTTAGAAAGCTATTAACACGTCGTCAAATAAACCAAGGCCGATTGATGAGCGCGTCTCGTTAATTCGTTCCATTTTTCTTCATTTCATCTGGCATCGAGCACCTGGTTCTTTGGTTATCATTATATAAATCAATACTTTGAATTTCAAAGTCCTTTTAAGTATTTCCAGTGTATATTTTTAACATGACGAGCAAGTAATCGATGATAATATTTAACTTCACTTATTTCAGGGTGTTCTGGGTCACTCAGCAAAAACCTAATTTAAAGGGAAGAAATCACGGCCATGTTATCACGAAAACTGATTGAAACTTTCAAAAAAGTGTTTTTAGGAAATGATACTTGCCCGCTAAGTTTACAAAGCAGATATTCACGAATTAACAGAAGCTAACAGAGCAGAAAGCGCTTTATAGTCAAATGCTCTTAGTGAATAACAAGCTAATTATAGGTACCTTTTGGCGCGATCTCGCTCTTGACTCCTTGGAACTTTGTCGGCGTCAAAACACATCCCAAGAAAAGACAGAGTAGGTGAACTCCTCTAAGTCGTCTGTCCATTTGACCAGGCAACAGCGTTTAGGAAATTTAGGGTGTAATTAGAATCAGTCGTCCCTCGTTGTTGTGTCCTCTAATTGAGCAGTCAAGGCCCGTCGAATCTGAATTGGCCGTTTCGAGAGAATTATACCATTAGATGAAAACAATTTTGTATAACTTAGGTCTATTAAACTGCGTTCGTTCGAATGAATAACCGTACAGACGAACGCCAGTCGACATCAGTGGTGCGAGGAGGTTCAAACGCTGAAAGTCGTACGAAGTTAACAATATCTCGTAACAATACGTGACTTTAGTTATTTTAGCATGCTTCGATACGGAATTGACTTAATGACACAGGTCTGATAATGATCATCACTGTGACAGATCACCGTGAAAGAAAGACCCGATTAGGAAAGAAATCACGACAAATATTTTAGTCATAAGAAATGTCAAATGTAATCTCCGTTTCTGTTTATGTTTCCGGCGTAGAAGACGCCCATTAAACCGAGGTTACGTCAACAAATCCGGCTGAAAATTCCTCGACTTAATATTTTCAATTCGGAGTCTACCTTCCGGGCAACGAAGAGGGCGGTTTCCTGCCATTCCATGTTGTTTTCTTGTTTAATTATTGCTCCTTTTATTTGCTCTCATAATAACGAGAGAATCTATTCTGGCGCAGCACATATTTGTCGGTACTTAAAGATGTCTCCTGTGTTTTTGTTTTGCCGGGTTTTTAATCTCGGTATGAAGACGATGATTATCTAACTTGCGGTCTTTCAAAACCATGACACGTTACAAATTAAATCGGGTACGTTACAAAGCCACTTCAATTCTGCTGGCTACCAGATAACCAGAACGTCTCTTATTGAATTATTTGAACCCCGACTGAATTGGATTGATATGATAAGTTCATAATAACACAGAGTTTGAAATTTTGTGGAAAAAAAGAAAGCTGTGTCTCCATCTCCGAGATCTTCAGGTTTTATCCGTATTTGCTCAATAAACGTGAAGCTGTTTGTCATAAACTTGGCCTCATAAAGCCGGTGTTTGTCAATATGGTGAGCCCGGCGTTTACTTTGTTATATTACGTGAATTTTTGTTTCTTAATCTTTGCAATATTCGCTCGCACCAAGGGAAATGAAGATCAAAACGGACAGACAATCATGAACAGACCCCAACAGAGCCAATAAAAAGACGTCTCGCAACATTAGATTTCTCCTTGAAGCGCGGAAGAAGTGTGCCGTCAAGACAATAATTATGACCTTTACCCTGCAAGAACAGAGGAAAAGAAATTGCTGGAAGTAGTACATAAAAAACGAGTGCGACGGTTTGATCGTGGTATCCAAATATCGAGAAACAAATGAAAGCACGAGGCCGCTTCGGCTTCTCAAACGGCCTATATTAGTTATCACCTAAATCGTAACATGATTGTTACTTTCTTTTCATTGGTTGCATTATTTTGGTCTCCTGTTGTATCCTGCTTTCTTTGGGGAATTCAAAGGGTATGCTAAATTTATGGTAGTTTTGCTCATCATAGTTTATAGCTTCGTGGTTAGTCGGAGCTTGATTATGGCAGAAAGTAATGAAGTTTAACTGTTTTCGTGTCCCAAAAAGCGGTGAAGAGGAAAGTAAACTGCTAAAGAAAAGAAAGTATTCCCAAATCAACTGCTTACAAAAATAAATGGTCTGCGACAGTTTCCGAGAATGGCAAATGAGCCAACCGTATGGCAACTTTTAATTTCGTTTTCCGATTTTGTCGGAAAACGAAAAACGTAAATCTAAACTCGAATTTCGAATTTTGTTTTTTTATTTTGTTGGAAAACGGAAATCAAACCTCGGGGTCCGAATTTCGTTTTTGGACATGGCCGGAAAAAGGAAAACAAAAATCGACTTTTCGAATTTTGTTTTTCCACAGGCAGCCTGCCCAAGCGTACTATGTTTGTAATCGGGGTTTCAAGGTCATTAATAAAAATTTATAATATGTATTTCGAAGGAAAAAAAAAATTTCTTCAATATGAACTCTACTCTTTTTGCTATCTGTAATAAATCGCCTTTTAGTCGACTTGCACATTAAGCGCAATTTGGACCTGTGACTAGAATTTTAAGCGCTCATATGTACCGTATGTTACAAAGACGCGAGTATCGAGAAAATAATCATAATCACTCAAATATATAACCTGTAAAGCCTTCTTACCCGTATTCCATAGCCGCCTTGTCCCTTTCAGCCGTTCTTACGCCATTTCGTCGATTTTCCATCCCGCGAGTACACTATATACTGTACACTGCATAAGGTACACTACATACATATAGTCATTTTATAGTGTACAGTACTCGTAGGAATGAAAATCGACGAAATAAAATTCATATTGAAAAAAAATTTTCATTTCTTCGAAATATTTGTACGTTTTTACTAATGACCTTCAAACATAGTACGCTAGGGCTGCCTGTGGTTTTTCGATTGTGGTCGAAAATCGAGTTTCATTTTCGTTTCTTTTTCTACTTCATCGGAAAAAGGTTATCGCTTATTATATTAATGTACCACGGTTTTGGCTATTCGAAGGTCGGCCGAAGCATCGAAGTGTATAAGTCGCTATATTACACTGTAATCAGAGGAAGCCATTTTGTCAATGGCATGCATACAGTACAGTGTATATTGATGGTTAAACAGGTCCATTTTGCTGTTAGGACATTGAGATCGATCGATCGATCGATCGATCGATAGATAGATAGATAGATAGATAGATAGATAGATAGATAGATAGATAGATAGATAGATAGATAGATAGATAGATAGATAGATAGATAGTTTATTGATCAAAAACATGGCAGCCATAAGCGGAATTACGTATGCGGAATTACAATAAAATCAGGAAAGCTTAAAAAATCTGAAATATTAAAAAAGGAAATATTTACATCATTGCCTTATTGACACAGTGATGGATAAAACTATTGTGAGTGTGGATGGTATTGAGACGTCGTGTGGTAAAAGCACGCTTATTCCTTAAATTAACCTCGCACTTTTTCTAGGAAGGAAGTAAGCTATACAGCTTGTGCGAAGGCCGGATTGCATAAGATAGAATTAAAAAGCTTATCACTTCAGAGCTCGGGACGCTTGTGCAAAGGAACTAACCCGGTCATGGAAAAGGCCTCATCATATGAGCAACCTTGATAAATAATACGCAATAAATAATACGCAATGCTCGCCTTTGGCGTCCCTCAAGATCGAATGAAAGGTATTGCGGGAGGATATATCATCCTGGCCGACAGGATTTTGCTAGCGCTTATCCACTCGGTAGCGACTGATTTGTTAAGTGGATGGCGTTATCCACCATTTCAACAACCCAGGGCCGGGTTGTTCAAAGCAGTGTTAGTGCTAACCCTGGGTTAAGTCCAATTAAAACCCATAGGTTGTCATAGTATTTGACCCGGATTAGCGCTAACCCTGCTTCGAACAATTCGGCCCGGTCCTGACTCAATGTACCCATCTGGAGGGTCTCCGGAGGGGGCGTTTATCAGGAGCCCGGTGTTCATAGACAAAAGGACTGATGCAGTCACCACAGACATTTTGTGAACGGTGGATTGCGAGGGGAGTGCCCTAATAAACTTAATAACGTCCGGTATAATAATGTATGGTAAACTTGACTACAGTAAAAACACTTACCAACAATTCTCGGTTCTGTCTACTCTTTCATTCCGGTATTTGAAGTACAGGTCAAATTCCTCACAACATTATTTTCGAGTGTACAAAAAATCGCCATGAATATATAGGTCTGATCCGCAAATCTACACGGGTCACTGGAAGAATAAACATATGTAGATTTTGATTTTCCATTACCTCATTTTCCAGTTGTAAGATAATAACTGACAGTTTCTGTTGTGGTTTTTACGTCCAAGATAAAACTCCTCACCCGGTTTGCAGTTGCCGCAAGTCTCCAGACATTTCGATAATCCTTTTAGCCCTTCATAACGGTTTTGTTCTTGCTGACCAACTCCTACGCAGATAGTTTTCTCGCTCGCCACAGAAGTTTCCTTAGGGACGAGGTTCCAGAAACGTGGGTGCTACGCGAAGTGCGTTCTAGGATCAAAACAATATGGCGAAAAGTGAATCGCTTGAAAATTCAGTCTAATAAAAGTTCAGGAAGTTTGTCAAGGAAAGAAAATCAGTTTTAACCCTATCACGTCCCTCTACTTCGAGAAGACATTCCGGGTCCTAAATTAATCCTCCGGAAATTAAAATCCGTTTCTAACGCAAAAAACTTTCCTCTTTTAGTTAAAGAACAGAGCACGCAAAAATGCACGAGGCTACTGTCACGCTCTCTTAGCCTAACGTCGTGACGCCCAAAATGGTATGATTCAGAAAATGACAAAACCTCCCTTGTGATACGGCGAACAAATAAATGGCGGCCACATTACTGATCACGTGAGTGATGAACATTATGCAAATGAAGAACGACGCCACTGTCACGCCATTTTAGCCTGACCTAACGGCGGCCATAACGGCATGATTTAGGAAACAACAATACTCCTCGTGACATTGCAAAAAAAAAAGAAATGGCGGCCATATCGGTGTCCTTAATTATTTCTTCGGGAATTGAACTCTATTCTTAAGCAACAATTTCTTCTGTTTTCGGTTAAAGAATATGGCCGCTGATCCCGTGAGCGATGAACATCACGCAAACGAAGCACGAGGCCACTGTCACGCCATGTCAGCGTGACGTCATGGCGGCCATACTGGTATGAATCTCCCTTGCGACATCTCCCCCTCAAGAAAAACCTGATCGGAATCATGTTCTCTTGAATAAAGTCAATGGCAACAATCTGACACCCTTCACTAAATAGCAGTTTTAAATTTTGATCTCCTTAAGATCTATAGTAACCTCAACTTTAAGCAGATCAAAATATTTCCTCGGACAATATCACGTTTCCTCTGTAAAGAGAACACTAGGTGAAATCAAAACGGATTAGCATCAGTCATATTGTATGTACAGTAGAAAGTATTGTTTGACTTAATGCATAAGAAGCGCGCTTTTGTTACCGCAGTTTTTCCTCTTCCTTTCTTTGTTTTTGGGTTTGACCGCAAGCGAGGCGCATATGCCTTGTATTGTAAACCACAAAGTGTCCTCATGCATAAAAGCCTCATCCAAACCTCCCAGTCACATATGTGCTATTCATTGAACGATACATACAGTCAATGCTGGACATAAGTAAGAGTTTACAATTGCAGATGTATTCAAGGTGAGCGCGGGCTTGAAACATTCTCTACAAAACGGTTTGCCGCAATCTTAAATACAGGCCTTATTTAATAAGGCAATGGCGAGCCTGTGACAAAGAATGCGGGGAAAGAAAGCAGTTTTAAAAATCCACGAAGGCGCCTCCATCTAGAAACAAAACGTTTTATATATACCCTAACCTGACCTTGCCCCAAGTGTAATTATAGTGAAAAACCCACAGCTGGGCGTTACCTATGCTGTACCTGGGCCAAATCAACGACAGCTACATCACCAGCGTTTGCGACCGTTCCTCGTTGTGCGATTAACTAAACCGATAAGGAAGCCATTAAGAAGAAGAAAGTAAGATTTTGCTCAAGTCGTGGATTAAAATTCCGACACAACTTTCATTCCCTGTCGAAATATTTAAGTGGAAAGGTTCAAAACAAAGAAGTTCCGTATAGACTTAGAGTGACGGTCCACGTCTTATGGAAAATCGCTGTTGGTATCCGCTTTCCATAAGGGTCTACATAAATTGTTCGCATTGCAAGTAACAATGTATTTATTGTCAATTTAGATTAATACCTTGAAAATTCCAATCCACTCTTCCGGCTTAACTGTCTCATGGCAGCAAAAGCTCTTATCAAGTGGTTGACGCTTTTTTTTTTTTTTTTGTTCAGTTTGCTTTGAAGCTCGTCTACAAGTAGATCACCGTCTTAAAATTAGTTTGCGCACAACGCACGAGACCGTTTTTTATTACGTCAGATCACCGTCACCGTTTTTTATTACGTCAGATCACCGCCTTAAAATTAGTTTGCGCACAACACACGCGCCCGTTTTTATTACGTCATCATTTACACCGCCCAGGGTTCTGTGTGATTTTAGTTTCTCAAAAAAATCTCCAGTTCAGAGTGGTTGTTACCCGTATCTATTACCGGGTAAACGCATTCTCTTCATCTTTTGCTGCTGAAAATACACTTTAGTCGAGTGTCGAAAGTAATTTCGCGATTGCTTTGGAAGAATGCAAGATGCAAGAGTGCTTTTCAGGTACTATTTCATTAAATTTTCCCATTCTTGTTACGCTAGTAATTTCACAAGACGCAGATGCTGAAACTGTTTAAGGCAAAACCATCGTATTATGTTAAAAGCATACGGACCAAGCGCTTAAAAAATCAGTGTCCCTTTGAGTGGTGAATATTTTTTATTTCTGGCGTTTGAATCACGCACGGAAGCCCATAGCACTTTCGAACGGGAGACTGCATTCAAGCTTCTAGAAATCTCCAACAAGAGAACAGAAGGGAAAAGCTCCCCCATTCCATCGCGTTTTACAGTTTAGATAAATACACATGCATCCAATTACAAACAAACACTGATCGTCTCCTAAACAGACCCTCTTTCCGCATGGGAGGCCAGAAAGGAAGTGCATAACACGTTCGGACGAGAGACTTCACGCTTCAAGAAATCTTCGACACGAGAACAGAGGGCAAAAGCTTTTCCATTCCATCGCGTTTTACAGTTTACATAATTACACTGAAATCTATTTAACAACAAACACGGATGGTCTTTTTATCAGCCGCTCTTTCGGCGTAGGAGCGCATAGCACGTTCGAACGTGAGACTTAAAAGTTCAAGCTTCTAGAATTCTCCAACAAGAGAACAGAAGGTACAAGCCTTCCCACTCCGTCACGTTTTACCGTTTAGATAATTACACAGGCCTCTAATCAAGAACAAACACAATCTTCTACGCAGACCCTCTTTCGGCAATGGTGGCCAGACCAATGGGCCGGGCCGTTGTGTGCATTACCGACAATAATACTACAGTGAATAGAGTTTAAGATGACCGCGCGTTACGTGAAGTGAATCCCGTTAGAATTGAAGAGATGTAGCAGCCTGAAAGTAATCAAAAAAACAATCGCAAATGAGGAAAGAATTTCTAAAGAAACTGTGGTGCACTAAAATTTGGTTTCAACTCCAGGGTGCATATGGAGTGTTTTCCCTCATGTGATCAGCAGCGAGATTTACATACTGAAACAAATGGAAGAAATTGCACAAAAATAGAGTCCAAAAGAATATTCCACTCCTCCAACATGGCCGCCATTTCTTTGTTTTACTGCCCCAACATAGCCGCCGTGACGTCATGTGAAAACACCCTATAGGTGGTTTGCATGTTATGTCATCGCCGCCACGTTGGTTGACGAAAAGAATAGATCTCCCATTACCTCCTTTTGTTCGTCAACCAGCATTTTTACATTTCAGTATTGCTGTGTCTCTAGGGATTGGTTGCAAACCACCTATACTTTTCGTCTTTTCGTGGTATAGTAGGCAAGGTATAATAACAGGCCCTTTGCATGACTTGATCACATGCTTCGATACCACTTAGCAATGGTCTGCTGGATGATAAGCTAACCAGGCCACGGACCACTCAACAAAGCTTAGGATCGCGATTACGCCTTGCTCTTAATACAATGATAGCTTCTGAATTGAATTATTTTATTTCAAGTGTTTGATTAATGCCCCGATCACTGCATGAGGAATACTAGTATTTTTCTATGTTCTGGGCGTGATCAGAACATTGTAACAAGAATGAAAAAAATATATATCTACCTCCTCGCTTTAGACAGTTATTCAAGATAAAGATTAGCTAATGGAAAATATGTATCAGAGCGATGCGTAATCACCGTCAAAGCTTTGTTGAGCGGTGCAACGCCTGTATGGCTTGCCATCCGGCACACTGTTGCTAGGTGGTATCCAAGCACGTGATCAACTCATGCAAAGGGCTAATTATGCGTAGTTTGTAGGCAAGAACGTAAAGCGTCTCAACATTTGCTGTCTCCGGTTGTAGAAACAAGAAAATGTCCAAAACTAGTGTAGCAAAGCAGTAAAGGTCGATGATATCACCCAGAGAGTTCACAATCATTTCTTGAAGGGGAAAAATTGTATATTAAAAAACCAAAGCACGCGCAAATGATGAGTGCTTACCCTAGAAAGTCATCCATATCCATGGTGCGAGCCCGTTTCTTGTCGTAACCGCCTTCTGTAAGCAGTTTCTGGATTTTTTCTTTAATATCGAAACCTTCGTCTACCATCTGAAACGACAAGATACATAGGAAAAAGAGCAATTAGAGAAAAGCAAGAGAACGAGATAGAAGAAGGCGAACTCTCCGCTATCTGGAACAGCTTGCAGTTTCGCATAATAATCGACCTCATTTTAATTTAAATTGAACCCGCTATTTCAACCTGTGATAATGCCATTAACTTCTGCTTACAAAACGTACTGCTCATAGCTGGAGAAAGGATGTATTTGCCCCAAGCGTTCACAAGGCTGTTGCTCCTGCCTTACAACGATGATGTTCTGGTTCTTGTTAGTTTAGCTTCTTGCACACTGCTTCCCTGCTAGCAGAGGCCTCTTTTCTTTTGTGTTCGCTTGGCTTACGAGCAGGGGAAAAGAGACCTCTGCCCTGCGTCAAAACTCGCTGTGCTGAGCATGCGTTACGGTTACTTAGCGACAAAACACCACGTGATACTTCACGTTATGCTGGCTCACTAAAGGACAGCGGCACTGTTGTAAAAGGCGCGAGATGCAGCAGGCTCAAGTCATGGTCAGCAAAAATAAAAAAAGTGATCATGCGTTTTGAACAGGTCATGAACGGCTGGATCAAAACGAGTTTCGACGCAGGGCAGAGATCTATGTTCCCTTGTCCGTCAGCCCAGTGAACACAAAAGAAAAGAGACCTCTGGTAGCAGGGGCGCACACAGCCGGTTCTGTACAGTGAAACTTCATAGCTCAGTTGGTAAGAGCACTGCACCGGCTCGCAGAGGTCGTGGGTTCGAATCCCGTTGGAGTCACTTGAATTTTTCAAGTGCATGCAAGGGACAATTGCTTAAATTGCCCAGAAAGTGCGAGGATCATTTCTTCAGCTCATTTCTAACCCGCACTTCATAATCATTTCTTTCAGTGAAATTTATCTTAAACCATTGCTGTTTCTGATCTTCAGTTCTCCGTAAATCAGTCAATCAGTTTTCAGTAAATCTCAACTGTCAAGCAAACCTAACCCCTGAAACCATTAAACAAACAGGACTTGCACTCCCTCTTCATCGCCAATGTGAGTGCCATTTACTCACAAAACCATTACTAGATATCGTTTAGGTCTTTCTACACTTATCACCACAGAAATAACTCATCTGGTAGGTGAAATACAGATCAATATTTACAAGCTCTTACAATGTTGTTAATTGAACAATGAATCCTGTAATTTTTCTCCAGCATCTCTATCACAGCTCTTGAGCTGTAAGCAAAAATAAGACAGGGTTCGTTCTATTTTCCGCTTTCAAAATTGCATGACTTTCCAAGACTTTTTATTGTACATTTAATTCAACTCAATTCTATGCGTGTTTTGATTGGTTCTCACTTACGACCTCTTAGAGGACAGACTCATAAATGACGTCATCTACACGTGTTTTCGTTTTGTTTTTGTCTCTTTATTATATAAAACAAATAGATTCCATGTTGTCGTGTCTATTCAGTAACAGATCACTGATGACGTCAAAATGTGGCAAGGACAAACAAGTGGCACACGATACGATAGCCGAGTGTGTTACAGGTGTTCTTACCACATTTTGACGTCTTCTGTGATCTAATAATGAACAGACGCACGGCAACATGGAATCTGTTTGCTAAACAGACCTTTTTTCATTTTCCAGGGCCCTTAATTACTCACAAGAGCACTCAAGAGGTAGTGAGAGAAACACTCGCATGCGGTTCGTGGTTTTTTTTTCCCTTCGTCTCACATCCCTTCCTTGCATGACCAGTAACTGAACAAAGCACGATTAAGGCTTTTCTATTTTTGAAACAAAATGGAGTAGGAACAAAACAGTAGCACATCCCGAACCAATGGGCGACGTTCTCACCATATCTTGACGCCCACTTTGACCTGACACTGAACAAGCAAAGGCAGTGTGTGGTCTATTTGCTTTAATTATACCATAAAGAAACAAAAAATGTTACAGGTCATCTATACGTCTGTCCTCGGATAGATCATTACTACGAACAAATCAAAATGCCAATATGGTTCAGCTTATTATACAACAAATACATTAATAATCCTCATTATCATTGTCATCGTCATCGTCCGCATCATCGTCATTGTCATTATCATCGTCATTGTGATCGTCATCATCATTAACATCGTCATCGTCATTGTCAACGTCACCGTCATTGTCATTGTCATCGTCATCATCGTCATCGTCATCATCATTGTCATAGTCATCATAATAGATTGGAGTACGGGTACGACAACGAGACTCGTAGTCGCACTCCAATCTAAAGGTCGCTAATAGCTAATAGCAACAGTACTGCTTTTGTTTCAGCAAATCAATATGGCCACTAGTCGTGTGAGTGAAAACGATTTACTCGTACAAGAACTTACCTAAAACAAGCATTCAGTGTTTTGTTCTTTCGCACAAATGCTATTCTAACAAGACCATCCCATTCCTGGGTGGGTGAAGAGACATCAATTAACCCCGGAAAAGGCATAAATTGGCATGTATTTGAACTGCACAATACGTATTTAAAGATTGAGGATCACTGCAGTTATGAGCGCTAAAAGAAGCAGTAGAAAACAGACGGCCTGCGGCTCGTGATTTACGAATTCTTCTCCTGTTCTTGCAAACAGTTCGAGTGCCGCGTTTATCAGCCTATAAACCATAGAAGCGTGAGGTATATTGCTTAAACGCATTGCTACAAGGATTCCTTAATTTAACAACTGGCTTCTACTCAGCGTTCGTACCCCTTACGGGGTCAAAAATTCAAGGACTTTTCAAGGACTTTCCAGGATACAATTTGCATTCTTCAAGGACTCGATGCAATGCAAAATCAAACCAATGAGATTGGTTTTACCAATCTTTTTTTACCATTTAGTGTCGTTACTTCTTTGCGAGAAAGATTTTTGTCTTATTGGTCACTTGACAATCTGGGTTGGATGCCGTGGGCAACAAATTTCAAGGACTTCCCAGCAACAAGTGCAATTTTCAAAGACTTTCATGGCCTTGAAGTCTTAGCTTTGAACGACTTTCAAGGCGCGTGCGAGCCCTGTATACTATCGTCTTTTGTTTGTTTGTTTGTTTGTCTGTTCTTAGCTTTTGCTACCCGCGGGTTGTGCTTCAATTAATAATTGACTTAAACTATCCTCTTTTGTTTGTTCGTCTGTGTATTGCTGGTTTCTTCTTAGCTTTTGTTACCTCCAGGTTGTGCAGGATTATAAACTGTATTTGTATGAAAGAAAATAAAACTGAATAGAATTGAATTGAATTGAATCGGCGGGAGGCTGCGTGGCCTAGTGGTGACAGTGGTTAAGGCGCTGGATCTGCACGCCGATGTTCCGGGTTCAAGTCCCGCTCTGACCAACAAATGGATTTGTCTTCGGTGGTTCCGAATTCAACTTCGGTGGTTCCGAATTCAACTCCACCACGCTTTGTAAATAGCCTACTGTTTGCCTCCTTCCAGATAGGTTTCTTAACGTTGTTCTGTTTATTTGAATTGTTTCTTTCTATCGTCGCTTTCTAAATACACAGCTTGGCTATGCCTCGTTCGCTTCACCGAATCATGAAGCTTACCTTAAAATTGACGGGTGGCGGAGGATTTTTGGGTTCAAATCTAACAACACTTGATTCCACTTTAGGAGGAGGACGAAAGTTATTCTTGCCAACCTGTGAACATTAAAATTAATTGCCACTGTCAATGACTGATAACAAATAATTATAAATATTGCACTCTTTTTTATGAAACAAATTTAACTTACTTTTGCTTTTCGTGCATTTTTCAGCTTTTGAAATTCCGCGATATTTCATGGCTGTTCAATGACCCCTTGCATTTTCAAGGACCTTTACCAATTATAAATACGGCTTTCCAAATTCGTCAGGGGGAAAAAAGGAGGAATGTCATTCCCCATTCGTAGCCTGCCGGTTATTATAACAATTCTTGTTATAAGACAAATACCTTCATTAAATGATCAACTCTAGCGAGCAACTGGGTATTAATTGACAAGCGGCAGTATAGTTTATCTCCAGGTTGAGCAATCAAACGCTCGGCAAACTCTCTCTGGAACATGAGGACTGCACACCTACGCATGACAAAAAAAAAGTCATGTACTGCATCAAGTTGGGTTTGGATTGAATCATGTCGCCAGTTGAATTTCTTTTGATATGATTGAAACTTGCAGCGTAGACCACGAGCAGTCCCTCTTTCGCCCCTTTAGTCCTTCGCGCTTGATGCGACAATAAAAACAGGCGGGTGGAAAAATGGCCGTGTGGAATCTGGGCGCGAGGAGGAGCCTCCTTTCGCGCGCTGCTCCTCGCGGATTTTGCACGGCCAGTTCTTTGCTTTTTTACTGAACAATGACATGCAAAGAAAATTCACGGTCATGAATAACAAAATCCTGCAAAATGCGTGCATGCAGATGTGCATGCGCAAGAACGGTGTGTGCGTTCTTCCTGTGCGTCGGTCGCTTATCGCTGAGCTGCACTGTGCAGCTGTATGTCAAATTTGCACAAAGAATTATTGTTTTCTGCTTAAAGGGGTGCGCTCAACCAGAATGCATTGCATGCAAAATTGCCATATTAAACATTTTCTATATTACACAAAATGGCAGCTATGCTCATTTTCGTTTGTTAGGTCGATCGAATCAGAGCCCGTCTCGTCCATCTCTGCTCTGGAATATGCGCACGTGTTTCTGACAGGTCGGCATTTGAGGAGCAGAAAGGATTTCCCAGATAGTAACAACAACAACGCACACAAAGCACTGTGGTTGAGCGTGCTCCTTTAACGCAGTGGTGGTATAAAATCAACTTTGTCTTGTTCTTTTACTGCGACTGAACCAATGTAAGGCCAATGCGGTACAGTACCTGAAAAACGGTCTGTGAAGAAGAAGCTTGAAAACAAATGGAGATGAAATCTGTGGAGGATAATAACAATAATAATTTTAAACTCATGAATTTGTTAGGAACTCATTAGGGATGTTTCAGACACTCTTTTTAATGGGTTTCATTTGATGATCATATTTTATGGAGTTTTTTAAGTCCTTTCAAGACTACAAGTCATAGGCTATGCCTGTGCACCCTATGGGGATATATGTTTAGCATTCTTACATTTTACACTGCATATCAAAATAAAGGGGTGCGTGGAATAAGGCTCTAAGTGACTTTTGATGTAAGGACAAATTCTCATTTTCTTATGCAAGTGAATACAAAAACAATTTGGAAGGAGAATCTAACATTTTATCAGAAGTCACTTAGGGCTTTTTCCCAGGCACCCCTTTCAATTGCAATTACATCTTTCATTAAAAGTTAAAGCAAGTCTTTTGCATTAGTGTTCAAAGTATTAAATGTACAATACTGTTAGTATCAATGTATCAATGACTGTACACGTATTTAATGAGAAATCAGTCCATTATCTTTTTTTCTCACATTGAAAGCGTTAATTGAGTTAAATGTGTTAATTGAATTAAACTTGATGGGCCTTGTAAATAATTAACAAATTGGGTTTAAGTTGAAGTTTTAAATTTAAATATAACACAGAAAAAATATATCATATACAAGGAATAAAAGTTATATTAGGCAAAGAATTTTAAGAGAAATGGGTGCCAGTACATGTAGAGTAAATTGGTGATTTACACTTCACCACAGGTACAGTGTGTACAGTGTACTTTGCTAATTTTTCATCGCTTATCAAATAAATTACAAAATGTGTTGTATAGAAAAGTAGTAATCAATGTAAGTAAGTGTCATAAAACATTGGCCGCATTCCATTTGTCGATCGACACATCCCATGCGAACGCCTCCAGGCAACTTGTTTCAAATGTGTCTTATTTTTATAAGTCATGGTACATTTTTGTCATGGTATTTTGAAAGACTCTCGGTATTGACTTTAAAACAAGCATAACTTTCTCGAATATAGCTGTTTTCTTACCTGGTAAGGAAGGTTTGCCACACACACATCAAAATAGGGTAGATCTGTCTTGAGTACATCACCAACCATCACATGCAGCTTGCTTGCCTGAGGTCTGGACAGAATGTGAAAAAAAAAAAGTTAACAATGGTCTAACTTTACAAGCCACAAATTAAAAACACATGTACAAGTAGAACTCTAAAAGGGACACAGCTCGCAATCAGCTTGTTCCCTTAAAGTACATACAGAATAACAGCAAGTTAGCCTGGAAAACAAGTTGAGCTGACCCATTAAGCCAAAATACATTTAACTGTGTTTTGTCATGTTTTCCATGTACTTCTACTGAACATATAATTTTATATGCATTAATTGCTGTAATGCAGAACAGAACTACTAAGGGCTGTTACAATAAACAATCCAGTAGAACAGTGACTTTTTTCACAATTCCTTCATTAATAGTTTTTTGAAGTGGCCGCCAAATTGCAAGAAATACACAACGTACATGTAAGCAGTGCTATGAAAGGCTCTGCAGTGAAATGGTGCATGATGTAGACAAACAATGTGGGCAATGGATGAAGACAGGGAAAGAAAAAATAACATTTGCCTTACTTTGGCCTTTGCTATTAACTTATTATTAACTTAGCTTAGAGACATATGACCTACAACAGGTCATGGCAGAACTTAAGGTGGGGGTAAACCTGAAAGCCACATTTCCATCAATTAAAATGGGTTTAATGGAAATATCTCATCCTCATTTCAAGCAACGCCAAAACCCTTCACTCAAAACAAAAATATTTTATTGAGTTGCATGTTCATTATAATACACAAGCCACAAAAATCAGTCCTAATTGCTACCTGAAATTTAAGCCCCATTTACACTGTAGAGAATTTTAGGCACGGCTCGGATAAAAGTAGTACGCGTACCCCCCCCC
>BLFK01000658.1:355664-396006 GCA_014634185.1 Astreopora myriophthalma | reverse complement strand
AGACAGCTGCACCCCTGCCAGAAAAACTACATTTTTTTTCTGACATTGTGATTGCGCTTGCAGAGCTATTTCTTGTAGCTTTTATTGGTTGAAATCACAAGAGAGATTGACTAATTGACTGAAAGAATCTTCCTTCAATATAGACCATTTTACAGTTCTGTGCTCTGTAGCCAGGCCTTTGAATAAAAACGAGTCTGGAGTTGACCTTGGTTTCATACAAACCTCAAAGCTTCTCTTATGTAAACTAGCATAAGAACAGCATGATTTACACCAGAAAAGAAGTAAGGTTTGTATCAAAACAACGTCAACTCCAGACTCACCTTTATTCAAAGGCCTGGTAACAGAGCACAGAATTGTAAAATGGTCTATTTGTAGGGGTGAAAAAAAAATACATTCAACTTCAAACCTTGTCTGTGGATAGGAGAGCCAACTCTGCCCAACTCTGGGGTTTCCCTGTGATTTCTGCATCCCTGTGTCTCTCTGTGAACTGAAGTGGTGAAAGAAACATTCTCTTAAATGAACTTCAGACTCCTATGCTCAAAATTGCCTAACAAGGACAGGTCTCTAACATTATCTGCTTTCAAAACCAATATTAGGAAGAAGGACCTTGCTGGTCTTTTAGTTGAGAACACGTGCTTGTATAAATTTTCATCTGTGTAAATACCAGGCTGAGGCCATACTTTGTTGCCCTAGTTTCACTTATTTTTAGATTGCCAGTAGTTAATGTAAAAATAATACAATTTTATTGTGATTATTATTCATTGTTTTAAATACTTTCTGATGCAGTTTTATATTACATTCTAATGTTTATTTATTTGCCACATATTTTCCTAGGTAAGATTAGAATTCATCTAGGTACTAGATTAACTGTATTTATCACCTTTATTGTAAGTATCACTAAATTAAATGTAATGTTATAGTTGATTATATCTTAACTACTAGGTGTCCTAGATAAATAGGCTACATGCTGCCAGCTAGAAAATGTGACATATTAATGAAGTTGTTGTTGTTGAATAAAAGTAGCATGCTGAGGTCATGTCACAGTGGCTACTAAATGCATGTGACCAAATGACATTTGCTTTTGCCTCTGATTGGAGGAAAATTTATGTGGCAAGACCTTTTTAAACCAAAATGCAAAACCAGTGTTGGAATGGAAAATAGTGTAACTCTTCAGCTTAAGTGGCGTGACTGGTAGCAACTGAAGGTAGTGTTAATTATCACCAAGACTGCTTATAACTGGTAGGGTGAAAGGGAGTGAGATGAACAGAGGGTGAGAAGTGGTGAAAGTGAGACAAGTTTCTGACTTTTTTCCTTCACTTTGAGCAGAATTGGAAAATTACTTTCCCAACTTGAATTATTGAAACTTGCCCTAAATTGTAACAAATAATTACTGCACAAATTTTTCAACATGAAGCATATCAATTGGCCTTTCCACCTTTTTTTCTTTTCTTTCTTTTCTTTTTTTTTTTTAATCTCACTGTAGGTCAAATGCCAGGCGAGATCAAATTGGGTCTTATCATCTTTGTGACACCACCTGGCTCAGCGATGAGCCTCAAAACCCACTAGCAGTTGGACAATATGTGAATAACAAAACAAAGAATTTATCAGCAAATGTCGCTTACCAGGAAGTGGACATTCCCTTCAGATGTATTACTCCAAACCTGTGGAAATACCTTCCAAATGTCTGGTACGGAAGTGGTTATATAGCAGCTGAAAATTGTTTTCTTCGAACTGTTGCTTTAGTGTCCATCAGAGACATCAACAAAGAGGAGGAACTATTTTCTTCTTACTTCACAGTGATACACTAACAGCATGTGGCTGCAGGAAATATCCATACCCACCCCCATGGAGGTTAATGAATTTCCCAAGGGGGGAGGGGGGTTGATCTCAAAAGCAACATGTTTCATTGTGTGCCTAAATGCAGGCAACTTGAGGAAGATCTTAAGTTGAACTCCTTTAGGAGCACTCAGCCCCCCCCTCCCCCCCTCAAGTATGCTTGCATCACTGTCAATAAACTAATCACTTCAACAAGTAGCTCACTACTTTCTCAAAACTCAGCCCACTCAAAAATGTTGAACAAAGCAAATCAACCAACCATTAAGCCTGGTTTTCACTGGTGATGCAATCACAAGCGTAAGCATAAGCGCAGCATGAGACGTTCATGTCAGGTGAAAACCAGCAGTAACGCAAGCACAAGCAGAGAACGCAGCAAACACATGGAAAAGGAAACATCATGCCCGCTTATGCCTGCGTTGAGCCCATTTTCACAGTGAAATAAGCGCTCTTGTGTTCGCACTTATGCTTGTGCCACTAGTGAAAACCAGGCTTTAGCAACCGTTTTTTTTTTCCCAACTCTTACACAGATTTAAGCTCTCAAGTCAAGGAAGTGCACTGCAACACAAAGAAAAGTCTTGTCTGCATGCCAAAGTGGAGTTAAGCCAACTAGTGCAGTTTGTATTGTGAGGCCACATTATTACTTGCCCCTTTTTTGCATAAGTTCTGTCAGATTTGTATGTCCAGCACTCCTGGCCCCAAGAGATCTCTGGCAGTACTTACTACACTTTGTACTGTACCAGGAATTAGCATAACACTTGATCATCACCAGTTTCAGAATTGGAAATGTTTCCTCTTTTTTCAAAAAATGTAAATTTTCAATTAGAAAGTATCCTTTATTGATGACGTCTATGTACAATATTGAAATAAACACCTAATTGATTAATTTGTCTACTGTAGCTTTGCTACTAGACCCTTCAACTCACATTCAGTATTCATTACAACCACACTATGGTAATCTCCAAGGAAATTCTGGCTATTTGCAATGTCTTTCCAAATTCAAAAAATACTTGATATCACTATTTCACTGAATTAATTACATCTGCAAAAATAATTTATATTTCTAGTTAATAAAACGATTTCGAGCAAGTTAGTGTAAGCATCTGTAAAATTTACATTTTCTAATAAACAAAAATCAGATTGCTTTCAAAAAGCCCACAATCTATATGTACATGCATATTGGTTTTCATCAAAGTTGCAATGGCATTTGTTTCATAAGTAGATGTATGCACAGTTAAACCCTTTGTCTAGTAAATAATTAATAACCTTTCGATCTAAAAGTATGCTGACTACAGCAACATAAAAGCCCAGAGCACTAGTAGCACCAACGCAGCAGCCACTTCCGTTGCTTCGATGAACAGGGTGCAAACCAATTCAATACAGCGACCATGTTGATACAGCAAAAACATCTACTGCCACAGGCTACTTGCACTTTCATTAATTTTCTAATTGTCTAATGGAATAGAACACTATTTTTTTACATGCAGTTTATATATAACAATACCACTATGGTGAAAAGCATTATAAATTTAAAGGGAATTTGCTTTACGAAACTGCTACTTTGTTTACCCCTGCAAAAACAAAACTGGTCTGAATTCTTCAAGAGAATGACCTACAGTAAGCTGTTCTTAGGCTACCACATTTTAGGAAACATAATGTGCTAAAAGAAAACTTGAAAAAGGTTACCCTTAGCATCACTTTTTTTGAAGTTCAGTTCCATCGAGACTTGGCCATTTTAAAGGCAGACACACTTATTAGAAGTGTTCACAAGTTCATCGCAAGTTTTTTAATCCAAATCAAAACTCTGGCGCAATGTGATGGCAAGTGTTAGAGCAACAATACAAAATCATCATTGTGAGATGTCCCGTGAGATGTCACTCATACACACACTGAACTGTTATATTTGTAACAAACATGAGCAAGGTTTCAACTGCAGTAGCCTTCTGTCCATACAAAGACATTCATGAAGATGACACTCTGTGATACAAATTCTCAAATCTATAACATGATTTCAAGTTTTAAAATGTGCTGAATTTGTCATTGACTTCAAACACTTAAAAGTTTTGGTTCATCCCTAAATATGAATACAGTTCAGTGTAAGAGCCATTGCTGGCACTGTCCATCTCATACTCCTCTTGATCTGTTTCTGATGCACTCCTGCTGGTGCTGCTGCTGCTGCTGCTTCTCTTAAATCCAGAGATGATGTCATGAAAAAAGCTTGGTCGCCGACTTTCATTTCCTTTGCCTCCTGTTCCCTGTTTAATAGGATCAGATGAAAAGTGGCCCACTTCAAATGCCACAACTGCTGCATGGTCTAACTTTCCTGGGAGCTCATGCATGCGCCTGGAAATTTCTCTGTTCCTTGCTCTTTGCAATTCCCGATTCAATGCAGACAGTTGGTGATCATCTCGATCCACTTGTTCCAGAAACGTGCGCTTTTTTTCAGTACATCTGCACACATAACAGAGAAGTTTGGCACACACCCCCATTGCTGAAATTTGATCTTCAACACCCTCCTGTTGGATAACCTGAGTGAACACAATGCAAATTACACTTCAGAACAGTCATCTCCACATAACAATGTAAAAGCACTTTATTTCACTGTGATAAACAGCAAACATTAAAAGTGAAAACAAACTGATGTATTGTCATTAGAGGCATGGGTTCCTAGATCCCAGGAATCCTGCCTGCTACAAACCTTGGCAGTCACATAGCTCCTTGCAACACAAGAGCATTACAAAACTGAGAGTACATGTAAATTGCTAACCCTTGCCCCCTTAGAAGGGATGTTAGTCAATTGCTTGGTTACACCCCCCTCCCCCTCCCCCTTTTTGAAAACGAGGATGTCACTGGTACCCATTTACACCAGGTGGGTCCAGGCCAGTTTCCTCTCTTTTACGAATATCAGTCACATCCCAGGTGTCAGAATGACTGAATATTGAGAGAAATGACATCTGAGAGCACAAAAATCTAAATTTTCCCAGGGAGCCATGCTGCCAGGCCTCCCTACAGGGTGCCATTCCTCGTCTCGAAAATCCCTCATTATGTCACATATGTACTGCCAGCCTTTGCAGGCTGGCTGAGAGCACAAGGTTCTGAAGACTGTTTTGTACAAGTTTTTTTTCTGCATCTGCCCCTGTATAACCCAGAAAGAGACAGTGTGGAGTAAAGTTTCTTTGATAAGGAAAAAACAGGACCACACGCTCAGCCAACCACGAATCAAAGCAATTCTTGACTCAGTTTTACAAGCCAATCAGAACACAAAGCAGGTAAATGCAGCAGTCTCGAAGCATGGAAAGACCAGAGTGACTAAGTTGCAAACGGTTTTCATTTTTTTTTTTTTTTAAATTCAATCATACACGTAGAACAAACCTGTAAATTGCATAATTACTGTTGTCATTCAATTATTGAAAACTGTTCTATGTGAACACTGTATACCTCTGTCATGGTATCAAGCATCTTTCTGTGCCTTGCAATGGGAACATCATATGTCTGATGGTCAGGAATGTCCTGATCACTTTTACTGATGCGACTGACCATACGAGCCCCTTGGTAGTCTTCCCTTGATGCACGCATCACATCCAGCATTGAGTCCAAGCTGCTGGAACGTTTGAAACCTGGAATCTCGCAATGTTTGCAATTCACTACTACAGGATCAAAATTGTCTGAAACCCCATCACTTGTGAGAAAGACGATGTCACCTGGATCAACAATTGTGTATGAGAATGTAAGATTTCTCAAATCTGGATTGTACCCATCCACTGGGCCAAGAGATCCACCAGGACAACTCATGTCTCTTTCCTCGTTTTCATAGTGTGAACCAATTGTCACTTCTTGTACTCCTCTGTTCTTTCTATAAGTAAATGCAAGGCTATCACCAACATTTACAACACACAGCGCCCATCTGTCACTAGCTTCAAGTTGACAAACCACAGCTACACAGAGTGTCGTCATTGTAGCATTTTTTTGCATGATGCAGTTTTGCGCGTGGTCAAATGCATTTAAGAGAGACACCATGATGGCATGGGTCGTGTTGGCTTTGTACAAGTGATTGCTTAAATACTGCAGACAGCCTGCAACAGCACAGCGAGCAGCAAGCCTCGACTTTTCACCCCAGTTTACACCATCGGCCAACGCAAGAATACAACTGTTCTCGCCAGCAACCACTGCATACACATCTGCTACAGGATCACCATTTGTAACATTTGTTACTGGGTCACAGTCATATAGTGATGTCCCAATGCCATAGGCCCTGTGGTGACGCTTTGTCCACTCACCAAATGGCTCGCAACCCTTGGAGTGTTTGTTTTTCTTCCATTCCAATTTTCTGCTCGGTGATACAGGTTCTAGAGAAATGTTTTTCACACCTTCATCAGGACCAGTAGCTGCAGCAAAGATCTCACCGCTTGGTGGGACAATGTTCTGACATGGCAAGTCGCGGTACCGCCTGCTCCAAACAACTTCATTTTGCCGAACCATTATCTCTCTGATAGGGAAAATAATTATAGTAATCATTTAGTAGTTTAAAATAAGCAAGGGTAAGATTAGGGGATAGAATGGGCTATCAAAGAACAACAAGTCTCAAATTCTCAAAATTTAAAATTAGAGGCTCAGAATCTCAGTCAGGCTACCAAGAATTTTGACTGTATGAAAATTCAAAACTTTGATCATGGGTCAGTCATTTGGAACTACAATGTACATCATGTAAGAGAGGAGGTCCCAACTGAAACTTTTATTTCTATGTCGACAAAAAACTACCAACACATATAATACACTATAAAAGGGTAAAACTATGTAACCTACAGATTATAGTTTTAGGTTTTCTCAGATCGTTTGCATGTATAGTTAACTCTTGGGTTCAGATTTGCTCTAACCATTTAGAGTCTTCGTCTTATGCTCTCGCTAAGTCTCAGAATCACCAATCTATGCTCTTAACCCTTTAATACCCAAGAATGCCGCTTGTAGATTTTACTCTGGCTGTTAAACGCCAGATGATTTTATTCGCCACTGTGGTACCCCTTGGACAGAAAGGGTTAACACCCTCTCCATCTACTCACAAACTATGTCCCCATTAACACTTTAACACCCAAGAGTGCCACTTATACCCTGGCTATTAAATGCCAGATGATTTTACTCCCCACTGGGGTACCCCTTGGGCAGGACAGGGTTAAGATTGTCATTTGTGTCTAATAAGCATGATAAATAAATAAATTACTCCTGGAGATAAAACACGGAAACTGAAACCTTTTTTTTTTAAACATGACTTTTTCATAATGTCAAGTCTCGAGTCCACCCTCACAATCCAATAAGCATCAACTCCAGCTAATTCAACTCCCTTCCATTGAAATTATCAACATTACTTTGTGCATCAGACAGTCTGGCATGCATTTCTCAATGACTGAGACTTTTCAGGTGCCATAATAAGTCATTTGTATGATGGTGTCATTTTACTACAAAGACCACAGTAATGCTTTGTAAAAATGCTTTCTTATGGAGATTTTTCTACTCTTCAGGGAATAACGAGACAATTGATAAAATTTGCCTGACAGTAGAAGCTACTCAATGCATTCTGGTCCTGGTAGAAGAATGACGCCGTCATGCAAGTGGCCTATTCTGTCTATCTCACACACAAAAATATTTCTAAGCACAAACATTACCATGATTCATTTTTCCTTTCCTAACTTGAAAACATGTTAACTTAAAGGACCACCCCTCTGGAATAAGCAGATTATAGTTCTCCAAATGGCTTTATGGGCACGATAAGTTAATTTGGGACTTTTGAGAAACGAGCCTCGAGGATTAATTCTCAAAAGCCCCAAAACTTTTCGGGCATATTTTGGGTGCCACAATCCCCACTGTATCTTTAAAGAAATACGTTTCAAGGCATGAAATTTTGTCACTGTTAATATTGTAAAAGGCAGTCACAAGTAAGCAGTATATTTAGCACTGCATTTCTTTAACAACAGAGCTACAGTACATACAAATTGTATACACCTTCAACTTATCTTGCATTTGTTCAGTCATGTTTTTTATACAATTGAATACCAAACTTCGCTTTGGTAAATATTGCTTTAAATAATTAGGATGGGTTAACTAGTCACGTTTCTCCTAACGGAAACGTAGTATTCATTGTGCAAAACATTTTCTAAATCCTTGAAATTATGGTAGATAGCACTGTAGATGGGGCACATTTTTTGGCTGTCACGTACTAGTAATTCCTGTTGTACATAATTCCAATCCTATAAATCAGAGTAAAGTAGTGGAGGGAGAAATAAAAGATTTCCTGACCGTGATTTCTACATATTCTAGCAACCCCGCTTATCATCCGAGCAATGAAAAATGCGTTCAATCCAGTTGTAGTCGAGATCAAGGGGTCAGCTGCTGAAAAACATCTGTCGATTTCGATAATTATATAAAAGTCGCAACGGCTTCCTACCTATTATGTAGCTGCTTGAGATGTTCGTAATTTACAAGCAAATCTATTATTAGGGCTGTTAAATTCCAATCTGTACAAATGAGCTTTCGTTTAGTAAACAAGAATCAGGTGTCGAGATTGCGAAAGCGAATATCCACAGCCAGCTGGAAAAAGTAAGGACATGCATGTAACCGACAATTTCCAAGCCTTACTATGTATTACTTAGTAAATTTGTACTTTTCTATCGGCCGATTGGAAAATTGTTAGCCTCACACATAACTGAAATGTCATCCGTTGGCAACAAAAAAACATTAAGCTTACCTCTTGAAATTTAGCGAACCTTATTTTCCGAAGGTAACGTACGCAGATCGTGTCGATCGAAGGGCAAGAACTTAAAAGGTGCTAAATGTTAACAAGGAAACAACTTGAAGAACTGAAAAGATTTGAAAAGTTCGCGACTACGATCGATGAATATAAAATGCTCCACAGAATGCTACAATGTTCAATCCGCAGAATGTACGAGCTCCACAGAACGCTAGCTTTTACACGTAAGCTAAAGTTTAATTAGATTCTGTATAGGGTGCAAACATTAAGCTAAATCTGTGACTTCCGCATAGCTGCTCAGTTTGAGGATATTCGCAAGATCCTATATCGCCTGTTTTGGGCACCGATCGTCGAAGAAACTTAGCGGATGCCAATCCCCTCAGAGACATGCAATTAGTCACCGTTTCCTACCTCACAGCATCTTGAAATTTCTTACACCAATCTTCAGAATCCACAGATTCTCCATCCGAATCGGACACGATACCACTGTCTGAGTTTTCAATATACCCCAGCATACTGTTGTCTCTCTCTCTCATCCAACCATCTCTCTAACTCAACAATGCAGTAGGTTTCATACCGTCTCTTCGCACAGGTACTGTACAATAAAAAAGCACGACCAAATGCACGATTTGCCCTTGATCGGTAATCAAGCAAGATTCACGTGATGGCGTGACGTCAGAGGATCATGTTCATTTCAAAGCGTGCATCGACTCCCACGTGTCCGTTTATTCTGACGACGATGGAAAAATTGCGAAATCCACCTTTCCTTAATCTTTTAAACTCTACAAATGCAATAAGTCACTGGAAAAAAATTGTCGCAAAACCAAAGCCGAGCACCAAATAAAAGGAGGTTTTATTTAAACACTGTTCGCCGCACTCTTGGCCCATACCGAATAGATGTTAGGGTAAAAGATGTGCCAAGCGTTCGAACTAATGCAAATACGGACAACACTAATTCCTCTTCACCACAAACAACTCCGTTTCAAGCCTGAATCATCATCAAAGTTACCCTATGATATTGTCATCACTTTCCCACGCGAAGAGAAACCGTGCATAGTAACATAAACAAGGAATCGAACCGTCAACATTACGTGTTAAGTATCGTCATCGTCTGATATTCGCTTAATATTGTCATCACCTTCCCACGAGGATGCTTGGTGAGCGAAGACAAGCTGAAGGTGTGCATACGACTCAACATGGAGCCCTCAACACTATTAAGTATGAACGAATAGCCGGTTTCCGAGTTGCTATTTGCCTCGGTTTCAAAGGGAGTCCTGATGCACAACCATTCAAATGGCAATGATTTGTGAATTTCATACAAATCAAACTTATTGTCATTTGAATGGGTTGTGCAGTGCACCAAGACTCGCTTTGAACGAGAGGTCTATTGCACCCGTCAATGCTACCCCGAAGGTTAAGGGGGAGGGGGACTGCTCTCAGACAGCCTTCCCCAGGCGTTTTTGGGTGTACGTAACGCCATTTTAGACGCGCAGCAAGCCGCAATTGAGAACTGGGAGGAGCGGAGGAGGGAAACTAGAGGCCTTTGAGGTCGAAGGAAAGGCTCGCGGGAGCGACTGGTCCAATAAAACGTTTGAAAGTCAGCAATTATTTTGCTTTTCCTCATCTTGAAAACATGCTAGTCATGCTAGAACACCAACTTCTAAGCATCGGATTGTAATTTCAGTAATAGTCTTTTTTGTTTGTTAGTTTTTTGTCTTTTTTATCGGTTGTTGTTGCTGTTGTTGTTGTTTTGTTTTGTTTTTTTCAATCCAATGACGACGCAAACCAAAAATCCCGGCAAAACTAAAGCAGTCGACACTCAACTGAAAACTGCTCTAAGCCAAATGTAATCGATAGGTAAGCAATTACATGACCAGTTTGAAGCGATGTCACATGATTATTGGTGGTGAGCTTAACGTGTACCGCACGAGACGTATTGGGCAGTTACAACAGAACATGACCGTCTGGGAACTCTCACGTGACAAGACCCAGGGTACCCTGCGTAGAGCGGTGTATTCTGGGGAGGAAGGGCAGAGCTAAACCAAGGAGGAGGGGAGAAGAGACGGGGAGTGCCTGCTGATAAAGGTTCCTCCCATTTTTCTCTCGGTTTTCTTCCCATCTCCCTACCCAGGCAAAGGGATCCTTTTTCCGGAAATGCTGCATCGATAAACGATGTGTTATACATCGGTAGACTTATTCGTCTACACATGAGACTCTTCAGCGACATCTGGAATACATGTTTAAAAGCTTCAAGCAATAGAGAGCCCCTCCCAGGGGGGGTTCCTTGTTCCCTTGAAAAATTTGCTTGTGTTCCCTTGTTCCTGAAAAATATTTCGAACTTTTTCCCAGTTTTTGGATCCCCAAAATGGTTTGTGTTCCCTTGTTCCCTGAGATATTTTGTCTTTGTTCCCCTGTTCCCAAGTTTAAATTAGCCATGTTCCCTTGTTCCCCAAAACCCCTGGGAGGGTCTCAATAGAAAGTCAATGCACACTCTCTGTCAACTTCGAGTCGCGATAAACTCGAAGCCGGTTGCAAACACAATGTCACAATGTCAACACGGTTATTTGAGGACGATGGCGACGGTGTTTTTCAATCTGTTTGGCCTCAAACCGCTCCAAACACCTAGTTCGCCGACACAAAATGGCGTTAGAAGAACATGCTCTTATCACGCGACGCCAACAAAACTCCCGAGGGGAGTCGGAAGCGACACTCCCCAACTCTCGAGATGACAATCACAAGGCAAACGAAGAACGCACAGGATGCATGACTGACTCGAATCGAATTAATTCTTTTTGTGAAACCGAACTCAGCTCGGCGACTCAGGCTAGGACCGTGTCCTCACAGTCACACGAAAGCTTCGCACACCGCGAAGTCCGCGACCCGGAGGGTGAATTCGGCCGACTTTTGTTGGCAAATTAAGTCTGGTTCCCACCCGTGCGATAAGCACAAGCCGCAAATACTGAAACACAAGCATAAAGGTAAGCCTACGGCGTTCTCACTCGTGAAAAAGGCACAAGAAAATGTGGCGTTGGAAAGTGCTGTAACGGACAAAATAGGAGCTATATTGTTATTAATATTGACGCTTGTGCGTATTTCACGTCCGTTCCCACTAGAAAAACCAGACGCCTGGAACCGTTTACATGGGATGCATCGGTTTATGATTGGCTTCCTTCAGTTCATGTGTGCAAACAGTTTTGCAAACGACCATCAGGACAAACCTTTTTACACTTTCTGACGCACTACACATCACATGTCACGAAGTCTCGCAGTGCAAGGAGAGGTTGGCAGGGAGGAGTGATCAAGCAATGAACTGACTCGCTTCAGCAGACGCTTGTTAACAAGAAAACTGTGATGGTGGAATTGAGACTAAATTCCCAGTTAGTCCAACAGGTTTTGTCCGACAGCGCTTTTCCACAGCTGGCGGGTCAGTGATGGTTCGCTCTTCAATACGTTAGGTTTTCTAACGCGTTACGCTTTTACCAAGAGATCTTGGTTTTTACTCGTTGATACGCGAAGCTAAAGAAACGACTTTCTCGGCTGTTAGTTGCCGTTTGCACGAGCATGTTGAAAATACGGACTGCGGAATGAATCCAGTGAACGTAAACTTCAAACCTAGGAAAGCCCTGAGCGAGATATATATAAATCGACAGTCTGAAGTTCGCCGACCTAACCCAAAACTAACCGCGATTTTGAGACGGCTAGTTGGAAGAAAATATGTTCCGAATGACTGAGCCCAATTCGGAATATTGGGTTTCTGATTGTGCGTATGGTTGCTTTTATCGCAAAGTGGAAACCAGGCTTTATACTTACATGCACTTACTTCACATGAGGGCTGAATCGAGTCCACAAAATGCGTAACTATCACTCGAACAAAGTCATATCCAGCCGGTATGTGAAATGTGATTACGTAATGCAAAGGATGCACTGGCAATCGAGGGTCTGCCGCATTCCTCGTCCGATAGACCCAGCATAGAACCGCCCCCAAAACGATTTGTTGTAAGAAAAACAACTGCTTGGCACGTGCATTACTAATTTTTAATGAGGAAAAAGAGTAACTCTGCACGTGCGCTATGCATTTAAAGCCTGGTTTCCATATGTTGTATGAATTTTTTCATACACGACAGATACGACACGATATGGAAACCAGGCTTTACACGAGCAAACACAGTCGCTCTCGTTAATGTCATTACTTACTGCAAACTGGATAATTTTTCACCCCGACAACGCTTCTTCACGGCGAAGCCTGTGCCATTTTGGCCTTGTGTTTTCGCTTGCTCTCGTGTCAGTGTCGTACGTGTAAACTAACCTTAAACCTTTTGCTTTGTGGCGATTTTGGCGTAAGTCGGCTGCTAAAACCAACAAAAATTCCCTAGCTTTCAGCTTACTATTGATGGACGCGAACTTTGAGCAGGCTTCAGCTCTTTGCCAACGCTTATCGGTATCAAGTAACAAGCCCATCTTCTTGCTTGTTTTCTTTCTTTTCTTTCCTCTATTTATTTATTTTTTTTTTTGAAGAGTCGGAATAAGCCATTCACAACAGCGCATAATGAAACTGTCATATCAGAGCTATTTTAGGTATTTCCGATGAGCCCTGTCGTTGACGAACAGAATTAATATCCATTACCTTAGGAAGTAGAAGATGGTGTAAGTATATCTAAATAAAACTGTAGTCGAGAAAAATGATTGTGCACTCAGAATTGTTTAGCAGAATTGTTTCCATCGATCGACGCAGAGATAAAACTTGACGCATGCGTTTTATAACTGCCTCGGTGTGAACAGTCCATAATTTTAAAATTCTCTGGTATACTTGAATGTCTGATTAGTCAGCTTGTACTGAAAAAGCGAGTGGCTTACCTGATTTTGGATGTGAGATTAAAACGAACAACCACAACTCAACCCAAGTTAATACGGTAAAACCAAGGCAGTTAGGATCAATAACAATATTAACTGGACAGATGAATTGCCCAGGGAGAAAACGTCACGTTGTAAAATATGGTCCCTGAATCTCGCCTGATGCCGGAACACACAGCTATGACGGATCGTACTGTCGTTGCACTCATTTTGTGGTATCACTTAACGAGCTAGGCTTCTCTCGTTTTCTTTGTGACTCAGCCAATGAACACTAGGTGGTTACTTTAATATGTTATTTTTAGCATCGGGCTTCTCTTAATAGAACACCTTCCGCATAACTTTTGTCAATTTGTCCAATTGAAAGCGATATACATAAACAGGAGTGCAAAGTAAATGAAGCATGAAGCACGTGTATCAACAGCACATTTTCTATGGCTACATTCTCAAATGTCCTTTAAAACACCTTGTGAGGGACCTTGCCGGACTGCTTTATGGCGCTAATTGCAGCCTTGAAGTTCACCGATGGTCAGTAAAATCCACAGAACAAAGTAAGGTACATTACTCATTATTCTCGAACTCATTAACAATTCATAAACCCAAAGCAAACCAAATCACGGGCGCGAAATTAAGGAAGTTTGGATATGTGATCTTAATTAGCATACAAAACTTGATAAAAGTTCGTCAATTCTCTTAAAACACTGATTCCCGTGAGAAGCGATATCAAACACTCAAAAAAGTGTTTCATCCCCTATCCAAACACCTCGAATTCGGTTAAAAAACTCGGCCTTTGGCCTCGTTTTCTAAGTAGCGCTTCTCGGTGTTTGGATATCTGGTGAAACACTCTTTTTCGTGTTTGATATTTTACATAGACCACAACACCGAGGGCCACCAACTTTTTTCGAACAGTGTCTGTCTCCTAAAACGACATTCTCTTGTTGCAAGGAACTGAATGGTATTGAAACTGAATTGAACTTTATATAAATAGCTGGACAAAGCAATTTATGAAAAGAAAATAAGGATTGCGCAAATCGAGTAAGTGCGTTCGGTTACATAACACCACATAATATAGAACAAAGCAGAAGCTCTTTCTAAGTACAAAAAGTTGCGAAATCGCGTTTACAGGGCCATATACGGCGAAAACACATTGAACCATTCACAAGAAGGCATGGGGAAAGAGACATGTCAAATAAGAATTACAAAAATATCAGTGGTATGAACGAATAGAAAACCCGAAATGACAACATAATGCATGCAAAATCTATGCGACACTCGGGTTAAAAACGTGACCATAACTCGTTTCCAGGGTCTCTATTCTTCCTAGGGACGAGAAAAAGAGAGAGCCTGGGAAGGAAGTTGGGGCTACCTAAACAGACAAAGAACAGAGGACCATTACCGTAAGAATTTTTCCCAGGTAGTGGTTTGGTAAAATGACAAATCAAGATTCATCTACATCTCTCTACAATGTAAAGATGATTCCATAAAACTGCTTGAACCCACAGGAAGAAGGGAAATGGGGCATTCCGAATTAAATTTTTTAAAACAAATTAACCCCACCACTGGAAAGATCACTTAAAAATTAGTAACTTAACAAGCTTGGAGAGGTTTCGTTGCATAGTATGCGCACTGTGAGCTGTGAAAGGTCGCCAAAATTCCATACAAATGTCTGTAAATGGAATCTAGCATCCTCAAAAGCCATACAAAGTCACTAATTATTCTGATTTTTAAAATCGTTCTAGTTAAATGTAATATAACCAAACAAGCTCAAACTTGGTAACTGAAGTAACTTTGATGCGCTCTTTCTTGTGATACATTGATTACGTTAAGACTGCAAAATCTCGTCCCAGTCTTCATTTGAACTTCGGAACGGTCTATTGTCCAAAAAACACTTAACCGTGTACTAAGTGATAGACTCGATGGCATAGCCTCGCTCCGGTAGCAATTCTCAAATAATTGCAAATACTGTAGCGCAGTGGTCATCTGAGAACCGGGTTAAATTAAACAGTGATAAATGTAAAGAGCTAAGGATATCATTTGCAAAAAACAAAGCACAACTCGCGCCTATTGTTGTAGACAACAAAGAGCTAGAATGCGTGGATATCGCTATTATTAGGTGTTACGATCTCAAACAACCTCACATGGAATGAGCATGTCGACCAAGCCATCCAGAAAGCTTCGAAGCGTATGTATTTTTTAATGCAACTGAAGAGGGAAAAGGTCCCACGGAATGAGATAATACTATTTTACACTTCTTGCATACGGTCCGTTTTAACGTATGCATCGCCGGTGTTTTTCTACGCGTTGCCCATGTACCTAAAGAAAGATCTAGAACGCGTAGAGAAACGGACCCTTGCTATTGTTTGTCCGGGACTGTCCTACACGGATGCCTTAGAACTATCGAACATTGCATCTATTAACGATTACATCGCTAGCTTATGCAATAAGACATTCACATCCATTGTAAATGATCCGACCCACCTGTAGCTTGCCTAGCGTGCTACAGTTCCGTGAGCCAGCGCGCTATGAACTACGCCACAAGAGGCGGTTTGTTGTTCCTAAATGTAAAACAGAACGTTTTAAGAATAGGTTGTTAATGCGATCCTGTTTCATCAATAATGAAAGTTAGCGTTCTTATCTTACTTATTTATATACTTATTTATATACTAATTAATATTTATTATCATAGTTTTATATGAAAGAAATGATTGTGAAGTGCGGGTTAGATATGAATTGAAGAAGTGATCCTCACACTTTCTGGACAATTTAAATTGCCTAAATTGTCCAGAAAGTGTGAGGATCACTTCTTCAATTCATAGTTTTATATATTTATTTATGTATTGTAAATACGTAATTCAGCTTTATAAGCTGCAAGTGTTTTACAAATGAACTATCTATCAAAAAATATCTATCTATCTATCTTGGCAAAAGTACTCATAACGAATTCAAGGAGGAGAAGCTGGCCTTTGTTTGTTCGCCATGATCAATTTTCGCAAGGGAAACAAGCAAATTAAGGATGAATTCGGAATCACAAAACAAAGAAATATGTCGAGCAAAACTAGCACGTACATCTTTAGGAGAAAATTTCTTCCCTTTTGACTTGTCGGCTATACAAAAGAATGAATTTAATGCCGATGCACAAACTGCACGTTTCCCTCGTTCCACTAACAACGAACATGTTAATTTGCTTAACTTCTCATGCAATGCGCGGCTTAACTTGCTTGTTGGATATTATGGTAATTTTCAGAAAGGCTTCTTAAACGTTTAAACACAAGAACGTTTTTCACACAACGTGCACGCACGCACCATCTTCAGAATTTTACGAGGATCTAATGAGGACTCTACGAACTGGAAGGAAATTGAATCCGTTTCATTGCGACTCTGCGTTCCCTAACAATGTCTTAAAACCAATAGGAAAAAAATGAAAAAAAAAATGAAACACGGCTCGCTTTTTGGCATAAAACAATGTAGTCGACAAAATAGCGTGAAATGGCTTGCAGAACAGGCTTTATTTCTTGGCGTTTTTCAGGCCACCGGAGGCAACTATTGCGAGACGAGCGCAGAGCGCGGGTAAGTTGTCAGGTGGGAAATAGTTGCCAGATATTGCAAAATCTTCCTTCGAAACATGCCACTTTGAATTCAAAAATGTGTCTACGCGGAATGGGTCACTAAGAACTAAAAAAGTGTACTGTTGGAAGAGGAGAGCGATATCCTGGTGCCAGAGGTTTTCCTTTCTTCTCTTTATACGAATTTTGTCCGCGAGGCGGTAAGAGAAGAAAACCTCTGGTTTCGCTCCCTGCAAATCTCACAATGTCTGACTGCCGGTTCTGTGGTTCTCGAAAGTCCCGAAAAGTTTACGGGCCCGAAAAGCAATTTGTAAAACTGCGATCCGCTTATGCCGAGAATCTGTTCTTTTGACATGCTTTCAAGATAAGAAAGAGAAGACTAATTGCAAAGTTGCAAGGTTGAAAAAGGTCTTGCGTTTCAAGACACGGAGGAAATTCTGGCACCCGAAAAACGCCCGAAAAGTTTCGGGGCTTTCGAGAAACGGGCCCCTGATCTGCAGATTCTGATTCTGATTCTGATTCAGATCCGGTTCTGATCCGAAGATAGAGGGTTTTAATTGACTGTCCAAAGTAATTAAGCGATTGCTTTGGTTTTGGTTTTGCTTTGCTCTGTGATTGGATAAAAAAAGAACTTGCGCCAACTTTTCAACCAATCAGATGCAAGACTAAAACCCATTGCGACTTCGTCAGTCTCGTTTTCCCGCGCTTCGCGCCGGCTGCTTTGTCTTTGTTTGCTTTCTGATTGGCTAATAAAACCAATTCGTGAATTAATTCGTTTTTTTTTTTAAAGTAGCGGAGAGGCTTCATTTCCTCCAGAACGTGATTGAGTCTGTAATGATATTGGTTTTGGTTTTGCGACGCCTTTCTATTGAAAAATCGCTTTGTTTTAACGTCTACGCAATCCAAAATTTACGGCTGACGAGAATGCTGACGACCAGGTGTGAGCGCGATTGTCATTGCTTTCTTATTATTTTATTTATTCGTTTATTTTCAACGACGATTCTGAGGCGTTTAACACTTGATATCAGCATGAAACTGAGATTCGCAGGGACAGTAACCAGAGGTTTTCTCTCTCTTGCCATTCCGTAGTTTGTTTTGTTATTGCCGCTTTGCGGCTAAATTTTGTCTGAGGAGAAAAACAAAGAAAAAACTCCGGGACCAGACTTTTGTTCATACCCGGGGAAAAATTCCTGGTAACGCCCTGGGAAACAAGAGGGGCAAATGACAATAATTCAAGAGAAGCACAGACCTACTATTGTCTGTGCCAGTAGTTAAATGAACCATCTGGCTCACCGAGTAAAAGGAAAATGGGACCTTGTCTCAAGTTAACAGTGATTTCATTGAAAATCAACCTTTTTAACTGTCATATTTAATTGGGGCTTCTTCAAGAGGTTTTCTATTTCATAAAAAAAGAGTCAAGATTTTAGTTCTTTTTTTTTTTAAACTAGGAAGTCAAAACTTTAGTTTTCAACAGGCACCTACTGAATGTTAAAGTCCACGTTTTTTCGGCCTTCCAAGATAACTGCCACGTCAAATTCCCTGACCCTGTCAATTTGCCATGGGAAGCCTCCCCCGCCCCCCTCTGAGGGTCCCCCTGGGGCTTAACTTTGATAGGTGCAAAATGATGATTGTCCGAAAATTTAGAAAATACAATGACAGCTTATCAACAGTAAGAAAATATTATTTTCCCTGATTCAAATTATATATATATAAAAACAGTGTTGAGCCTTACCGCTTTTATGTTGACGTCAGGTATGCAAGAGCGGTTTTTAAAGGTTGTTTCCTGCGTTCCCAGACAGTTTTTTTTTTACTTTTTCAACAGGTATTTAAGTGGGTCAGAGGTGTCCTTATCTGCCAGATCGGATTTCTTAGCTGAGCATACAAGAGGCAGAAAAAAAATTAGGAATTGCAAACTCATTGGACGAATTGACGAGCTGATTGGCGAAAATTCGCGCTCCTCATTTCTTTCATCTAAAATCTCAACGTATTTAATTAATTTCGTTTTTCGAAAACGTGCACAGCAGAGTCTCCCAAACTAACAGAAGATGGTGAGCCTGTGCAGGTCAGACCCAAGTCACGAGACAATGGCAAAGACGAAAACACACTTACGTTTCAATTGTTTTCAGTGTATTTTTCAGTCTTTTTGTTTCATTTTCGTTTTCCTTTTGCGATGTTGCTTTTGTCTGTTTCGGGGGGCGTGCACAGGGAATAACCCGCGAGTAAGTATTGTTTTGGAGCTGGTAATCGAAGATGGACTGGACTTCAGAATGAATCCATTTACGAACGTTTTGGTCAACGCAAGCATCGATCTTTTTGTATTGCTGACAATGACTTTAATTTATCATGCTGTTTTTCATTGTAATTTTGACAAATGACGACGAGAAGTTGTGTCTGTAGCAAATGTGGTAAGATTTGCTCACTTAAACTTGGGGTATTTAGGGTTGTGGTGATTCCTCGACACTTTGTTCGTTTTTACATCGATCCGAGTCCCCTATCCGGCTTTTGTACCCTGCCTTTGTGTCTTGCTATTAAACCCAAGTCTTTGAGACAGACAGACTAATGGCGTTTAATTTTCAGGAGCAGGCACGCGCGAATTTTTTTTAGCCTCCACTGTCAGTGCGAAAATACTTAAACCGAAAACTTGAAAACAACGTTGAAGCTTAGAGTGTTGATCCTTTAAAAACTTGAGATGCAGCTTGTACGACTTTTATCCTTGTATTGGTTCACAAGGCACACAAATAATATTTTGATAAAGGGGACAATAAGTGAAGACCAGCTGGCCCCAGTTGTTCAAACGGTGGATAGCGCTATCCGCTGGATAAATGATGGATAACGCAATTGGTTTTGCTACCTCTTATCCGGTGGATAGTGATTTATCCGCTGGATAGCGTTATCCACCTTTTGAACAACCGAGGCCAGTTAACTACTATATTGTGATTTTTGGAACACAGGATACGAGCATTATCCAACATTCTCTGACAAAACTTGAATTCTAAAAATCATGTCGCATTCATAAACCATTCTATGTACGAAAGTACCCATTTCACCAACCGTAAGGGCAGGTCGATTCAGCCGAAACACGAATGGTCCCAAGTTATTCGAGGCTGAGTTACGAAAGTGCGTCACGTTCCTTTTAAGGCAACGACGAAACACTTCTTTGGCCATGGAGGTTTCCTTGTAAGCTGAAACGCTTTTAAACGTTACATTGTTTTACGAAGATTATTCGCGCTGGCATCGAAACGGCAAAGATGATCCTCCCTGGGCAAAAAGCTAGCTTTTAGGGAGATCGCTCTATCAAATTTGTGCGGCACAGTAAAGGACAAATCCTCAATGCTGACTTATGATCAAACGTGAATACCCCTCCTACTCACCGAAGTCCTGTCGAGGATCGTCCAAGAAATAGTCTGCGTTTGAAATATCCTTGGTAGCGTCCTAAGTTGCGCCTCTCCGGAAAATATCTTTTCGTCGTAGGAGAACTCATTATATTAGTTCGTTTGATATCGCAAAGAAACTAACCATGAGCCATTCTTAACTGTCCTAAATATACAAAGATACGTCATAAATCTTTTAGTAGTTGTTAGTATCGAGTTGTGAATCATAAACCACAAGAGGTTTGGATCAAGTGACTAACATGTGTGTCACGCAACGTGCAATTCCTCACTCTCTTGACGGAGGTCTCACGAATTATCATAACAATTCTCGGAGTTTCCCGGGATACACTAATTCAAATTGTTGCGAAAATATTTGTAAACACCCTCACGTAATGAAAAATGTACAACGAAAATATTTATGGGTTAAAGAGATTGAAATAAGTTAAATTGCTGATAGACTTACTAGCTCGTATTGTTTTCTTAGCTCTTATCCTATCTTTCTTTCCTGTCTTTTTTTCTTAATTTGAAAAGAGGAATTTTTTCAGAAAAAAAAAATTAAAGCTTCTTACCACTCTAGGTCGGTCTGTATGGGAAAAAACTGTGCCCTTGGTCTTGAGTACTCAAGACCTCGAGCAGAGTTTTTTTCCTATACGGACGTCACGGCCGGCCGGTAAAGATATATAACATATATATATTTGCGAGCATAGTAATATTAGTAATCTCTCAAAGTTTGAGCCTCATTATATGCCGAATAGTTTTGGAGAAATTCTCCTCTACAAACTGGTATTTTTTTTATCTTAAAGAAGTGTATGGCTTGTTAAGGTTTTTCCCATTCAATTTTGCAGATGATAGTTGATATTCCCTTTTATTAGATATTGCTTTCAAAGAGCTGAAATTGCTCAGCTTTGTCTAGTAAAGCAACTCTTTCAACCTTTAATTTTAATTTATATAAACAACGACCCTTTCTATGGGCTGACTCGTACGTAGGCTCGACTTCCAGCCGCTGTTCGGGAATCGAGCCCGCGCTCCTCCCCCGAACTAGGACACGAGAGAGCGGCGGAAATCGAGCCTAACTCGTACGCTAACTAGCAAAAATGTAAACAATGACGTCACAAAAGTCTATAACAGTTTCTATACCACTATCGTCATGCATTTGCGGGAGGTGCAGTTATGCCACGCTTTAATTAATTTACTGATAATTTAATCGAGCTAATGTTTATCAGCAAGAGTTTTTGAGTTAATTTGATGCCTGAAATAGTTAACTGTTGCTCTAAAACACAACATGGAGTAATAGCGTACAGCTGACGCGCTCTTTCAAGCTTGACTTGCCTCGTTTTGTGAGCCTTTCTGTTTGAGGTGACTTGACGTTCCAATTCCAAGTGTACCCGCTTGGAGAGGACATAAGCCTGGATGCATTCGCTCATCTCTACCTCAGTTTACGAAGAATAGTGGCAGAGATGTATTATACCGAGAGAAGAAACATGTGATGCGTTCGTGATTAACAAACACTTGAGCATTATGTTTCTCAAGCACTTCGCATCTGCTATTTTAAACTAAGTAGTTTCAAATATGGATAGCTGTGTCACTGGGAATCGTAGAAATTATTGATTTTCACAAGGACCCCACCGCAAACCCATTTGTTCAGTAAAAGGCCTATTAGAACCGTGTTTGGATTTTCCACGTATTATACTAACGTATGAAAGGATTAAAATGATAGTTGGCACACTGTTCCAGGCTTCTCTAAAATGAAGAGAACCGTAGCTCTCCCCATTACTGGCCCCACTGAGTACAGTCAAGCGATTACCAAAAGAACTACAACGAGTTCGCACGAGGCCAGAGGAAATTATGGGGAGTGGGGTAGAGGCAAATTCGCGAGTTGAAACGGTTAGTTTCCAATCACCGTCGCGCTTTAAAACAATTGAAAATATAAACTAAAATGAAAAACTTACCTTCCGCATAAATTCCTCTTATCGAATTTAGCAAAAATACAAGTTTCATAGTTTCATACAAACATTGCGAACTGTCCCTGAGCAGAAAATGGGTGGGCCGATTGTTCGAAGCAGGTTAGTGCTAACACTGGGTTAAGTCATTTATCCCGGTCTAAGCGCAAATCATGCTTCGAACGACGAGGTTACGTTGGCCGGTTCTGGAGCTTTCACGTGGGGTACGTTGATCAATCAATGGCTGCTAACAGTAACAGTGTTTATACGAACTAATAAGCTTAAATAAAAATGCTTGTCTCAACACTCAGTACAGCATTACAAACGGCGTTGCTTGTACTCAATCAAAAATGATACCGTAAGGTAAATTATGTGATGACAGTTCACCCACAGGCCCCCCAACTTCAAAATTGCAAAGCGGTAGGTGTACGTGACCATTGCCTAACTGATCATGAGAAGGAAAAAAGTATGGGAAATAAATTGGCTTGTTTTTTTTTTAAAGACCCAAATCACCATTGTTGCACTATAAAATCAAGTGGACTTTATGCAATGTTTTGCTGTTTGTTTACTTCTCGGATCTGCTTGTGTTCCATGATTTTGGTGAGTTTTCTCTGCTGCTTTCCTGCCACGGCTAGCCAATCACTTTTACCAGGAGACTGCTTTTGAAACTTGACGTTTGACTTGGGCTTACACGCAAATAGCAATTATCAACGCAACAAAACGGGGGCATTTTAGGTGCTTAACCATCCAAGTCGTGGTCCCGACCAACAGGGCTTAACTTCAGTAACAATCACGAGCACGTGGCTAATTACCATATGCGAGCCCGATGAAAACGAAACTGGTCCGAATTTTCAACGTGGTCTGCCCATAGCATTCCACATAACGAGTTTCGCAAATGAATGGCAAACGGGAAAATGCCGCCAGCCGTTTAAGCCTGGTTTTCACTAGCGACGCAAGCACAAGCGCAAGCATAAGCGCAAGCATAAGAGCTGTTATTTCACCGTGAAAACGGGCTCAACGCAAGCATAAGCACAAGCGCAAGGATCAAAAATTTTCCTTTTCCTTGTGCTTGCGCTTATGCGTTGCGTTCTCTGCTTGTGCTTGCGTTATGTTGGTTTTCACTTGATATGAATTTCTTATGCTTGCGCTTATGCTTGCGCTTGTGCTTGCGTCGCTAGTGAAAACCAGGCTTTATCTTCCCCCTGCATTGAGTGAAAAATGGAGATTTTTGGATGTTTGTCAGTTCGTTCATTTTTCACTGAACAGAGTTCCATGAAACCACGTTTTACTCGGGTAAATTCGATGTGAGGAATCTATCCATGAAATTCGCTTATCATTTCACCTCCAACATTTTTCAATGATATGTTGTTTCGGACATAGTTTCGGAGGGCTACTCACAAGCTAGAGAAGTAAGGAAAGCCTCACATCGCAGGTGGCAACTTTAAAATAAAGTGAACAGTTGTCAATCGACTTTTCAATTAACGACGACGACGACGACGACGACGACGATGAGTTCTCGAGACGGCTCCGAGTGAACGATTATGGTCGTTCAGTTCGGAGCACGATTCAATGTAGAATACTCTGTATGTCTTTAAAGTGGCGACCCTTTTCAATAAGGACGTTGAGGCTAAAATTGACCCAGACGTTACTCAAGAATATGGTGGAGAAAAAGATCACAGCTTGGTTCTCACTTGTGCGATAAGCGCAAGCAGAAGAAGAATCCTAAAATGTATCGCGTGATGATGTGTGTGAAATAAGCACATAAGCACAAACATCAGCTCAAGGAAAGGAACTTTTTCCTTCCTTATGGCCAGTTGTGCCTATCTCGCACTTTATCTCGGTGATGCTTGCGTTTAAAGGGGCTCTGTCACAATATTTTGAGGTATTTTGATCATCGACAAATTTACCTTAAAATTGAAGGAAACCTGAAAATAATGCTTTACAAAGGTGGAAAAACACCAAACAGATAATAATAAACCGGAAAGGAACAAGGATGGTTAAGGATGGAGAAGATTGACACGGATTACAAACAACAAAATTGAAAAGTTTAGCTAAACTTTTCAAACCCATTTAACCGTGACATAGCTCCTTTAAACGGACGTAGAATAAATAGCGGCAATAAATTATTCTGTTGTCTCTCTGCTAATTAGCCCAACTAGCCTCGTTAACATGAACACATTTCAAAAGAATAACGAGGCTTGCTGGGGTCGTTAACACAAAGATAAACGAATTATTTATTGGCGGCCCTTAAGTAGCTGGTATTTTGTCCGCCGTTACTGCGCTTGCGTATGCTTCACTTCCTTGTCATGTTTGTCGCGAACATCGTTGAGATAAGTTTGCTTATCTTATAAGGGGAGATCAGGCTTATTATTTGTCGTTTATAAGCAAAAGGACGAAACATTTTGCAAAAAGCTTTTATAGCAAAGGAGCCCATAATCCCGCTATTATTAGTAACAGAGTTTTCACAGACCGAGCTATTTTTAGACGGGTTTCCCCCACGAGAAGTTCAGTTCCAGTACGAATGCGTCCACACAATTAACAAGACGCCTGGAGGCGTTCACGTGGGATGCGTTGATCGACGAATGGCTGTCAACAGTCAGTGTTTATACGAACAAATAAATTAAACTTGCATAGAAATGTTTATGACAACATTCAGTACAGCATCAACAAACGGTGTTACCGGCGGTGTTGCTTGTACTATTTCGCAAACAAGAAGAAAAACAAGTCAACAACACGGATATTACGTATGGTCACCCGTCCAGGAAGTAACCCCAGCCAACAGGGCTTAACATCGGTGAGAAGCACAAGCACGTGACTAATTGCCATATGAGACCACGAGGAAAAAAAAAAAAGAACGAGAACGCCTGAAGGCGTCAACATGGTATGCGTAATTTGCCGCAAACTTTGACTGGTGATGCGGGTAGCCAAACACACGATGGTTAACTAGTCTCCTCGCCACCAGTGATGCAGTCATTACGAATTTGCTGATCAAACCATAATCGAAAAAATATTCGGCACTTTCATTTCGAGGTTATTTGTGCCGCATGAAGTGCGTGCGGTGGACAGTAAGTAAAAAAACAAAGTCATTTAACACCATCCAAAAACACCAATCAACTTTATACCCCTGTTATGGTTTACTTGAGGAGATTTCAAATCGCTGAAATGCGTATGAATGTTGCGCTGTCTGACCCCGATACCAAGTCTCGTAATCTTGCTTGATCAAATGTCAAACTATGCAAATTTGTGTTAAAACAGTACAAAATGCAAAACTGTCGAAGAGACTTAAGAGTAGAAACTGATTAATTTGACACCCTTTGACACCTTCTCGCGTAAACTGTTGTTTATTGTTCATTGTTATGTAATCGTTACGAATGCGGTCAGCGGTTGTTATTTTTCCACTAGTCTCGGGCAACCGGCGCGAAAGAACACATGATATTCGGTATGTTTTCATGGCCGCTCTCTTAGTTAATATTCTGTTAGACGTTTACTCTCTAGAATATAGGATTGAATTGAAACTCTTTGTCGTCTACTTGATCGTTCGTAATTACAACTCTGTCTTCGCGACAAAAACAGTGAAACTTAAAAATATCGTTTTCTTTTCGTTACGACAAATACAAAGATTACGAAGTTTGTCAGACTCGACTGGAATGTAAATTATTCACAGTTGAAAACACGAAACTAAAGCAATGAACGGAACAAATCAATCTCTTTTCAATCATTCAAATACATCACTATGTCACGGCGCTGTGAGAATGAAATCTTTACTTAAAAGGTTTTCTCCGACAAATGAGCACGTTTAGAAAGAGGAACTGTGGCTGATCAGCTAGCCGCACTGTTTGGCGATTCCAGCGTCACATGGTTCCTTAAAGTACAGGAATAAAATCGAAAAAAGACGACCAGAAAAAAAGCCAACAACACCGGTTTCAGAGAAGGTCACCCATCCGAGTAGTAACCCCGGCCAGCAGGGCTTAACTTCAGTGACAAGCAAAAGCACGTGGCTAATTGCCATATGAGACTACAATGACGACGAAACTCGCCCGAAACTTTATACGTGGTCTGCCTACGCATCCCACGTAATAATATGGCTTTTGATGATTTGGCTAGGCAAGGTTCCCGTAGGAGACTGACTTCGTGGGCAAATTATTCTAAACGTAGCTCAGTGTGATCCTTGCCGTCGACTTTTCAAATCTGGGGGACTGGCTTAATATGTTCTTACCTAAGTACTTTCTTCATTGCGTGAAATAGCTGACAAAGCCACATCGACAGGGTTATTTTGATCGGCTGATATACTTGATTTCAGTTTTCTTCCTTCAATCGTGCGTGTCTGCTGCAAGGATCTGAAATTAATTCACAAACATGAAGTTCGTTTTTATTATTAAGGTGGCGTGATGCTTTCCGGCAAGCCAAGGAGGAAGTTGTTGTTTCAAGACGATTTCCGTATCCGACTCTTTTTCAATAAAATAAAATAAAGAAATGAGTTCTGTATCAAATTACAGAAGGGAAGCTCACGTACGGACGTTCAGTTGCAGTCATCGCTGATTCAATCACAGCGACGCTTTGAAGGCATTCTTCAATTTCACACTTGGCAAAGCGCTACAAAAGTTACTGATTGACCCAATAAGGCCTTGAGGTCTTTAGAAATTAAGGCAAAATTGATTTAGTCAGGGGGCTTTAGACTTAAACTTCAAGAAATTAATATCAGTTTTTCCGGCGAAGAAAGGAGAGTTAACATGAAGAAGGAGTTTGCAAAGCTTTGAGTATACGAAGACTAAAAGGTCATACCACGTATTCACCAATATTCACTGAGCCTGAGGCGAATAATTGTTTTAGTATACTTTTCAGGGGTGAATATAAGAAAGTGCAAAACAACGAGCTAAAACACGATAAAAAGACACGAAAAGTTCTTGCTTAGCTTAGCAGCCGCGCCTCCAAAATGTTATATTCAACGGGTAGCGTGGTGAATATAACACCGAATTCTTATATTCACCGCTGAAAATTATACCAAATTTTATTATGAACGTAGTTTACTGCCCTAAGCTCAGTGGTGGAGCATCCGAAGTGATCAGAAGGTCGTGGGTTCAACTCCTGTGAGGCCGAGAAGTCCGATTTTCTTTTTGGAATATTCCTGCGTCACTTCCAGAAAAGACATCATTCTCTATATTTACCAGGATGAACACTTATCATCAGTTATCATCTCACTTCTTTCGCAACATATTTTATAGTTTCTCTTTAAACACAAGGAACAAGACGACCTAAGCCTTTTTAGCTGTGTGAATAATTGTAAAAGGAGTGTTGCAGCGTATAAGTTTCCAGGCTTTGTGGAAAGTAAAGAAATGGTACTGTATCAAAAAAAAAAAATCGTTGAATATTAAAAGCCAGACCAAATACTTTTCATATTAAACAAGTGTAACAAGAACTGAATTTACCAAGCAACTTACTTAGTATTCCAAGCAACTCTTGTGTCGTCGTTCTTTCTGCGATCGTCTTCTTCACAGGTCACGTTTTACCCTACAATAAATCGTTACATGCAGCCAAGCACGTTAGAGTTCAGTTGAGTGACACCAAAGGGTCATCCTAGTCGATGTTTCCGCCAAAAACTACACAAGGAAATAATACGAAGTTCGATGACGTCATGCTAACCTATCACGTTCGCGGGAAATGTGGTTTTGTAATTTTTGTGCACGCCCGTCACTGATGACTGCGCATGTCCCGGAGGCTCTGAACAAGGGAAATGACGTTGGACATCTCCTGACAATTATATGATGTAATTGAGACTGGCGCATCGGAAGGAGAATTCCTTTTAATAATTGGATAGAAAACAAACTTTATAAAGCTCCAGTTCATTTTCTCTTCTAACTTTATTTAAGTTTATAGATTTTACTTCATGCAACTTCAAGTAAAAGGCAATTGTCAGTCTGAACAATAGAGACAAGTGCTATAGCCAGGATATATTGAGACTTCACGACGCATACCGCACTTCCATCAAAAACCACAGTGGCCCCGATATTGAGCAAAGCGGTAAATTTTGTTTTGAACAAAGCTGGCAAACACCGTGACTTCCAAATGAAAGCAGAACAAAAGCTTTACCCACAGCTTTCGACTTTTCTTCCGGCTCGCACGTAAAGCGCACTGCTTGTTTACTTTTGCACGAATTAATCAGATACGCCTCCATTGTACTTCACGAAAAACAAGACATTGTTCATCACAATTTCAGCACCTAGCAGTCTTCCGACTGAATTACGTGAGATTATTTACAATAAATTACAGAATTTATATAAATTATACAATTAAATAATACAAAAATAAAATATAATAACTAACAATAATAAACTACCTTATACTACGTTTAAAGAAAAACGAATACGGATCATAAAAAAACTATCAACCGCTTGGGCTGCAGATTTCTGAAAAATTAATAGGATAGATGGTTAATGATGAAGGAATTCTCAAAACGGTCCGTTTTACATACTCCGGGGGATATCAAACATTCTATTTTCTTTTTAAGTCGTCTACAGTTTTTTTTTCTTAGTCGTCTACAATGAGATCTTTGCGGAAGTAAACTGGCTAAACGTATGCTAATTATTGTTGAGAATTTCCTTAAAAAGCTTGCTCGATAACAGCTCGCGCCTATCGTATGTGTTAATATTCGCTGTATTTAGTGCTCAAGCTTTCTTTAGTTGCCTCAACAAATACAGGCGTTTAGCTGCCTTAGCCGTGATATCAGAGATGCGATCGTTCCATTTCAAGTCCCGTGTGATGGTAACACCTAGAACATTGGCTGCGCTAATATGCTCAAACTCCAAGCCATCTAGGCTCACAGGTGTATAGGATGGAGGCGACCTCTTGAAACTCGTACGAAGCTCCTTACACTTATTAGGGATTTAGCTGTAGATGATTGTCATTGGACTATGAGCTGATTTGTTCTACAGCTCACTGGAGTGAGCTTGAACCTGATGGTGGAATAGTCTCAGAAATTGTCGCAATAAATAGCCAAAGTCCTAACCGGGTCCCCTGGGGGACCCCAGCAGGCACACGCATCCAGCTGGACCGAGTTCCGTTTATCCGAACTCTTTGCTGCCTATCTCTTAGAAAATCGAAAATCCAGTTCACAACAGTTGGCTTGACATCTAGGCTATAGAGCTTAGCGATCAGTACATTATGGTCGACTAAATCAAACGCCTTACGAAAGTCCGCAGCGCAGTTCTTATAGTCGCGCCAGTTGCGTCTGTGGCGCCCAGCCAGATGTGAAACATGGAAATTAAGGGACGAGTGGTGGAAGAGCCTGGAATGAATCCGTACTGAGCGGGGTCAATAAATGACAAAACAACTGGTTTGAGATCTTGTTCAATGATGAAACTCTCAGCAACTTTTGATCGTGTAGATGTTAGCAAATTGGTCTTAGACCTTTGTTAAAGTCACAAATAGTACGTGACTTCGGCAGTGGTGGCACATCAACAAATTTCCAGGCTCGGGGTGACCAAATGCCAAAACAAAACAAAAGCAAACGAGGGCTCTCTTCCTCAGTCCTGGGCAAACGAGAGGAAATCCGGATCGAGATCGCTGGACTGAATGTTTGTGTCAAGAGCATTAACATTAAACTAAAACTTTTTGGAGTGTCAAAAATCAGTCACTTCTCAGTTTTCCTTGTTGATGACTGGCAGACAGAGATCTGGAAATAAGAATCGTAACAAACGTGACCAGAACTTAGGGGCTGTTTACATGGAGGGAGAAAGATCCTAGCACCAGGAAGATTCTAGAAAGCGAAATAATTTTCCGTTTGGTTTACCAGCAGTTTCGGTTGCAGTTATGGTAAATAATTGGTGAAACGAAGCTGCTGAAAGGCCGGAAGCCGCCATGTTTGTTTGTTTGTTTGTTTTTTTTGCCTAGTGCTAGGATCTTCCGAGTGAATGCAGCTTACATGGTCTTAAGATCTCCCAGCTAGAAAGATCCTATCACTAGAAAGAACCTAGCGCTAGGGTCAAGTAAGACCTTTTGCATGTAAACTGAATAGAGAAAACATATGGTGCTAGGATGATCCACCTCCAAGGGTCTTCCTTCCTCCATGTACACAGCCCCTCAAAAGGCGCTAAAACTCGTGCAGTGCTCAAATACCATAGGCCTTATTCCAAAATGGCCGCCATTTTAATACACCTTTGTTTTTATTCAAATTAGCTCTTGTTGCCTCGTCTTTAAGCCCAAAATTCAAAAGAATATTTAACCTTGAACGAGGCAAAAAGGGCTAATTTGAATAAAAACAAAAGAATATTAAAATAGCAGCCATTTTGGAATAAGGCGTATGGTATGTGCTCAGACTGAGTGTAAAAGAATGTATTGGCTGAATCCTTCTGTTACAAGGCTTGATATTCCGTAAGGCTCTAAATCTCGAAACTTGTTCTCTCAATAAACGCTCTCGGTAATCAAGACTACAGTCAAAGTTCTGACCTGTAAACCAAAGTGTCAGTATTTCCTATACCACAAACCACGCCCGGTGCGATAAGATCAGATAGTCACTAAATTAGGGTAAATAAACGAATCAGTGTGCGGTTTCACAAGTGTTCATTTCCTAGGCTATTTCCGTTAATTGTTCTATTGTTTTAATTCAGTTCAATGTAGGCACGATTTCTTCACACTGAGCAAAACACGCGTTCAATATGTAGTAAGCTGGAAGTAATGTTTCGAGTTCTAGATTCCTCTTTACAAAGGGATACGCAAGAGAGTAATTATATTTGAACTGCGGAGTGAATTAATTTGAGTTAAAGTAATTATCGAAGTCAGCTGGGGCACATGCGCATTGGAGTTTAGGTTTAGGCTAATATGGACATCATAAATCCTCGGAATGGTCCCCCAGGAGCAAAACCGTACAGAAATATCGCAACAAACAGCTTCTGCTATGATCAAAGACGTTTCTTGCAAGAAAACTTTGGCCAAGTTTTTGACGATTGAACGCGATTCAAAGCGATGGAAACAGCTACAGCAATTCTCCGACGAGCAATTGGAAAAGGTGGGCCAACATTTTCAAATTAAAGTGGCTCTCGTGAACTCGCGCATGCTCCCCCTGATGACATAGTGCCTTTCAGCAGTTGCAAAGAAGCACGTCATGATGTCGTGACGCGCGAGTGAGGCCTTTTTCTTCCAATTATATTGCTCTGTGCTCCCAAGGAGCAGAGCATTCTCCATCCTCTTGGTTAGTCACGGAAAAAAAAAAAACAGACCAAAAAAAAACAGGGACGCACGGATGAAAATCGAGAGAGTTCGTCCCTTTTCTCGATCAACCTATAGCCTGAAAATGCAGGTCTGCGTACCGCCAACGTTAACAGGTTTTCAGCCTTAGCTTTCAAGGTATTGTGGGTTGCTGGTATTTATGCAACGCTATTGAATTAGAAGTCAAATGCCCCGGGGATTAAGAGTGCTGACCTGAAGAATGAATTTTGTTCAAAGATACGTAATTTTCCTGGTGTAAAGAAAAGCGTCAGAGTCGCATGAGTGAAGTTTGGTGGCAGTCTCATTCCCAGGACCTCTCCCTTGGCTTCTGGAGACAAGGAAGAGGTCCTGGGAACAAGGTTGGTTGGGTGGAATACGACCGTGATTCCAGCCTCGTTTCCAGGGTTTTTATCATGGGGAGAACCTGGAAAGGAGTTTGTCTCAAACTCAAACTACCAGGCTACAAACCAGGGTCTCAAAATAATGCAATGAACCCACTTGCCAGCTGCTTTAATGTGGAATAACCCATCAAAATACTGTGTCAAGAGTCAGGCAAAACAAATTAATTATAGTAAACAAACAAAATTTGTTTACTGCTCTTACACATACCTCATACAGCCATACTTCATCCATAATTCTTGACATTTTATTAATTTTTAACAGATTACATTTGTGCCACATCTTCTTCTTGAGTTGACAAGGCAAAATCAAAGGAGTGTTGTTGTTTTCTGGTGAAATGTGAAAACTGTTTGAAAACCATCCCTTATTACAACTCCCAACCTAAGAGGAAGATGACAAACAGATTTTTTCCCATCCATAGTAAAGTTTTAGTCATTTCTTGAGACAAGGTGTGGGAATTTAAAGTTGAAATCCAATTTGATCCTTGCCATCTGTAACTAAGGCAGTAGTCTCAGTTTAGCCATTTTGGTTGTAGGTAGACATATTTTTAGCTTTCCACTGATTTAAAAACATCTTTTACAGTTTTTCATGAAAACTCCAAGACAGTGTGACACAGCCCAATTATAATCACTTTACACAAGGCATATGAAATATGATCCTCATCTTGACTAAAACCAAAGGGTTGTTGATGATTGATCTCAAACAACTGACAACAAACCAAGACTACCAAGTAGAAAGCACGAACATGTCTTTGGTCATGATACAAGTGAAGTGAGCCTATAGTACAAGCAGGAATTGACACTACAGCAAGACTAAAGCCAGTTTATTTGGACCACTTGATAAGCTGGTAGTCATCTGGTAAGCTGGGGTCATCTTCCTGTAGCAGAGAACAATAATGACACATTGGTAATGTTCCACAAAAATCACCCACTGCAATGAAAACTGTGAAAATAAAATGAGATAGTGGAAAACCTCTCAACTAATCATGGGGTTCAGGGCTCAAAGTTTATTTTTGGCTTTGGGAGCACTTGTGCGACCAGGTGTAAATTTTTAGGCGCACTGCCGAAATTTTAGGTGCACAGCTTCAAATACTTGGAGCACCTACTCCAAGAATACTTAACGCTCCAAAAAGAGCAACTCAGGCTTCGTATTGCAATATGGGCCTATTCTAGCAGTATTGAACACAACGAAAACAAATAAAAGAATCAGGATGTTTCACACAAGAGTTAAGCTTAGATATTAACTACTGAAGTTGTTTCGTTGAGTATCCTCACTATCCATTTGCTTGCTGTTTACCTCACCTTTGAAATTCTGTTGAGGAAGATTTTTGATTTTTTCAACATCTGGGTATTCGTAAGAAGTCGCACTGTACTTTGGCTTTTCAGGCGCGGTGGTGCGACCACACATGATTTTTTAGGCGCACAGCAAAAAATCTAGTCGCATATGCGACCAGTTGGTCGTTAACTTTGAGCCCTGGGGTTACCCCAGAAGAAAGTTGTCAGTACTCATTTACAGTATACACCGGAGCTGAGTTGTTGAAAGCAAGACTAGCACTAATTCAGGTTAAATTTACTTGAGTGTAAAACACCTTCAGTTCCAACTATTACCCTTCTGGGTCTGCTCTTGTGCTATGATTGAAATTCTCCAACAAAGCAGTCACTCACCAGATCTTCAGTGCTAATGTGGTTATAACAGATACGGTGTATGGCTTCTAGTGACAATTACATGGCACACAACCTTATACAAAACAACACTGCTGACCACTGAGCTGTTGGAACAGAACAAGATGGCTTCCCCGGCCTGGGGCTGACAAGACAAACATGTTTCCAAAGTTGTGCTGGTATACTGAAATACACATGGTAGGATTTTCTGCAGTAAAATACACTTCAAGTTTCATCTCAGTGACTCTGCAGTTTTCTTCTGCTGTCACACAGAAGCATTTCTCTCACACGAGTAATTACAAATTTTGATGGCAATAACATTCATCACCTTGGCGAGCGAACCTGTCCAGCTGATGAATGCTCTCAAAATTTGGTTTCCAAGTCTCTTAATATCATAACAATGTGCAGGTTTTTGTCATGGACTGAAGAGCAGTTTTCAATTTAGTGTGACAAGTAACTATAGGCAAATGCTTTGGTTTGGTTTGCTCTATAATCGGATTAAAGAAACTTGCAGAAAATTCCCAAGCAATCAGATGCAAAACTAAAACCAATTCCAACTTAGTCACACCTGTTTTCCCATGCTTAGCAATGGCTGCATTTATAACTTGCTTTATGTTCAGATAGGCCAGTAAAACAAAGTCTGGAATAACTTTGATTTGTGGGTTGGCTGAAAGTACTAGCCTGCATAATGTGATCTGCTCTGTGTCACTAGTCTTTAGTTTTGGTTTGAAAAACACTCAATCGAAAAACCACTTGATTTAACCTGGGATTAGTGCTGACTGGCCTTTTCACAACTTGGCCCTGAGTGAAGAGATATGACACAAAGAAACATTTCTTGTCTAAGGAAACAACTACAGCAATAACAGAGCTGCATGCTACACAGTGTACATTACATGAAGGAGTAAATCATTGTTCACCTGATTGAAAATCTGACCTGCTCACTACAACTCCACTGAGTCTGATCTCCACCAACATTGTCTTACCTTGGCATATTTGCAGAATCGCTGCGATGGAATGTGTCTGTAAGGTGGCACATAGCGCCTCTTATAGTAAGTTGGTAGATAAACAAAAAGAAATAAAATCAGTTGAGTGTTGAAAGTAATAATGCAATCATTTGGATTTTGGTAATAGCTTGAAGGGTGCACAGATGTATTTCCTTCAGGACATCATTGCACTGGCTTTGCAGGGCTCGAAATTGCGACCAATACAGTCGCCTTTGCGACTTAATTTTTGCGTTTGCGACTAAAATTGCCGGAGGAGTCGCAAATTTGCGAGTTGTTTTCGCGTAGACTAATGACGATTTAAAGTCTAGCTATTGCTACTTTGCCACTTTTTTGCCGAAATAAATAAAAAATGAAAAACAAATATTGTTGTGTGCCTTGCTTGTCGTAAAAATTTGAAGATTTGGGTTAAATTGTACCTAATTTGCCCGCTACGTAAGCCACTCCCTCAATCGGTCACCATTGCAGCAGTTTCTTATACATATATGTATTGCAGGCTCATATTTTGCTTTGTTAAACCGCTGGATAAGAGCTGCCAGAGCGGTCAGGTTAATCAGGTTGCAGTCAGGGAGGTTGCATTAATTCCGTGCAAGTGGTTGCGTTCTGTGATTTCAAAGCGATTGAACAATTTCTGAACAAAAAGGGGATAAAATAAAGGATTTAGCTGCTTTCCAGGATTATCTTTGAAATAGTGAAATCGTAACAGTGACGGACGTTTATTGGAGATATTCCAAGATTGTTATAGTATCATGATGGCATGTTTCGTTCTGGTACACAGTCGTCATTAGAGAGAACGTGAAAGCTGTTGAAGTAATAAAAAAGTGTGGTTGATTATTTGTGAGTCAGAGCTATTTATTAATTAATTATGGTTAGTTAGTTTTGCGATTATAATTCGTGAACTTGCGACTAGATTTTCGTAGCCAGTCGCAAAATGGCGACTGATTTTTTTTTAAATTTCGAGCCCTGCTTTGTAATTACATGTACTTTGGCTTAATATGATGCCCAATTAACGTGTTCTGGGCACGATTATTAAGCACAAGATCAAAAACCTCAGCAGTTTTTATAAATGGGTATTCATTACAAATTCAACTTTGCACTTCGTGTTAATTTAAACTGAAGATGAAAGAAGTACTGTCGAAACGCGTCTTTGAAATCAATGACATATACAGTAGATCAGATATTGTGCACACAATCGAGGAGATCAGAATAATTATCCTTTTCTCGAATGTACATAAAGTTGCAAGCACATCAAGTATCTTTCGTCATAAGGCCATAATTTCACTTACCTCTAAAGACCAGCTTATTAGATGAACCGGTATGCACAGTCCAAAGATAACTCCAAACGCTATAGCCGTATTTCTCTTCCAGTTGCGCGGATTACACCACCATCCACCGGCTGGAGACCAAACATATTTTGGATAATCAAACTTCTTCACACCGCCCTAATTGATGAGCAAAAACTAAGATTATTAAACTAAACCCTCACTGAGTTAAGGATCGCAAAATATTGTGAAAATCAAGAAATTTTGAAGGGGGAAACTCTCTATTTACACCAACCATTTTGAGAGTGATAAAAGATGGCGATGGACTGTGTAACCAAGCTTTCAATCTCAGCACTGGGAGCAAGGTATTGTGGATTATTTCCCACGATTCATTGCCGGCAGACAAGGCATGCTTGGACACTTCAGTAAACCATCAAATATGGCGGAGACGTCGGAAGTGGTAAGTTTAGCCGATACAAAAATGTAATTCCAGGGTTTGTATCGGAATTTAAGGACGCAAAATTTCCCATAAGAGCGTAAAGGGATATATTTTTCTTTATTCATTTGTTGTATACCAGTTTTCTCGCCGATCAGATTTCTTTAAATGCGATGTTTACGTCCGATTGTCAGACGACAGCACAAGCGGTGTTTCAAGTTTTTTTGAAATCGGAAGTCGTTGAATTTTTTGGTTTTCCACTTGTGCGCTTACAGAGCGTGTTATTTTAATTCTTGCAGCCACCCAAGGCTCCCACCGATGATACAGGTAGGATTTGCAGCCAGTTCGTTTTATAATACTATTTCTGAATGTAAATTACTTTAAATACGTTTTCACTCTTGTATCGACGACAGGCCGATCGAGATTATTACATTGCAGCATCCATCGTCGTAACACTGCTAAACTACGACTCTGTCCTATCGGCTGACATTTCAGTTTATCCTAGGGGATTCAACAGATCAAGAATATGAAATCACAGCCGATATGATGGTGCACGATCTTGATGATGAAACGACTATGGACGAGGAAGAACTTTTAGCTGACAAAGAGGAATTTAATGAAGATGAATTATCAGAGCTACAGAAGGTAGTGAAAACGGACAATAAGTCAAATATTCCACCGAGGCACATAAAACCTTGCAGGATGTATTTATTTTGAATTTGGTTGATGGGAATTTTTTTGTATTTTTATTGACACCACCCCCCCTCTTCCAGCCAAGTACAATAATCAGCCAACTGCACCAACAAAAATATATGGATCAGAAATGAGTCTTGATGTTCAAGCCATCCTGTTTATTAAGTATGGATATGTCATAGGTTAAAGTGAAATTAAGGTCATTTTTTTTTTGTAATTTCTCTGTATGTCATTTACAAGGCAAAGACAATTTCAACTCAAACTTAAGCTTGAAATAATTTTGACTGGAAATTTATTTTGACCTGTGACACATACATACTCCTACTTAACCTAACATGGGCTTTTTCTTATAGAAGGGAAGCCCTTTACTGTGAAAGAGGTCCCATGTATATATTTATATTGTTAATATATGGGGCTCTCTGGAAATCTTCTCTAATTCCCCACTGTCTTTTTTTAGATGTTCCAACATTTAGAGAGTAGTTGAGTGTGCTTTAGGAAGGAACCCCATTATTTTCTATAACTTGTTGTGTTAAAATTAATGTTGTATAATTGAAGGGCTGTGTACATAAGCAGAGTAAGGGCTTTTGTACATATGATGCAGTAAAGAAGCTGAAATGTTTATATGGACAATTTCAGCCTGGTTTACCAGAATGAATTTGGGTACTGTATGTGTACCTTCAAAGATCAACAAGTGATTTTTTTGGCTTTAATTTAAAATGAAAATTCATGTTACATGTAGCTCTTTCAACTATGTAAAAGTATTTTAAGACAAAAAAATGCCAAAAAAGTCCTATCATCAGGCAATTTTCAAGGCAACTCATGCATACATTGTATTTGAAAATGTTTTAATCCCGTTAAACTAAGCTGGACCATGTGATTTTTTTCAGTCGCTCTTCTCATGTAAACAAACTAAGATTTTAGCAAAGAAAATAAGCATTAGCCATGGTAGAGCAGGTCCCTGTCTTATATAAGCAGGCCTTAAGAGATTTTTTAGTATTTTGTGTTTATCAATGTCAGGGTTCAAAATAATGGCCATTCAATGGACAATGTCCGGTCAAGATGAGGATATGCCCAGACAAACTTTCAGACTGACAGTCATTTTGACCGGACAGGAATTTTGTCTCTTTAATAACAGATATAATGGGATGTAGCCTGCAGTCAACCGAATAGAATACAATTGTTTGTGGCTTCAATTTGTGATCACCAAGTGTCGAGCCAGTGGCTTATTAAGATCTGCTAAATAGACTACATGTTAGCAGGGCTCGAAAAACCCCCGTCTGGTCGTCCGGGACAAGTAGATTTTCCCCTCGGGCAAGTAACTTTCTCTCCTCACTTGCCCCACGGGCAAGAGCCCAGGCAAGCTGTTCGCCGACTAAATTTGTGATAATGATTTTGAGCAGAAAGGGTAAATTTTAGGCGCAAGGGTAATCAAGTGTTTAGATGAAGCTTGACGAAAATTACAATTTATAGCGTTGTTTTGTTGATTGCGTGACGCGCGCTCACTGCTCAGAAGTGTTTGCCTAGCACATGATCAAAATCTGCCCCGATCAAATGTCTTTCCAGGATTAAAAAAAAAGCTGCGTTGGGCACGAAAACACTGTGCTTCTTTCGCAATTCTTTGCAAGCATTTTCCAGTTTCTCAGTACAAAATGTAACTCAACAACGATATATCAAAGCTGTAGAAATTGTACGTGAAAAAGCTGCATATTTCGACCGTGAAAACGAAGCCAGCATTTTTTATGCTAAAGTCCAACTAAATCTCTGTTTTCGGAGAAACGTACAAGTTTGCTAGTGATAACTAGCAACAACTAAATAGTGACAACTACAGTCGAGATGGGTTTATTACATTAAAACACGCCCGTAGTATGACTTCCATTTTTGGGTCATGAATTATTAATGAGTTTGAACACTTGGGCAAGCGGGGAAGTTCTCCGGGCAAGCAAAATTTGAGAGTTGCTTGCCCAACGGGCAAGGTGGAATTCAAATATTTTTCGAGCTCTGGTTAGACTTCTGGTGCACCCTTATTGAAAGGCGTGGGTGCTAAGCTTTGCAGTCCAGAAAATAGCATTCCCCAAGACTGCGTTATGCATGCTCTTACCTCGATAGTTAACAACTATTCACCGAAGTGGAGGTGGGTAGCAGTGGATATTTACTGAGTGGCAAAGCGGTGAGGTAAATATCCACTGCTAGCCACCGACACTGAGGTGAATAGTTGTTTTAGTATATACCAAAACATGGTTTAACTCATTTATTCCTGTGATGGTTACAGTATTTTCGGGGGCAAATCCCGTGCGGAAATTACGGAAAATAAGGTTGCAAACTCTTTCTGTAGTTGAAACCATTCTGGAAAAAATATCATTGAACTTTGGCTTGCAAGGGAACAAGTGACATCAGCTCAGGTTATGCAAGATTAATTTGCAATTGTAAGCAAAGCTTTTTCACCGGTTTTTATCATAAACTCTGGGTTAAAAACATAAACCATTACCTTTAAACACTGCCAAACCAAATTGGGTCACTTTCTTTTTGTTTTCAGGAACCGCTTCATTGTTAATTTGGATAATTTCTTCGCTTGTCAATGCTATCCACTGTTTTAGTATATACTAATGAGGGTTATTCCATTAGCTTGAAATAAGACATCACAAGATACATCTACCTTGACAAAGAGATCAAGAACTTTGTATGGACACTCGCATTTGGCATATAACGGCAATTTCCTTTTTTCCTACATGCCAAGGACAGCCAAGTTTTCCGCACTTGCAGTTGTTGCTCCATAAGTTTTTGGTGCATGCAATAATCTTTTTCAGCAATGCTTACAACCTAAATCACCTGCACGCATTCTGCAAGCAATTTCTGGTTAATCTCTATTGAGTTTTGATTGTTTTACAGACTGCCCGCCCTGCATATTAGGTTTCACATTGAAATAGAAGTAGTGATACTCTTGAGGGCTTTAGCTACACCTTGAATATGTGGAGTGATATTTTTTTTGCTTGTTAGGCTATTAGTTTAAAATTATAAATATTTTAAATATCTTGACCATTCAGAAACGAGACTTGACCAAGCTAAAATTTGTTTGGCCAGTCAATGTGACCGGCAACTGTCCGAAAATATTATTTTGAGCCCTGAAGGTTCTGGTCAGCAGTCTCGATAACGTCATTAAAGTTACCTGATGATGTAACTATTTGTAGTGGTAATAGTGTACCAATAGTTGCATTATTGTGTTGATTCATAATAATAATTATTATGAATTATTATTGACATTAAATGTAGAGCTGGCCGGCCAGTTGGTCACTTTGTATAAGAACCTGTAGAAACGACGGTCTAGCTCACAAGGAGTTCTTGTAGCATAGTGTTTGGAGCATGCAATTCCTGCCTGGGACTCCGATTTCCTTCACATT
>BLFK01000658.1:340664-353164 GCA_014634185.1 Astreopora myriophthalma | reverse complement strand
TTTTAATACAATGTGATGTAGCTCCTGGGAATAAACCATTAAAGTTGAACGGAACAGATTGAACCTTAAAAAAATTAGGTTTTATCTAACAGTTCTGATCATCAGCCTTTATTTCTTGTCTTCAGATCCATACTATAAGGATGACAAATGCCTCTGGGACCCCAACAAAGTCAGTGCGAAGGAATGTAAGTTACAGTATAATTAAAGGGCTCCAGGCAAATATGCCGTAAGCAGTAGGTTTTCTTGTGTGTTTGGGTATTTTGTGAAATTTTGGCCAAAATGATAATTTTGCATGTGGCAATTACGTTACGGAATTACCTATCATGAGTGATGTAGAGGAAATAACAAAGAAAAAGAAAAAAAATCTGGGCACTGGGGGGAGGGGGTTGGGGCACAACAGAAAGAAAAATAGGTAGTTTAGGACTGCATGTGGCTACTACTGTACGGTAGAATGAAAATTGCACATCATTCCTTTGAGCATTTTGGTACACTTTCTCCTCAGTTTTCGACATTTCAATGAATGCATTACTTTTTTAAAAGAGATTCTGGATGTTTCTCTTTGTCTGAACCAGAACCATCCAGAATTTCTTTCTGGTGGTTCTCTTTATCTGAGTGGGAGGCGCGGTGGCCTCATGGTGAGAGTACTCGACTCCGGATCGAGTGGTCCAGGTTTGGGTCCGGGTTGGGACTAGCTGTGTTGTGTTCTTGGGCAAGACACTTTACTCTCACAGTGCCTCTCTCCAGCGAGGTGTATAAATGGGTACCGGTGAAATGCTGGGGGTAACCCTGCGATGGACTAGCATCCCTTTCAGGGGGGAGTAGAAATACTCTTAATCGCTTCATGCTACGGAAACCGGAGATAAGTGCCGGCCTGATGGGCCTTCTAGGCTCATAAGCAGACTTTACCTTACGTCTCTTTCTCTGACTCTTCAAGTCAAACCTCTTGAATGGAGCAGTCAAGAATGTCTTCCATTTTGCAAGTGTTCAGGTGCCATGGAGTCTATAGACTGATTTATCATATCGACGCTACTTGTGAATCAATGCATTGTCACTGACTGTATGAGAATGTGTAATCTGACCTACTGATATTCCCATTATTAGAACCAGGCAAAGCTCTCAAACACTGAAAGAATTTGACAAGACTGGAAATTGAAATAGTTTGCAAATTGTTTGTGTTTTGAAAGACATTTGTTGTTTTCGAAAGACAATGCGCATATTTTTCATTCCCAGTATGGAGAATTAATCATCAGTGTCTGTTGGTATGGCATTGGTGTTGATCGAAGCCTAAGCGTGCGATTCCGAACAATATCCAAAGATCAGGACTAAGGCCCTGTTTACAAGGAGGGAGGGTAAGCCTAGTGCTAGGGTTACCCTAGCAAGAGGGTTACCCTTGGCTAACACTTCCACATTTCTTCTTTTTTTCATCAACATGTTTACAAGACAGGTAGGGTTACCTTAGTGCCAGGGTAACCCTAGCTGGCTTCTAAACACTCTGCTAGGGACAACTCACTTACCTGGGACAGCTTTTTGGCTGTTTCTATTGTATTTGCGATGCTGGCAGTTACCAAGCACACCAAGTTGTCCCAAGTGGTAGGGTAACCCTATCTGTGAAATTTTGCTTGTAAACCCGGGCTATCTTTGACCCTCCTTCAAGGGTAATGCTAGGGTAACCCTAGCAGTAGGGTTACCCTATCTGCTTGTAAACAGGGCCTAAGTTACACTCACTCTTACAAAGTGCCAATATAGTGGCTACTCTCAACAAGTAGTAGACACAAAAATGAAAATACAGGGAAACATTTCAGGGGTGATTCTATTTATCGCATAGCCCTTGCTAAGTTTTGGCATATAGTTTAAGTTTTCGTTGGGTGGAATTTAATTGGCTGTGATTTTGCAAAATGACCTACATGGAGCCCTTTAGTTATTGATTAGAAACTCACGTGACAGATAGCTAATGTTGGCAGGAGATCTCAAATTGTGGCATGATGCTAAAATTATGATTGTTGCTATTGTAGTGCAGCAGTATTTGAACTCAATATGCCAAATACCTGGTCTGGAAGGAGTCAAGAGAGACGTTCTTAGAGATGACGAGCAGGTAATAGACTGAAGTGAATAATTATAATATTTCTTAAGTTCTTAGGAGATTTTATCATTGTTTTTAATAATACTAATTATTCATAATATTAATGTCAACATTAATAACAAGAATAGTAAAAATAATAAATAATTACTATGTGTGGCTGTTGCCAGTCTACTTATTCAGTATGGGACAGATTCTGAATATTGCAGATGCAGAATAATTAATAACAATAAATATCCAGAATTAGGCATTCAAACTCATTCTGGGGCTTGTTCAAGTTTGAAGTGAATTCCAGGTAACTGAGATTATTCCATCCTAGTTTGATTTGTAGTAATTGTTTCTTTGTGTCTCATTTGTGGTAACGAAAAGCAGACAATGGAAATTTCAAATAAACCTAGTTTACAATAATTTTTACCTGAACTAATTATAACTTACAAAATTACAACATACCCTGAGCTTTGTCCTCATACATGTAGTTGAGGGATCCAGTTTAAAGTCTAACGTCTTAATGTAGGACGAGTCTTGGAAATTACCAGTAATGCTGATTATTTTCTTGTAAGATATGATTGATAAATAAATTTATCATTTTTCTTTTATTTAATCACTTAGGCACTCTACTTGTTGTTACAATGCAACTATATGGTGGAAGATGCAATTGGAAAGAGAAAGTCACAAACTAACCCACAAGCAGGTTTGTACCTTTGCACAAGCTATGGAGCAGATTCACAACCACCTTAAATTTTTGATTTTTTGAGGTGGCTCTGAATCTAGTCCACAGAATCTTATTAAATTTTGCAGAAAGTTTCATCTTGGTCTGCCAGTCACTTACCAGCAATAAAAAATCATTGAGTTGGTTTTTGAGATAGGAGCAACTAAAGCCAAAATATAGAGTGTTTTCACAGGTCTTTGTCATTGCCATGGTTACTTATTACATCACAATTTAATGAGATCTTGTTGTTTCATACCCAAAAGTACAGTATGGTACCATAACATTTGTAATACATGATACAGTGTTGCAGTGTCGATCGTTCTGTTATAAAGTGAGTCTCTTGAAAGCATTGAAACCGGTTTGAAACACCAAGTAAGAAACTAAAATACAATCTGACCCAAACAATTATCCCAGGGTTAACGTGCTTATACTGTCACACATTGTTTTGTTGCCCACGCTTTGTATCAGTAGAAGGTAAAAATTAATCTCACTCAAGTAAACATTATTTCAGCCTAGTTTGATTTGTAAGTTCTGTGTCTTATTGATGATAATGAATATTGGACAATGGAAATTTAAATCAAACTACATGTAGGTTAAAAATATTTTTACTTGTAATGATCTTATCTTTAAAGGGGCAGTGTCATGCTATTTGAGGAGAACTCTAACCAGCTCAAAAGTGCTTGAGCATCAATGGAAACCAGGTTTCGTTAACAAGAATCATATTGGTGCATTGAAAGCACTTTTTTTTCACATCTGCCTCTAAGCGTGGTGAGGATGGAAATGGATTGAAACTTGAAAAAAATGGCCAACTTTTTCAAGTTTGGACACAGTGTTTTCACAAAAAAAAAACACCAAAAATTGCATATGGATATTTTTTTCTGTTAAAATTCATTTCATGTTTTCTTCTTGGTTTGTCTGGAATGTTGTTACTTGTCAGCTGAAGTACCAAGTTTCAATTATCAGCCAGTTAAGACCTAAATACAGGAAAACTACCATGACAGTGCCCCATTAACTTCAATATGTATCCATCCTTGTTCTAACATTGTACTTTTGTAATGCTTTGTTGATGTTGTAATTATAGAGATGGCATTGTGGTCTGAAGATGAATGTAGGGACTTTGAGAGTGGTAGGTCAATTAGCCTCCAAAAACTTTGAAAACTAAATTTGTAATTTGAATTTTACAAGAACATAAGTTATGTTGAAGGAAGACTGATAATGCTGACCATCACTTTCCTGTGGTGTGAACTTGCCCAGCAATTACTGTACATACCATGATTTCCAAATGAATCAATTGAAGTTGAGTACGTGTAACCTTTGCTGTTACAATATCCATTCTTTAAAGTTAATTGTCTCTGTCATTAATCAAATCCTCGTCTAAATTAAATAAACTATTGTACAGGTCTGTACGTCATTCCTCAATGTAACAGAAACCAAATAATATCCTGTCAAACTCAAGCGTGGTTCCCACTTGTGCAATAAGCATAAGCACAAGCATGAGCATAAGCATAAGAAAAATTGTGTGGGAACGGGTGTGAATTAACAAATGGTAAACGCCATAGTGTGCACTATTGAGTTGTGGATGCATGAGGGAGGTTGCTAAGCTTGAAAGAAGCATAAGAGTCGCACAAGGCGATAGCCGAGTGCGACTCTAGCTTCTTGAGTGCTTAGCAAACCTCCCAAGTGCATTCATAACTCAATAGTGCACGCTATGGCATTTACCATTCGTTTTATAACATAACATTGAGACATTGGAACTACAGAAGTCCTTCTTTTGAGCTACATCACAAAAAAAATGTTCATGTAGTCTTACGTGAGAAGAGAAAGCGTGTGAAAATTAGCACAGACGTCGGCAGCGTACACCCATGGGCAAATAGTAGACGCTGAATTAACCAATCAGTGTGTGTGCTTTGCTTTAGTTATGTTATAGATAAGCATAAGCATAGCACAAGAAATGGAACGTTTCCCTTTCTTGTGCTTCTGCTTATCTCACACTTATCTCATGCTTGTGCTTATTTCACAACTAGAAACGGACATGAAATGAGCATAAGCAGAAGCTCTAAAATTAGCAGTAGCTCATATTTTGTCGACCGTTACTGCAGTTGCATATGCCTCATTTTCTTGTGCTCGTTTCACATGTGGGAATGTCGTAGAGATATGCTTGTGTTTATGCCTTGTGCTTATCGCACAAGTGGGAACCAGGCTTAAGAGATTGGTTAATACACGTATAGGAGGCAGCATGGCCAAGTGGTAAGGGTGTGAGACTTAAAAAATCTGGAGGGCCCAAGTTCAAGTCCTGCTTTAATTAATAGCTGGAGTTGTTCTGTGTATTCCCTGGTTTAACTTCTTGGCTGCACTTGTAAAATGGCCAACTGGTCTGTCTCCCATCAGGTGGGATTCTTAAAGTTCTCTATTACATTCAAGCTACATTCAAGTTACATTCAGGCTTGAAATGAATGTTGCCAGTCGCACCGCATTTTGTGTGCTTGAAATGATCAATAAAATAATGTTAAAAGTACATGTGTAATCACATTGTCCTGAATTTTGAATGAAGAGACTTGCACTTTTAAAGACCTTGTGGGCTGTTACTCTTGTTGTGCAAAGTGGAACTTTTTAAACTTGCGATTCAATTTGCATAGCTCACCTGTGATGTGATTCAGGGCACGCAAGAGGGCGTTAACTTGAAAAGTACTTTGTAAAAGTTTTTTTTTTTTTTTACAGGTCTGAGAGTATACGGAAAGGACTTCAGGCAAATTCAGAAGAACAAGGTACAGAATGCAAGCCAGGCCAGCCATTTAATCAATGTCAAATCCATTACATGTGTTACATATTCATTTCATATATCATTACATCCATCCATTACATATGTGCAACTAAAAACAGCAGAGTAGTACACAGAGTTAAGCGAAGTGAACAAAGACCCTCATATCAAATGGGGATGTGAGATTCTCCTCTACCTACATGTATTTGGTTCAGGGAGATTCTTTTTGATGAGCATTTGTGATCTGAATGAAATTGAAAAGGTTTGTTAATTAATATTAAAAGTGGTTTGAATTATTGTAGGTTATATCACGGACTGTGGGAGAAATAGTCCAGTTCTACTATTTATGGAAGAAAACTGAAAGACATGATGCTTTCGCCTGCCAGACACGTTTAACCAAGAAAAAATATGCCTTCCACCCTGGAATCACGTAAGTATTTTTAATTATTGTTAGTCAACTGTTCTTAATAGGATATTCACACCAATAACAAACATTAACTATACGCATTATATTAATGTTGTATTTACATTGTACTAGTGATAAACATGCTCCTGGCCACTGGTAGTAATATACATGTAACCCTTCAGAACAATGATATTTTTTGTGTGTGTGAAAAGAGTTTAATCTTTTTGGCTTCAGGGATTACATGGACAGATTTCTAGATGAAAATGAAAGCGCTGCCTCCAGCAGGGCGTCCAGTCCTCACAACTTCACATCGAGAGTACGTCCAGGCAATGGAATAACTCCTGTCTCTATCCAAAGCCAGAGTCAACCAATAGCAACTGCACAGCCCATGCATACTGTGGCTGCTCCCACTGCAGCACAGACCACAGTTGTCACTGTCAGTGTTTCAAACTCCAACCCCGTGTCTGTTTCTTTGACACGAAGAGAACCATTCAGCAACCCGGAAAGCATTACCAACCGACATCAGCAGCAGCAGTGCGTGCCGACATCCGTCATTGTGTCTAGTCCAGACTCGGCAGGGGAACCGCCATCGAAAAAGTTAAAAATACTTCCCAGCGGAAGACCCAAGTTAATCAACAGCATGTTGAGTAAACCTCCACCACTCAAGCCTATTGCATCTTCAGGGTTGCCAGCTTTTCATGGAAGTGCCTTGGGTAACACACCACTGTTATCAAACAATTTCAGCACGTCTAGTTCACATGAACATTCTTATTTACCTGTGCATAACATGTCTGCTTCAGATTCAGTTCTCTTTCCACAGCGTAAGTGACAATTTCATCTTAATTTTAAAGGGGGAATTCTGTCATCAGCAAAGAGATGACTTGTAAAAGTTGAAATGTGGACTTTACTGTGGAAGAGAAAGCTAACATTAGGGCACTGTAAAGAGTATACATAGTTATGTGTCCTGAACTGGCTTGAACATTCTCATAATACAGCATAATGTAGTGGTTTATTTCTGTCAACTGATGTGGAGGTGGACAGGGGGATGGGAGCTCAGGTGAATAGGAGGTAGGAGCAGTATGGGGGATAGGAGAGGGAAAGATGGGAAGTGGAAGAGAAATGTACAAAACTTTCTTTATTAATTTAATAATTGTGTCTTTAGTTAGGAAACTACCAAACACAAAAACCTGTTATTAAATTTTGACTCAGTTGACTTGCAAACAAAATTGGCTTGCATCTCCAAGCAAACAAAAATTCACACTTGGGCCTATAAACAGGCTGACCCCTGATAAAATTGTAAAACCTTTCACGTTGGTTACATCATGGGTCATGAAATGCCAGGCAGCATGTCCAAACATGCATCGCGAGGGAGGGTTAGGAGAAAAAGGTACAAACCCCTCTTTTGCCCTCCACACTTATACAACAAATCAACAACAGTGAATACAATTAACAGTGCACCGAAGCTAAGGTTTAGGTCAATGTACGAGCCATGAGGCTGTATGCTCAATCACTTAGTGAAGCTCTGCTTTGGAATGTTACAGTGGCTGCCACAAATAGTAGTTTTAACAGCAGACAATTTGAGAATGGGTTTTGTAAGAGTTCTTGTTCATAGAATAGAATAAATTAATTGTGCTCTGTTTCAACGAACTTATCAATTTATCGTCCTCCTGAAGCTAGAGCAGCTAGTTAGTGGAAGATGTTAGTTTCCATGAGGGTTAAAATGGAAAAATTATCTGTTAAAGTGATACTGGTAGCTCACTTTTTTTTTTACCTAACTGGTCAATTAGTTGTGGCTTCATTGTGTGCATGTAAATATGTGTTTAAGACAGTTTTATCCTAGGAGAATTGATTTTCTCAGATCAATAATCTTTGAAGAATATATTCTTCAAAATATTCATATTTTCCACTAAACATTTTGGTGCTTCACCCTATTTTGGCTTCTTTTCATTCCGGTTCCTTTGTGCTTTTCTTGCAACTCGACGCCCTTCATCCCAGAACTCAAGCACCATTTATTGCTCAAAATTTGGCTGTCGTTTGACAAAATGAGAAATAATATGAAAAAAAGTCACAGTTTACAATGTTTTTATTAAGGCATGCAACCCTTAGTTGCATAAATTTTATGTACAGAGTTCAGATAGCTGACTTCATATACTTTCCTTGCTTGATTTGTCTTTTATTTAGGAGTAGAGAATATTTATTTCTGCCTTTGTTGAAATATATTACAGATTTGTTAATAGTTTCTCGGCAGATAATTTATGGTAAGATCCTTGGCAACTGCCTTATCTCTGTGGTGTATTTTAACATGACATTTAATACCCTTGCTTTATTACAGTTCTGGCCCTCCCTATCAAGCAAAGCTTGGTGTTTTTCAGGCTCTCAGTTGGTCAGGATGAGTGAAAAGGAAATAAGGGGGAAAAGGCGAGATGCAGGGAAGAAGCATGTATGAGAGAAAAATGGGTGACCCTGCCCAGTCTTTCTCTAGTTTTTGTCCATCTTCCAGGGGGAGACAAAAATTAATTTCTGTACAAATTATGGAAAAAAATCAGGCAACCGAAAAAAACACCAGCCCAATGAGTGAAACAGCTAGAGCTGGGCTGTCTGACAGGACTTTTGCGACACCCTTTTTTCTTTTCCTTTTGCTCGCCCCGACTGACTGAGAGCTTACGAAGGCTAAGCTATGCTTATGCTAGCAAACATGGTGATAGGGCTCGCGCAGCCAATAAAATTAATGTCTGAAGACCTGGCCCCAGTTGTTCAAAGCTTGGATAAGTTAAACTAGTGGATGATATATCACAATCTAGCTGTAGCAATCTCTAAGTAAAACATATCCCCATGTTTTTGTACATACCTGTATTATTTTATTTTAGCCAAGCAGACTGTGTGTATTAATAGTGATATGAAGTAATACAGAGATTGTTCCACATTTTGAAACCACTGTTTAGTGATTTATCCACTGAATACTACTACAATTTTTAGTTGAGATAAAGAATTCCAAAATTGTTGTAGGTTTGATGAACTTGTGCCTCAACACCAAGCCTCGACATGTTATTTCGTTCAGTTATGGATTATCAAGTAGAGGTGATCAAAAATGGAATACGAATCAAATTTTGTACAGGAGTTTTTTGCAATGAATTGAAGCGTGATCGTTGCACTTAATGAAGCAACTAAAGCAGTTGCAAAGAGCCCTGGAAAAAAAAATTCAGGCTGGAGTGGGACTCGGACCCATGAAAGGTTAAACTTTTTTTTTTTCAGGCTCCTTTGCCACTGCTTAAAGGAGCTCTGTCACGATATTTTGAGGTATTTTGATCGTCGACAAATTTACCTTTAAATTGAAGGAAACCTGAAAATAATGCTTTACAAAGGTGGAAAAAGACCAAAGAGATAATAATAAACCAGAAAGGAAAAAGGATGGTTAAGGATGGAGAAGATTGACACGGATTACAAACAACAAAATTGAAAAGTTTAGCTAAACTTTTCAAACCCATTTAACCGTGACATAGCTCCTTTAAGATGCTTCAATCATTAACTGCGATGATCCCACTTCAATTCGTCACATATCCGCACTTTATATGGACAAGTTCATATATATTCTCCATCCTAGGAGTTTTTGCTTTGTTCATCTAAGCAGTGGTTGCTTTATTGCTGAATGACATCGAAGCCCAACAAATTACCATTAGAAACAGAGCCAGTTGCCCTTGACAACATGGTAACTTGAATATCAAAACTTCAGCAAAGTTCCTTCATGCATCGCTCAACTGAAAATCACAGTAAATATATCCGGGATGTGAACAACTGGGGGCTGGAAATTAGGCTGCATCAAAGGTCACCTTGAGTCACCACTAGACTGCACCATGCACAACCGTTGGTTTTCCGTGGTCAGTCATTACGTGTAACAACATCTCTTGTACATTGTTCCTGCTTCTAACATTTCAGTCAAACAGTTGTAATCTCATAATGTGTCACCCTGATTCCAGAAAAATTCCCACCATGTTATCATTGATACAGATCTTGAGGACAGTTTTGTCCTTTATTTATTGATTTTCACAGTCTGTGTATCATCTACATCTTTGTGATAGGTACAGTGTTTGTAAAATAATATATTGCTACTGTTGTGGGACACATTGGAGAATGTTGTTTATGATGATTTCTGCCTGTCATAGCAGTGTTAAACAATGTAATTTATATTCATAGCAAGTTAGTACGTTTTACCGGTTTACTCCTATAACCTCACTTCTTGGTTTGACTAGGACACCATCAGACTGAAAGTAGGTAGCTTTCAAATTGTCTAAGAATTTCAGTTTTAATAGCCTTCTCCTCCCAGTACATTTGGGAAGTAAAAGTTTTAAGTCAGACTGGCATAGTGCCCATCAAATGTGCCTCCTACAAGTCTGTGACCCAGGTTTCAAATCCTGGCCTTTGCCATGTGGTTCTATGCAGGCTGAGTTTCAGCTGATCTCATCAAAACGGATTTGCAGCTAATTACACTGTGATGCGGTGGTGAGAAATCACACACACACCATATGTGTCATACATAAGCTTTTGGCCAAGTCTTATTGAAGTGTGCCCTTTGTAACTGTTTTGGTAAGAAAGTGTGATTGTCACAGAGAATATTATACTGCAACAGTATACTCTTGATGGTAGTCCCAGTTGTGTAGAAATGCAGCTGGCCATGGCTTAACTTCCACCGGCGCATGAATTAGATTCCAAGTCTCTGGATAAACTTTGAGGTTCAATTCATTTGTAATAATCAGAGTTGACAATGCTATGGTGTAAGGGAATTACAACTCCAAAAAAGCGTGTTTATTATTGACAACAGAAGTGTACAGTGTACACCTCTACTCATTCATTTGTAGGTTTCTAATTGTAGTAAAGTAAATAATAAGTAGCTGTAAATTCTTCAGTACAAAGTTTTAATGCAGTTAATGATCTGACAGACTACGTTGCCTACAGTCTCCTGATTTTCAGGTCACGGGCCAAGTTGTTAGAAGTCAAGTGTAATTAAAACCTTAAGGATGTTATGCTGTTTTCCTGGTTTAGCACTAAACCTGCTTTGAACTACTTGGCCATGGTTGAAAGTAATAATCTTAAATGACAGGTCTGTTTAATTGAGCTCCAAGAAGGCAGAGAGGCTTAGCAAAGTCTAGTCTATTGTTCAATGTTTAAACTATTTACAATTCCTGCAGTTGATGTAATAAACAGTCATCTTAAAGAAACTCTACTGCCTTTGTGTAGAGGGAACCTTACAAGAATATCAGTCTCTTATTGTGTTTATAAGTCTCAGAATTTGTATTGCTTATTCAGACCTGAAACTCAAGGACCATACTTTTGAAGTCTCAAGGACACCTATGCTGGGTTCGCACACACCTTAAAAGTCATTAAAAGTCCTTGAATTTCACAACTAAACATTCAAGGCCTTCAAAGTCCTTGCAAACAACATTTTATTCAAACAGACAAATACTGTATGAGAGAAAAGAATTCACACAACCCACGGTTAGCAATGACTCGCTACAGTCGATGTGGGCGGTGAAATGGAAAAAAAGGAAAAAAGTTAAGTAGTAATTTAATAATGTTGCTCTTTCTTTCCTTGGATATACATTTTATTTTTGTAATCACAGTGTATCAATTCTATATACAAGATTACTACTTTTTTTCTTTCTTTTTTTTTTCCCACTTCACCACCCACCTTGACGATAACTAGTCATTGCTAACTGCAGGTTGTGTGTATATATATACACACACACACACACACACACACACACACACACACACACACATTACATATTGTGGGTTATATAGAGTATATATACATACACATATGTACACAGCAACTTCCTCGCAGTAAATTTCCTTGAAGGCTACACTTGTCCTGGGTTAACCATGAAGAAAACCTGTATGCTGCAGTGGAGAAGATTCTGCGGCAACTTCTGAATTCTCCACCTAAACTTTGAATGCTCTATTAAAGGCCTAGGGATGCTTTTGGATAACGGTCAACAAGTAAAGGTAGTCATCTGCATTTCATAATCAAGCAAAGTATTCCAGATAAGTGTCATAGGTAGCGTGCACACGAGGAATCTGGACAGGTCAGTTCCTTTGGGTGTATATACATTTGCTCATTACAAGCCCATCACTCAGTTGCTTGGGAGTGTCCAGCTTTGTTGACTTTCTTGACCCGAGACCCATCTCTTATCTGGAACACTGAGCCACCTACTGTACCTCAAAACTCATTTGAACACCCAAGATTGTTAGGTAGCTACCCCGGATGAAGGACAATCGTCCTTCAAAAATATGAAATGTCTCTCTGTAAGGTCTCCCAGGATTAGGTTACCAGTTTTACCCCTTTGTTAAGGTGCATTTTTTTGGGACTACTGTGTCTATTCCTATTCTGGTTTAGGATTAACGGAATAACAGGAATAAGGTTTTCCAACAAACAGGTATTCCAAAAACAGACTGGTTCTTGCAGAGGTGACTTGACAACTAACACTCGGAACAGTCTGGACATGACTAAGAGTGACCTTTGGGCAGCTGTGCATGATTTGGGCACCAACATAAT
>BLFK01000658.1:326567-336567 GCA_014634185.1 Astreopora myriophthalma | reverse complement strand
GAGCATGCACACTTGGAAAAATGTTGACCTCGAAAGCTAATGCATGTGCTCAGTGGGCAAAACTCGCACTCATAGTAATACTCGTACTCCAATATAATTAACAATTATTCACCACTAAGGTGAAGTTAATATTGGTGAATATTTACTGAGACGTAGTCAAGGTAAATATTTCCCGATATTCACTGAACCTGAGGCGAATCACTGTTTTAGTATAATTTTCAGCAGTGAATATCAAGAAAGTGCAAAACAACCTGCTAAAACACGATAAAAAGGCATGAAAAGTGCTTCCTTAGCTTAGCAGCTGCACTTCCAAAATGTTATATTCACCGGGTAGCGCGGTCAATATAACACCGAATTCTTATGTTCACCGCTGAAAATTATACTAAAGGTCGATATTATTAGAACATTGGAACCGCATTTCTCTTGTCATGTAATACTACAAGGTCTGGTAGTGTCTTGTTCTCTTCAAGGACAAAAACTCTCAACTGACAGTCATTTGATACCTTATGACTGAGCTTCTGGCTTTTAGTTTAATTGGAGGCCCAACCTCTGAGCTACAAGAGACTTGTATGATCTTTAAACCATTAACAATGGGTTCACACAGTCTTGAAAAGTCCTTGAACTCCATTTATCCTTGAAAAGTCCTTGAATTTTTTCAACCTTTGAATGGGGTAAAACATCAAAACCAAAGTTGTTCTGCATGCATACAGAGACTTTCAATTGGTAGAAGTGTTCTTTTGCCAGTGTCTAGACGAGCGTCCCATTTGTTTACTTTTATTACCTTCCTAAAATTTAATTTCTCTTTGGGGATCCTTGGAAAGCAAATTTGGTCCTTGAAAAGTCGTTGGAAAATGTTTGCAATTTTTTGTATGAACCCTGATTAATTATGCACAATACATGCATTTACATTGATCAGATGATGAGTTTTAATACAGTGGAACCCGGTTAATACGGACACCAAGGGGACATGCTGTCTTGTCCGTATTATCCGCGCGTCCGTATTAAGCGAGATCTCAGAAAAAATGTCCCGAAAACATGTTTTATGGATATAAAAGACTAAAGAAGACATTTCTACAAGAAAGCGTTTAATTTCTCAACTGTACACTACAAGATCATCCTTAAGAAACCTCACAATCATTTATCATACTGTAGTCTCAGACTCAAATTACAGTACATGGTTCTTGAAACACAACAATGGAATCATTTGACTGCAAGAAAGACGTTCAAAGACCTGAAGAAAGACAAACTGATGAAAATCAAACATGTCACGCTATTTTGCTACTGTTTTGTTAGTAAAAGGGTTGTATTAACCCACAAAAATCTGTCATTATTTGAACAAGGTACAATGTCTACAATTAGCACATAATTGTGACAAATGATGAAAATAGACGGTGCGAACATAACCAGTGTCGGTAAAGCAGGGTTGATGATGTAAGAGAGTTTGTAACTCGGGACACAGAAAATTGTCCGTTATCTGTATTAACCAGTGTCTGTATTAAGCAGGAAGATTTTGGAGAAAACATATGAGCTTTTTGGCGGGACAAACAAAACTGTCCGTTATAAACGGGTGTCCGTATTAAGCGGATGTCCATAGAGGGGGTTCCACTGTAATAAAATGAGAAAAAAATAATGACAAAACTATTAATTTTAAAGCTGTCATTAGGTTGATTAATATACGCATTTATTTAACCCTTTATTTCTTGTCCTTTCACAATACTAGCACAGTTTGGTGTACTTGTCAAACTTTCTTGATTGAGGTCTTTGTTGTATCCATTTACTTCAAACAGGTCTTTGATGACATGGGCCAAGATGTTACCCCTAAGAGCCTTCTTCAGGTTGATCCTACTGTGAAGTAAGTTTAGTGTAAGTTAAAGAACTTTTGTGTCAAAAATAATTACTTAGGTTACTGCTTTCGGTTTTGTTTTGGTTTGCTCTGTGATAAAACCAAAAAAGATGCGTGAACTTTTCAACTAATCAGATGAAAAACTAGAACCAGTTGCAACTCTTGTCACTCTTGTTTTCTCACGCTTGGCACTGGCTGAGTAAATTGCTTTGAATTATGTTCTGATGCTAATTCGCTAGACTAATTAATTTAACGAAGTTGTGTATTTCCTTCAAAACATGATTGGCTCCGTAATTACTTTGAATTTTGGTTTCACTCTCAAACAAGGACCTACGATCTGACACAAAAACAGAGAAGCCTTCACTTTCTCCATGTGTCTTACCACACCCCCTCCAAAGTCAATGTTGTCAAGTTGTTGTATGGCATGGGTTTGATGACTAGAAAACATTGCATTGAGGGGGGTAGGGGGTTGACAAGATGTTTCTAGTATGCGGGTTATGGTACTGGAAGGAAAATATGAGTAGTTTGTGGACACAGTTGTAAAGTATCCCAAGACTTTTTGTAGCAGAATGTAGTTAAGTGATCAGAGATTGAGTGCATTTGACAAGTTGTGCAATGTGAAATTGTTCAAGATCACAGTCAAGGTCTTTCTTAAGTTGCTGAAATGCTAACTCAATCCAGAAAAAATCACACTCAGCAACAGAAAACTTCAAATTATTTTATAGAAATTTTAATGCACAAGATATATAATTATTTCTTTCTAGGAGAAATCAAAGTAACACATTCTTTACTGGAGGGGAATCCATTGCTACGGTAAATTCAAACTTTTAAAAGTTAATGGGCACCTGCATAAGTTATCATATTGGTAAACTAGCTAGCTGTCCAAATTTTTTCTAAGCTCATGAGTGCTCAATTATTGTAGCAATTTATAGGCCTTATATATGGCTATTAGGAAACATAACATGCTGCAAAAATTGGTTAATAATCCTAGTTTATAGAAAAGAAAAGAAACAAATTAAATAAACTTACGTTTTCTGCATCTAGTGTGTCAGTTATGCCTTTTTGAGCCATTTATAGTATATTCTGGGCTGGTTTTGCGATCCCTTCATATCCTTCATTAAGTCTTTAGTTTATATAGCCTACATAATACAAATCAAATCAAAGGTTGGTATTTGCGAAGTACTTTAATAGCTCCATTGTCACGTTGTTGTTGTTTTGTTGTAAGTTGTGTTTTGTTTGTTTTTTTGTTTGTTTTTGTAACAAATCTGTAGTACACCCATGCAGGTGGAAATCTTATTAAGATCGTAGTGAGATTCTTGGACGGTGAGTTTCTTATATCAACCTCTTTTCCTGCTTCTTGTCTGAGTAAGATTCTCACAACAATCTTACAAGATTTTGTCCCCAGAATCATTTAAGATATTATAAGACCTTAAAATGATGAAAATCGAATTTTCTTTTACAACAATTTGATGAACAAATTCACTAAGATCTTTATAAAGAAGATCTTACTAAATACATATCTTAATCTTTAATACCAGTCTTACAAGATTCTTACAAGACTGTGTAAAATCTTGCAAGATGTTAATAAAATTTCCACCTGGGTATTCAAAGAGGACGGATTGCAATTGATTGTTGCTTATTAAAATATCTAAACACAGTAACTGTTCATCAGTAGGATGCCTAAAATGCATGCGGTTCCACAATTGGTTTACATGGCATGGCTATGGGCAATGCAATAATTATTGCATAGATCCTATGGTTGTACAGTGCTTCACAGGCTTTGTGGAATACAATGGTGTATGGACAATGGTTTTCATATAAGGTGGAAACGTCAGTGTATATAATAATATAAATATTAATATTTTGTAAAATTACTAGTTGACCACTGTTTCTTTCCTGCGTCTCTTTGTATCAGCCATCTGTGGCCTCTGAGATGACAGGACAGTCATTCTATGCAGCCAGCAGTGCAAGCATGTATGGTGGTTTTTCTCGGTCTGTTTTTGGCTCTGTGTCAGGGCGATCTTCTCCTGAGTCTGTTAGTGACGACCTTCATGAGCCAAGCTCCGGATACCACGACAAGTTTGCAACTTCACTTGGAGGTATTTATTACTGACCTGTATTTCCTTTTTTATGCTGTGCACATTGTCTTTCATTTGGGAGGCAACCCAGGGGATTTTGATATTTTGATGGATTAATTCCTCTCCCTGTGGAAACCCCAGACAGTCAAAGTTTGATTCTCAGCCTGGGAAAATTTCTAGCAGTGGATGTCAAATCCTCTGACAGGGGACAACGGTAGGTTTTCAAAAGACATGGGTGCTGCACCACCCTTCCCAAGGGGGAAGGCAGTATGTGCATTAATTTGATGATTGTTTAATTTACTTTCCTTCTTTTTCCAGATATTCAGACACGTCCTACTTTTGCCCGTGAGGAGCTCACTGAAGCAGACCTAGATAAAATGGTACTATTTAAGAATTTCTCCCTCTTTTCACATCCTAAGGTCTTTAATACACGCATGATTATCTACACTGATCAGTTTTATGTTTTTATCAGCTCTATCATTTTAAAGGAGCTATGTCACGGTTAAATGGGTTTGAAAAGTTTAGCTAAACTTTTCAATTTTGTTGTTTGTAATCCTTGTCAATCTTCTCCATCCTTAACCATCACTGTTCCTTTCTGGTTTATTATTATCTCTTTGGTGTTTTTCGACCTTTGTAAAGCATTATTTTCAGGTTTCCTTCAATTTAAAGGTAAATTTGTTGATGCTCAGAAGACCTCAAAATATCGTGACAGAGCCCCTTTAACTACATGTACCTGCAGGTACACCTCACCCTGTCAGAAACAGAGACAATCTGGCTGCTGGATTTTCCTGGCACCTGTGTGGCAGAGGACAGCGACATTGCCGAGGGCATAAAGGAGAAGAACCAAAGATATGAAGAAGTATGACGTTGTATGGCATGGAAAATTCTAAGCTAAGTAGAATTAGTATTGGTGTAGTATTGTCAATACTACACCAATACTAATTCTACGTAGCAGCCCTGATGGTGCCAATACTGGTTGTCCAGCTTTGTCCATGGTATTTGATCCAAGACCTGTTGCTTATCTGGAACACTGACCAGTCATGCATTGTGTGTTAGCCCAGTGAGCAAGTACAATGTTCATAATCATGTGCAGCTAACTGGTGTGAGAAGTAGGTCTTTAGCCGGGTTCACTTTGGCTTGCCCTCAGTGATCCACAGATACTGTCATGCACTGTAAACTGAAAAAAAAAAATCACTGTTGTGCTTATGATAATAATATGTACTTAATATTGAATGAGTGGGGTGGCCGAATAGGAAAATATTTGGAATCGGGTCCGTATGCCAGGAACGAGAGCCAAATATTTTCCAGTTCGGCATGATCTGACTTACAGTCAATATTAACTGTTTTTATCACATGGCCTCTTTAAACCCTTAATGAGCACCGACAAGATGAGGGTTGGCCAAAAAATCTACAAATTTCCACAGAAATTTTGCTTAATAAATGTTTTTTTAATCCTTCTTTTCTGATTGTGAATTAAACTCATCACCAATAGATGAGCTTGGGAAACTGGTGCCTGGAAAATCAGTGGGCGGCCTTGCACGATTGAGGCATGCCGAGAGGTATCCATGGCAACCCTGCAAATGGGAACCACCCTGGCAAGCAGCCTCACTGGGCACCATGATCACACTGAACAAGTTCAGTGGAACAGACAATACATACCTAACCCAATACTTACCAGGAGTCCCCTAGCCAAAATGGGGGTGGGAGTGGTGGGGCAAGAATCCACAACGATTCAGTGCACTGCAAAGTGATCCTCGACGATCAGCTAAATTTCAAGCTAAGCATATTACACGATGCGAACCTGCCCTGCCAAGACCTATGGACCACCCCACAGATCACGTACTGCCATGAACCTGACTGCTGACTGCATTGGCTTGAGCCTAACTTTGCCTAAATTACATTTAGCCACATTTAACTTAGATGGTTAGATGCAATGAAATCCCCTAAAATTGAATTGTACAGAGTGGTCATTGCTCCTAATATAAGACCCTACAGCTTTTTCTGGCTTCACTCGTGCTAATGCGTACAGCCGTCATACGGGGATTTTCTCAATAGTTTCACAATGAAAGCATGCTCGGGGCAATATGGGTCATAAAATGATGATAACAGTAAGTGTCATTAATTTATTATTAATAATAATTCCTCTTTAGTTGCCACAATAAGAATCTTAAACTATTCATATTTTACCCTGTAGCTTTTGAAGAATCGTGTTGGCAATGATAGTTATGTGGACAAAGGAATGCAGACATTCAACAATGGTAAAAAAAGCAAAGAAATACAGTCCAGTAAAGTTGAGCTACATGTGAGTGCAGTGTTAAAAACAACTCTTTAAAAAACTTAGTTTCAGTGGTAGTAATTAATTATAATACAGGCTTTGTATTAATATACACTTAGTTCACAGTAGCATTGTACATGTAGAGCTTGGTTTCCACATGATCTATAATTGTCTGCGGTGGTCTGTGACATGATCGGAAGATGTCTTCATAGGATGTAATATCCCAAATGATCAGACAGGTCCATTTCATTTTTAGTTGAGTAATCTTAGACAAGCAATTAATTAATAACCTTCTAAGTATTGAATGCTTCTCGGTCAATTCAACCTGGACTTTATACTTTCTCAAGGATGCCCCTTAGACAGGACAAGTCTGGGAACTTAGCATTCTTCAGTGACACTCCCCACCCCCTCTGACTACTGACGTAATGAGCTCTGAAAATTATGGTAAGAAAGTTGATTCTGATGAGTGTCATGAAGCACTGAAGACTGGAAAGGCCAGCTTTTGAATCTTAACTGTGCTAACTTCCTTTACTTCTCCTTGTTTTCCTTGATCATGTATTCCACATTCACTGGGCACCCCATTGTTTTGCAGGAGGTTGGATGTGTTGCTACTTACTGGGACATGTACGACACATACAACTCAGTGGAAGCTAACCAGGAGGGTCTGTATAATTTGTATGCATGTCGTCCTCTTAAATGTCATTAGCTTCCTAATGTTGGTGTATAATTTCCCAAGAACTGTACAGCATATTTGCCGGCATGAAACAGTGCAATGTACTTATAAATTCCTCTGACTGTGAATGCTAAGATTCTAGAGACTCCAATGTACTCCAAAATTTAACAATCACAGGGGTAGCGAGGTGTGAGTTGAAAGACAAGTCGAACTCCACTGACAAATGATCAACCAAATTTAATCACAATTCAGAACGCGGTTCCATTGAATTACAAGATAGCGAACGTTGGTAGCTAGTAGAAGTAGTAGTGGTTGTAGTAGGAGTTGCGGTAGTAGCAGTAGTATTAGTAGTAGGTTCGAACTGAAAAATGACAATTAAGTACAATTTTACTTAGAGTAATAATGAAAATTGATACGTGGCATAAAGGTGATAACTAAAGGTGAAAGCTAGTAGAACCTTAAGAATTCCTTAACATAAGTTGCACTAACGCAACGCTACGGACTACGAACTAAGCATAACGTGTAGTAAATCATTTAGATCTAAGCCAATAAAAGGTGGCTTGACAATCATAAAACTAGCGTAATTGATTGCAACACTTTCACTTAACATAGACAATAATACTAAGGCAATAACAAGTATGAAAAAAGGTAAAAACTTCGGTCGACGACTCACACCAAAGGATAACTTGGTAGAGTAATAGCACTGAGATAGCGGGTAGCGGATCCTACGATCACTGCACGGTAACAACTGAACTCTACAACTGTTGCACGAGACTTTTATAACGTTGAGTACGTGAATACAACTTAAGGCGTTACTTTGTACGAGGGTCCTACGTTTTCCTGAAGTCCCTCGCGGAACATGTAGTAGCTATGAATAAGATCTATAATTATAAGAAAAATCATGAGGAAATAAGGAAGGAAAAGAGGCGTTTCAAAACTAACACTGACTAATATTGGATCTCGCATTTCGCGAATGATTCTAAATTTTACTATTACGATCTGGCACATCCCCAATTGTCGGGCTCATTTTTGTTCCAAGAATAGTATTAGTTATAATGATAATTGTGTGTTTCTTATAAGGAGGCTTTTGACTTAACCGATCTGGCACATCCTCAGCAATTGTCCAAATGACGTATTTTTCTAGGATCCTTGCGTGTTTCTTATAGCATTATTAAATTATTGAAGGCTCCATGCCAAAGTGGCTCAGTGACTTTTCTTTTAATTTTTGAATTCCTGTCTTAGTCATCCTAGAGCTTGCCTGCAGTTTTCATTTCCTTCTCTCGGAAATTGTGCAGTTATTGTATACGTGAATCACTGTGTTTTCATTTATTGAGTTGTTGACAAAAGATACGAATTACTTTACTTTTCAAGACCGGTACCCTTTCAAGTTCTTTATCGTTATATAATCAGCCTTTAAATGAACAAGAGAAAAGACAGTGCACCCACATTCCGTTTTTTAGTTTTTTTGGTGAGGTGATCGTACTAGTGACAAGTGTGAGAGAACAAGGTGTGATTTCAAGTGAATAGACCTTTTTACTGATACGGCGGCCATCTTGAATTCTATTGTTCTGTGAAAGGTATTATGGGATGCCCAGGGCGCAAATGCATACATGTTGCCCCTGGGCAGCCCATAATATCTTTCATAGAACAATAGAATTCAAGATGGCCGCCGTATCGGTAAAAAGCTCTATTAAAGCAAAATTAGAGTAAGGGTGAGTGGTGAGCTATTTCCGAAACTCCGTGCTATAGGTCGTGCAATAACTTAGGTCTTGTTTATTTTGCGACATTTGGCCGCAGTTTGACAAAATGACAAAATGCGTACTCAAAAGTCACTGATTTGAAGTTAGAGTGATCTTCACAGTTAAGGCAACTGCTTAATTGCAATTAAGGAGTTGCAAAAGAAGCCTGCAAATAAGCCAGGCGTCGGTTGTTCAAAAGGTGAATAACGCTATCCAGTGGATAAATCGCTATCCAGCGGATACCTCTCAGCAAAGCCAATTGACTTATCCAGTGGATAGTGATTTATCCAGTGGATAGCGGTATCCACTCTTCGAACAACTGGGGCCAGGCTTGAAGGGGTCTCAAACCCCATTGCTATGCGATTGCGCTGCACAGTGTTCTTCTAACTGAACTGTCAAACCATGAACTGAAGAATGATCCGCACACTTTCTGGACAATTTAAGCAATTGTCTCTTATATGCACTTGAAAAATTCAAGTGACTCCAAGGGGATTCGAACCCACGACCTCTGCGATGCCGACCTCTCCAGTTGCATCAAACTATGGTGACTTGCAAGTTTGAGTTTGAGCGTGCATCTAATTACTTACATTTCTGGACATAAGTGGAGTTATATCCCGAATTAGGTGAATGTATGATGGAGAATATGTGAAATTTGATATATATCTCAACTGCGGTTATGTACTGATTTGAAGTGTGATCATGTCGGTTAATAAAGCAACTTAAACAGCTGCATAGAAGCCTGCAACAAATTCATCCTTAAACGGGTCTCGAACCCATGTCCGTGCGATTGTGCTGCAGATTGCTGTACCAACTGAGCTATCAAGCCATCTGAGGGCTGTTCGTGTTATATTCTGTCTAATTTCATATATTCAGGGTTTGCACGTGCCTTGAAAGTCCTTGAATTTCAAAACTACAGATTCAAGGCCTTGAAAGCCCTTGCAAATTGGATTTAGCGCTGGAAAGTCCTTGAAATTTGTTGCTCACGGCTTCCAACCCAGATTGTCAATTGGCTAATACGACGAAAATGTTTGCGGCAAAGAAGTAACAGCACAAAATGGTAAAAAAAACAAAAAACAAAAAAGGTAAAAACCATTTCACTGGTTTGATTTTGCACTTCATTGAGTCCTTGAAAAAGTGCGAATTGTATCCTTGAAAGTAATTGAAGAGTCCTTGAATTTTGACCCCCAAAAGGGCACAAACCCTGTATATTTGAAACGTGGATTTGATTCAGAAATGATTTGAAGTTAGAGTCACCATCTTAGTTGAGAGAGCAACTTAAGCAATTGCAAGGAAGCGGCCTCAAACGTCACCGAGGGCGTTAGATTTCTCAGAGCCCTTCAATTGCAGGGATCATTGTGAGTTTCTCTTGTAACAGGTGAAAAAGATGACGCG
>BLFK01000658.1:316567-321567 GCA_014634185.1 Astreopora myriophthalma | reverse complement strand
CTGGTCCTTTACACTGGAATACAAATCTGCAGGGCAGTTCCCAAAAGGAGCTGTTAGTGTGTAAGGTGGCATGTCGGTCGACGTTGTTCTGTTGTTTTACCGCAGGATATTCTTGCTGTAGGCTATGGAGAGTTTGTGTTTTCAGAGCAGAAAGGAGGTTTGGCCTGCTGCTGGTCAATTAAAAACCCTGAGGTAATTAGAGTATCAAATCAATGGGCCATTTTCAAGTTTCTGTATGCCTCTGGTTCAAAGCGAGTTATTCAAATGATAATGAGTTTGATTTGCATGAAAATACAAAACTTATTTCCCTTCGAATGGCTGTGCATTAGGACTCGCTTTGAAACCGAGGCAAACAGCAACTCGGAAATGAACTATCGTGAGTGGTTTAAACCCAGGAGTCATATCATGACTTGATGAAGTAAGATCGTTCGGGTGTGTTTAGTCCTGAGGACCACTGTTGTTCATCACATTAACTTGCGTTTCGACAACCTGAGCGGAAGTCAGGTGATCTGTGTATCTTCAGTTGATCGTATAAGTGCTCAGATCATTGTCCTGGTCGGTCAGTAGAAACATGGCAGATGACCGATGAAGTTGCATACATTTCTACTGACCAATCAGGTCAATGAGCAGACTACTTATACGATTAACTGACAAAATACAGATCACTTGAATCTGAAGATGACTTCCGCTCAGGTTGTGGAAACGTCAGTCAGTGCCATTAACAACAGTCCTTCTCAGGACTACACGCTCCCGAACGATTTTACTATTTAAAGTTATGCAATCAAGTTAAATTTTTAAAAAGGCGGCAGTGGTTATGACGCATCGAACAGCTTTGTTTGTTACAATTAACGTTCTCTATGAAACGTTATTTTAAGTTATGCTACAGAGAGCATAATTTTACTGTTTCATTACTCTCCAGTTCCCCGAACGCTTTTTCCACCTCAGCAGTGGAGTAACTGCTTTGGACTTCTCAGCTGCTCATCCTAACCTCTTAGCTGTAAGTATTAGTCAAGCCTATTTTTCTTGCATACAGATAGGAAATTGCACTTTTGTAGCTCTCACACTCTCACAGCAGATGTTACGATGTCACAGCCGGAGGTTGTTACAACATACCTTGTCCAGGCAGACACGTTTGAAGAAGACACCTATGGCCAAGATATGCCTTATACATATTTACTTGAGGCTTTCTCTTTTCACCACCAGGCCTCGCTTTCAAAGCGTAATCCTTCGTAGAATTCTAACAAATAAAGCATTCCCAAAGCATTGCAGATGAAAAGACTTCCCTCGTGACATATTGGAAAGCAGTTACAAATTTGGAAAGAAATTTTCAGAACCGAGGCTCTGTGCTGGAATTTTGCGCTCTGACGTAATCGTGCATAAGGCCTACTGCAAGTTTTGAGATCAGTACACGTTCTCTATGAAACTTTATTTTAAATTATGCTACAGAGAGCATAATTTTACTGTTTCATTTCTCTCCAGTACCCCATTTTGATAAACGTCACGAAGTCTAAACATCAACTACCCATTTACAACAATAGGGTTAGAAATGAGCTAAGGTCATTGTTTTGTTGGGGGCAGGGTAATTGTTAATGTGTACTTGAGGAGTAGGGTTAAGGAAGACACTTTATAACGTTTATCGCCTGCATTTCTGGACAAAAGAACAGGTTTTGTTGAATATTCCGAGTTTCCTATTCCGGAATATTTGGCCCAAAAGAATGCACCATTGGAAAGATTTGACCACTAAGAACGATCGGTGGGTTCCTCTGAAGCCGTGTACCTCGGGTAGCGCCTTCCACATTACTGCCAATGAGTTGAAGCAGGGGTTGCACAGAACAATTCCAGCTAGTGGACTTAGCCGGACTTGAACCCAGGACCTACGAATTTGAAGCCGGCGAGCGCCTTGACCACTTGACCACATGCATGTGTTCACCTTCCATTTGCTTGTGTCTTTATAGGTTGGCATATATGATGGAACCATTGCGATCTACAATGTGCGAAACAGGAATGACATGCCTGCACTGGATAGCTTGTAAGTTTTGTTCAGTACTCGAGACCAATTGTGGCCAACTAACCACAGACTAGTATGGCTCGATAAAGGAAATCAAACTTAACTGAATCGCACTTAACTGAAGACGTTAGTGGAGTTCGTCGTAACCTATATTTTATGCGGAATTAGTTTAGTAATAGAATTAATAGTTTAGAAGTAGGATTAATAGGAAAGAGACGAGGTGATAGCAAGCTTCCACCAACATGTTCTAGATGTCGAGAGAAATGAATAGGAAATGAGAATTAGCATTTTATAAAAGCACGCTCTCACAACTTAGAACGCGGACGATATATACCGACAGTGGCATGTGCATAATAGAAAGGAAAAAGTTTCGTTCTTCTTGTGGTTATGCTTACCTCGGCTCAGTATGTCCGAGTTTTCGTCCGTGACAAATAGGACGCAGAGGTCTGCTCAGTGTTTAGCACAGATGAAAACGATCAAGAGGAAACATTTGCCTCTTCAGTGGCAAATGCGTAACTGAAAAATCTCTTTGTGGGCACGTCTTCGGGTACTGGACGCAAGAGACTTACCGATAGAGTTGGCTAGGTATTATTTCTTGGTATTTGTTCCTTTTGTTTTACGTTATCTGTGTCTTCCTCACGAAAGCATAAGCACCTGCCCTCGGTAGGAGAGGCGCTGGTGCAGACAATTACTGTACTATCTTAATACCAACCAGTCCGACAGTACAGTAATTGTAAATACAATAGGGTGAGGTAGATTCGGTGACCAGCGGTCTCGGTTAGGGGTTTAGTGGGGATTGCAGTCATTGTGGGCGCAGAAATCTGCTTTCACCCTGTTATCTAATACTGAACTGTCGGAATGTGTGAAGCATAAGTCACCGCGTTCGGCGCCGTGGCCAATCGGAAGCTGGCTATTGTTAGCAAAAGTGTAAATGTTAACGTTAATGTATTCGTAGTGTGTGTAATGTAACCGTCGCCGAATAAACATTTGTGTTTTCCTCGTGGTACGCTTGCGCCCATATTTTAGGATTTGCGGCGGGGTTCTACAATTACGTAAACAAATGTGCGTAGACTAGATGTGTAAGACGTCTGAGACAGTTTAAACGCCCAAGGTGTGTGAGATGTCTTAGCGTAGATACGGCCTTTGTCTTCTGCAATAATCGACTGAACTTTGCCGGGAAAGGCTTTGTCTTTTGCTCGCCAGACATGTCAAAAGTCTGTGTGTTTAGCAAACTCCCCTCACTTTCTAAGCCTTTCCTTACTGAGTGATGAAAATATCGCTGTTGTAAAGCCAACTGTACACGTTTAGCCGCTGTGGTGCGGCTCGCATTTAAAAGTTGCGCAAAATAACATTCCCTTTGTTAACAGCAGATGTTAGGGACTTTAAGAGTTGGCACGTGCCGTATTCTACTCTCGATTTGCACGCGTGTCCAAAGGAGCAAATCTCCGACGTTGGGCTAACGCCCAAAATCACTTTACGGTAGCGAACTCACCGCATCTGCTCAATACTAAACAGTGGTTTTCATCCACAGTGAGAGCCAAGGAAAACACTCGTCCCCAGTCTGGCAGGTGCGCTGGGTGGACAGAGACCAGGGGATTGGGGAGGATAGAGATGAAATCCTCATTTCCATCTCAGCTGATGGCCGGGTTACCAAGTGGTCTATCAGGAAGGGCTTTGAGTGCACAGGTGAGACCGCAATACGCCATAGTTCTATTTTCACGGTTGGACTGGAACGAGCATGCAAGGGAGGCTAGATGCAACGATTTTTCCCGCATGAGCCTTCATTGCATGCTCGTTCCAGTCCAAACATCCTTGTTCTCGAATGGGGATTGTGTCGATATTTTTTAGCATGGTTAATTAACATTCGGTGTGAATACTCTGCGTGGCATGTACCCGATGGTGCATATTTAAGTCCTCTTTAATTTATGCGTGTCAGTGGCATCCAAGCTTGGTTGCTATCAAGGTGTCTTCGAGTAGTTCATGAAAGTTATTAAACGTTACAGGGATATCCGTGTCTTCTACACAGGGCTGCAACTTTGGTGATTGGTTTTACACTGCAATGCACCGAGTATTAAGCCTCTGACAGCATGCAGTTTTTAGGTTCTTTTCTGTTGTGGAGACCTTTCCTCTGTCTTCTGTTATGACTACCTCTATGAATAAATCTACGGTTGCGTGATGGCGCCGTTGTGTACTTTGGACGCATTCTGTTGGGACTAGTTTTTGAACTACTATTCCCAAAAATGAGTGGAACGAGGATTTAACAAAAAACAAAAAACAAAAACAAAACGAACAAAAAAATGCAGAATTCGCGCCAAAAGAACACTGTTACCAATGGATGAAATGATATATGAAATGAATCAAATATTGAACTGCGGATATGAAATCAAGTGAAGCTATGATCCTCCCAACATCAGTGGCTTCATAGCTCAGTTGGTTAGAGCGTCCCACCGGCATCGCGAGGTCACGGGTTCAAACCTCGTTGAAGTCCTGAATTTCTTCAGGCTTCTCTACGCAATTGCTAAAATTGGGAGGATCATAGCTTCACTTGACCGTTACCAATGTTCCTTGTATTCCTGTTCCTGACTGATAGTCCCCCCAAAAAATCCGCCCTTAGAATTAAGCAATAGAGGACTTTTTTCCGTGTTTACACAGCCTCGTCTAAACACGGGGGAGGTTGGGAGAATTCGAGACAGTTATGCAAACCCGAGACGCAGTCCAGGGTTTGCATAACCTAAATTCGAATTCGAATGGGCCATTTCCGAGTTGCTGTTTTCTTCTGGTTCAAAGCGAGTCTTGGTGCTCAACCATTCAAATGATAATGAGTTTGATTTGCATGAAAATACCCATCTCATTTCCATTTGAATGGTTGTGCACCAAGACTCGCTTTCAACCAGAGGCAAACATCAATTCGGAAATAGGCTATTCGAATTGGAATTCTCCCAACTCCCCGAGTGTTTAGATGAGGCTATGTAAATTCGGAAAAAAGTCGTCT
>BLFK01000658.1:294067-311567 GCA_014634185.1 Astreopora myriophthalma | reverse complement strand
CGATAAGTGACACGTGACTAGGTCCTGCAAAGAGTCCTTTGAGCGGACAGACCTAAGAAACAGTGTTACGGGATTTAGCGCTTATCTGTAGAATTTTAATTTAGGTCTAAGGCACTGATTGGGAAACGATTAGCTTTCTGTTATTGGCCTCCGAAAAATCACCACGGCGCCGTCCCTGCTCCCCGAACTTTCCTTCGCCATTTAGTTAGTTTTTAGTTACAAGATTGCTTTGATGCTCCTGCCTTAAAGCCACCCTTCTATAGTAAATCTTAGCCTAATGACGATCCAAGCGCCTTTTTCCTTGAAATTGGTCATTTGCTTCTCTTTCAAAGTGAGGCCTGATGCTAATTAGTTTTACGTATGAACGAAAGCTCATTTCATTTAGTAACTGCTATTGTTTTGGAGGCTACATGCACCGTTTCCGTTGTTTGTTTTATTGTTCTGGAAGAGTGGAGCAGTTTTCGATTAAGTGCCGTAAAACCAAAACGAAAGTGATAGATGGTTTTCACTCACGTGATCAGCGGCCATATTGTTTTAATGAAACAAAAGGAAATATTTGCATAAAAATGGAGTTCAATTCTCCGAGGATTGTTTTGGTCCACCAACATGGCCGCCGTTTCTTTGTTTTGGTCCACCATTATGGCCACCATGACGTCACGTGAAAACCATCCATTAGAGAGCTTGTCACTTTCTGAAGGAAATGCACTCTCCAGCCAATCACCATCCGAAGTGATTCACCACGTGGTATAACTAGCCAATCGGAACGCAAAGCAACCAAACGCAGCCGTTGCTAAGCCTGGGAAAAAGAATCTGATTGGTTGAAAAGTTCGCGCAAGTTTGTTTTTATTTTTTTAATCCAGTTACAGAGCAAACAAAACCAAATCAATCGCGAATAATTACTTTCGACTCTCAATTGAAAACTGCTCTGTCAAGCCAATGATGTGAGACCTTGGGAGAGCAGCTACTTGGTCCAAACTGAGGATGTAATGGTTTATTTGCCTGTTTTGATTTCGCAGATCGAAACCATTTTAGTCGGTGATTCTGAAGGGCAGGTGACAGTTTATCAGCTGAGAAATCTTACGTCTGAAAGAGACAGTCGGGTAACTTGGCAGTGACATCCAATTTACTTTGACCTTTCTTCATGATGCATGATGGAAAATCAGTCTGAATTCCCTGCGAGTGATTCTGACGTAAAAGTGCTCCTCGTTTGAGTGTTATTAGAGTATTTTTACTCACGTGATCAGTGGCCATGTTTTTTGTTTTGTTTTGATTGTTTGTTTGTTTTTGAACCAAAAGAAAAGAAAACTTTTGCATAGGATCGGAATAGAGTTCAATTCCCAGAAGATTAGTTTGGAACAACGAGATGGCCGACTTTGCTTGGGGACCTCGCCTCGAGGACCTGGGCCAACCTGTCCTCGGCGACATCTTGTGAAAAAGAAAGAAAAGGTCCATAGTAATTTCGCAATAACTCATCTTCGAGTTGCTATTCGCCTCTGTTTCAAAACGAGTCTTCGTTCAAAGCTATTCAAATAAAAATTAAGTGCATTTTCATGCAAATCAAACTCACTTCCATTTGAATGGTTTCGCACCGAGTGTCCGTTTGAAACGGAGGCAAACAGCAAATCGGAAGTGTGCTACTGCTTTTCCTTTATATCACCGCGCTTGATGATTGGCCAAAATAATCTCACGCCACTTTCAGCAAATAATGTCACATTCCCAGCAAATAATGTCATTACTGTTGTCTTTCTTTCTAGGCGCAGATTTTGGCCAAATTAATCAGATCAGTGGATAACCCTTCAGGGTCCCCAAGCAAAAGCAAAATAGATGAAGAGTGAACTAGAGAAAAGTTTGAATTCATCTTAGTATGCGAGAGCAGTGGGTCACCTTGGCGTACGTACTCGGAATTTTCCTTCTCTGCGGTCTTACTTCAGATTCCAGTTGGTCAAAGCTCAGATAACTTTATCCAGTGGATAAGTCACTATGTTAAACATTAACAGATTTTGTTTGGTGTTTTCTAATTGTTAGCTATGTATACGAGGCGTGTTTGTAGCAATCATTCTATGAACGCGCTTTGGATGTGACATATGAAATGGTATATAACCAACGAGGCGTAGCCGATTTGGCTCTATTTATCTCATATCAACAAAGCACATGTGGAGTAATTGTTTTATATAAAGCGCCCGCCAATTAGCAATAAATGGTTCCGTTTTTGGGGGGGAGGGGTGGTTGGTTTTTGTTTTTGTTGCCGTGTTTGTAAAACATGGTATAATGGCTCATATACAATGGTTGCTAAGCCAATCAAAACACTAGAATGGCGTTATCTAATGCTTCAGTTTTCTACAATCATGGGTATTTGCGGCAATACGGAAATTATTATCCACCTTTTGAAACTACTGGATAGTGTCTTAGCCACTGATTAAGTTATCCAGACTTTGAACAAATGAATCCTGTTGGCAAGATTCTTCATTTACGTGACGAAAGTTTGACATTATGTATATATAGCCGAGCGAGTTGAATCTTTCTACGACGTATCGAGTTAACTGTCCAGTTCTTAAAAGACTGTAAAAACATGGACAGAGAAGTTGTGCCGTTCTACATTTAGGTGTACTTCTTTTAAAATTGTTCTAAGACTTAGGGTGTTGTCCGAAAGCGTTTCACCGTATTTATCTTGAAAAGGGACGTCAAGGCTCATTGGCGGCGAGGAAAAACGAGACGAAAAAGAAGAAACTCATTTGTATATAGGTAAAAGAGGTTTATTTATTTTATAAAACATGTTACAAAACATTTTAATAAATTGCGAAAAAAGAAAGATTGTTATGACACTCATAACTTTACTTATTTTCCCAACAACTTACTCAGCTGTCGTTCAGTTAGCTGTCAAATACACCTTTTCACGGCTTGGGACGTCATCTTGGTTGTCACAAACACGGCTTAAATCACAGAAAGGGTGCATTCTTTTGGAAGTATTCTGTTTATACCTATTCCGATTGAAGATTAACGGAATAAGTTGAATAAGGTTTTGTTCCGAAAATGGAATGGTTTAACATTCACACTGCAACCAGGTGGACACAAAGTTACATTTGACGACCGATTTGATCAAGTTACGTTCATTAAATCTTCAGAGCAGAAGTCAAAACTATGTCTGTTGGAATGGTCATTGCGGAGGTAACCTGAGAACTAACGCTCGGAATAGTCTGGACACGACTCGTATAAAATGACATTTCGACGGCCCGCACGATTTTCGCGCCAAACTGATCTCCAAGGAACTCGTATTCTGTGTAACCCGAGTAAACTCTTTTCTGTTTATTCCGTTCATTCTGTTATCGAGAGCACGAATACGTGGCACCAGAACAGGTAAACCGAAGTTGAAACATTCCGTTATGTTCTTAATAAGGAATGGTCCAACCGAACTTTGCACCCTAAGTGTGTGGGCTTTTGGCCGACTCTTAAACCCTGTTATTCCGTCAGAATTGGACGCATTTTGCCAGCGAAAACGTTTTTAAAGGTATTTGTATTGCGATGTAATTCAGGATGCAATGGCCATAAACGATCCCTCTTCTCGACATGCAAACTGACGCGAAATTAGAAGCGATATGAGGAGATTTAGAATTCCAATTTGCGAACGCAGTCTTTCGTTCTCGCAATTTTTCGTTGGATGAATGATAAACAAGAATGAAGCTACTTAAAATAAAGGCAAATATTAGAAATCCACATTTTTGTAGTGGAGTTACAGAGGTTCAAAGTCAGCCAAAATCTGTTATTAGAGAGATTTAGCATCGCGTTTACGGCAAACGGCAGACGTCAGGCTAAAATTTGCTGTTTACCACAAACTCATGAAATTTATTTGATTTTAGTGTACATTTTGCCTGTTAGCCACAGCTATCAAGCAAATACTAAAACCAGATAAATAAGCTAGAATAAGAGAATTTTCATGGTTTTATGAGAAGCAGCTGCTTGCCGTTTGCCGTTGGCCGTAAACGCGATGCTAAATCTCTCTAGGCCCGGTTGCCACCCCCACCTTCCTAACCAAGATGGTGACACAGACCGTGAAAAGCTCTGTTTAGACTACCCGTGACGAATTGGGTAACGCGCTCGTTTCTTTGCAACTCTGGAACGTTCAAGGCAAAAATCTACGGAATCGTTACCCCCAACAAAGACTTCTCTGACTACTGGCTGTAGTTGTTCCGAGTACTGCCTTGTTCAACTCGTCGGTTGCCATTGTAACAGCCAACTGGGATTGCTAACCCTGGTATGTTCATTTGTATTATTTGTTTCATTAGTCCTGAAAAGCACCGCCAACGGAGTGCTCAATTAAAAACTTATCCTTTCGTTCTTTAAAAAAAAAAACACTTCCTAAGGAGACAGAAGAGAACTCTGCTCGTATTCCCGGACTTACAGTAAATCATTTCTTCTCGTTTTCTTGGTACTTGTGGGACTAGAGAGCAAAGGGGGGCGTTAGCGAGGGGAATACGGTGGAATAACTTGGTAACTGAAACCGGGATAAGTTCCAGATTGGCAGAGAGGTCGAATATGGACACAGCAAATCTTTCTAGTGTGCATTTCTCGAAAGCCCTGAAACTTTTCGGGCGTAGTTCGCGTCCCATAATTCCCTCTGTATCTTGAAAAGAAAGTCGTTTCAAGACTTAAAACTTTTCAATTCTTTCGCTTTTTTGATATCTTGAGAGCATGTTCAAATCGACTCAATTTTAGAATAAGCGGATGGTAGTCTTACAAATGGCTTTTTGGCACAAAAAAGGTGTCTGGACTTTCGAAAAATGGATCCCCACCCTTTAATACGAATGGCTAACCTGCATAGCAGACGCTGGGGATTATTTCATACGCGAGTCAGTGTGGTGCGAATGATAAATGAGAAGAAACGAATTAATTCTTTTTCCTTCCTCTGATCTCCGAATTCTCGCCCGTTGCTTCGTCCTGCGCGTCCCCCTGACACGCAATGAATATTTTCCTGGCACCAGCGATCCAAGGTCGGCCGCATTGCGAGCGGAAGTGTCGTTCCATCTTCCTTGAAAAATCGTGAAGAGAAAAAGACATCTTATTCCGATTTGAGGCGTGTAAAGATCGAAGGTAACTCTTCTCTGAGGTTGAGGTTATGCCGGGAAATAAGCTGCGGAACGAGCGAAGCGATGGACAGAAAAGGCATATTATTCGTGCTGGACCCTCATGTTTGCCCTGCGTCATCTGAAGCGGGATCTCAGTGGTATAAGAGCACTTCCTGACTATAATAACTGCTGATAGATAACCACTGTGTATTTGGATTGTGTGCTGTCCTGCGGCGCAAGAATACGCTGACAACGAGACCTAATCATAGTGCTACTTGGAGCACAGTTTCAGAACCAAACATTGCACATTCGTTTCTCATTGCCGGCTGACAGGGAAAGGATCCAGATCCATAAACAGAGGAGGTCTTCTCTGAGGTAACATGATACGAAACTTATATTCTCCTGAGTCATTGTGGTAGTATTCAAGTGACATAACAATAGATCTCTGTGTCTCACCAAAGCTAAAGAGTGTATGCATCACAATCCATCTCATTGACTCGGAAGTTCATTGATTGCCTTCGAGGCTTGATATCGCAGAATACATTGATGTTTCGAGCAGTACTGTAATCGTTGGTCAGAGCGAATCGAATAACAGGCGTATTTGTTTGACAGTCCAATTCGATCGACACCAGGGAGACCAAATACACGACGGAAAGTAAAGTATGCATAACTTATCAACGTAATCGTATTATTTCCACCGAATGGCTACGTCTCAGGGAGCCTATTCAAGTCGTCAAATGTCCAATTGAATGTTGAGGAGCCTAGCCAATGTTGAGCGCCACGGGATACGTGTTTTGATACTGCAGTCGATATATGCGATGGGGTCACATTACATTGGAATCTCTTACCATGCGCCGTAGACAGAATAATCTATTACATCTAAGGCGTAGCCTGGGATACCTCTGACGGTGGCTGCTTACTTAATATTGGAGTGCGGTGAAATCCTTGTCCACTAAGAGAATATGTTCAATTCTGAATCATGTCTTGTACAAAACTCGACACTGTGGCCCGCTTAATTTCTCGAAAACCCCGAAACTGTCCGGGCGTGTTTCGCGTTTCATAATCCCCTCATTATCTTGAAACGGAACAAGGTGTTTTGAGGCATGAAACTTTGCAGGTACAGTCGAACCCCGTTAATACTGGCCATGCATATGGATAGTGTCTGTATTAACGGGGTGTCCGTATTAAGCGGGATGAATTTAGAAAGAATGTGTGGGCTTTCCCCAGGGACAAAGAGAACTGTCCGTAATAACGGGGTGTCCGTATTAAGCGGGTGTCCGCAAAGCGGGGTTCAATTGTAGCTTGCTTTTGCCTATCTTGAAAGCAAGTTGAAAGGCTCGATTTTCAGAACAAGCGGATCGCAGGTTTACTAATTGCTTTTCGGCCCGTGAACTTTTCAAGGCGGGACTCTCGAGAAACGCTCTGTAAACAGCCAAGTGGATGGCTCCTTCCGGTTCGGTTTCTTAGCGTTTTTCTGTTTATTTGAATTGTAACTTTCTATACACGGTCCCACAAGCTTGAAGCTTCAAATATCACCGTGTATAAATGAAGGGTCTTTACTTCACTTAACTCCAGTTAGAAGTCTATAACGCAGAAGTCTCGATCTGGAATGGAATGCGGCTCATCAGTTTACGGTGTTATCTATTTTGAGAACGGCTGCTGCGGGGACGGCTATTCACAGAGTTATTTTTATGGAGTTACTTTTATAGAGTTAGAGTTGAGCCTCCAAAATCCTGAATTCATGAGTTTGGAAGGGTTAGCTTAAAGTTTAGTGATCAGGTCTAAACCATGATTTAAGAGTCAAGTCGGTTCATTTCATTTTGGCTTTCCAGAATGTTGAATTCAGGGTTTTGGCAGTCGTTAACTCTAACTCTAAGTCATAACTCTACTGAAATAACTCTATTACTAGTCGATCTCGGCTGCTGCTAGGTTTATGCCATGATTTGCATTTAGCACGAGCAATCCCACGTGCGGCTCTTGGTTACGGACCAATGAGACGCGTTGTGGTTATCAGGGCCAATCTGATTGGCCATTATTTGGCGGGACCTCTATTCTAAATTTAGATAATACCGTAAACTGATGGACACAGATCGAGACTTCTGGGTCATGGACTTTTGCTTCAGTTTACTTTACTAGTCCACTATCTTGGCAGGATGTGTTACAGATCACCGGGCCACCACCCGTGGTCTAAGATCTACAATCCGGGTCAAAAGACTTCGGGACACTTGTCAAATTTTGGGCGAAAAGTAGAGAATTTACTGTACATGCTTCCATCGCTTTATGAGCAACGTGTGTTCTTCTTTCGCTGCCTTTTTAGCGCCCCCCTTCCCCCCAGGCAATGTTGAAACATGCCAGCGATCGATGAACGGATCTTGATTTTGGTGATGGTGAAAAATCAACATTGCAATGGGGGGAGGGGGAAAAGCGGGAATTGTCCCAACAGTTTTGACCAGGATTGTATGAAATAATGAAAAGCGGCCGATTTTCAGGTTCAAATAACGTACCAAGCAAACTCCAGTAGGGTGTTTCTCAGAGTCCCCGGTTAGATTTTAAACGCTGTAAGACCCCCGACAGTTCAGTCACAACCTGATTCATTCATTTTGCCGCCATTCAAGTTGTGCCGGCTTCTTTTAGTCTCTAAGGCCAGACATATGCTTCCTGGTGTTACAATTGTTCAATGCAGTGCTCTATAAAGCTAAGGGTATAAAAGAAAAAGGCCGCACGCCGACACACTGATAATTGTCAATAAGTTTTCTGCTTTCAGGTGATCTCAGAACAGAGGCACATTGAGAGAGCGAAACCCAGTATGCGGGAAGAGAGGCTGTTGATTTTTCTGAGTATAATTCCGTTATTTGGTGAGTTGAGTCAGGTGTATTCCGGCTTAATATATTTCAGGACCCCACTATTTATATCTTCTCTGTTCCTCATGCAATCATTGAGAATTTCTCCCATTGGGAGGGTGGGAAGGGAAGGGATGGATACAAACATATTGCAGGGTCGTGGTCATCCCTAATGCTCCGCCGACGGCGGTATTCGCAGGCTAAAAGTGTGCAAATGACGAAGAAGAAACAGGTTGTGATCTTTCAAATAGTGGGACCGACCAGGCAAACTGAGGGTCTCCCAGGGTTTGGGGGAACAAGGGAACATGGCTAATTTGAACTGGGGAACAGGGGAACAAAGACAAAATATCTCAGGGAACAAGGAAACGTAAACCATTTTAGGGATAAGAACCTGGGAACAAGTTGGAACTGCTTTGGGGAACAAGGGAACATAAGCAAATTTTGAAAGGAAACAAGGGAACAACGACCACCCCTGGGAGCAGCTCCAAAATGAGGATGAGTTCGCTAAGAAGTAAGGGATGGCCCGACCAAGAGCTCTCTCCCTCAAGCGTCCCACTTTTCCCCACTCCCTGCCCCTGAAAATCCGGCATAAAGACCACCAGTCTTCCAACACCAAAAGGAATACATTCATTCACAGACTGGTGCTATTCCCTTTTCTTCGTGAATACACGAGAACGCAAATATGCTTTGGCATGTTACACAGTCTTCCCTCGAGGACGGAACAAGATCTTAAATTTCTTCTCTTGTTTTTGTAACAGATTTGGCACCTCTGGAAGAAGCATATTTGCCAGGTACTTTGGACGCTCTCTTTTCTTTTTACGCAGTTCCTAGTACAATGTTTCGTTTGTATTTTATTACAAAATTTCTCTTTTGTTAGGCCTTCACTTCCGGGCTCAGTGTACACACAATTGGTGGCGGTTAAAGAATGACAAGTATTTTTAAAAGTGCCAAAAATTACATCTGCCTCCGAAACATTTGGAAAGATTCCCTCGAGAGTCGCTGGTATTTAGTCAAGGTTGCCGATTAAGGAGGGAAAATCAAGATACATACAAAATTGGATAGGGTGTTTCAGGTTGCCGAAAAGAATGAGCAAGGGAAATTGGAAACGGAAGGGAACTCTATTTCTTTCGGACTTAGATCTTTCTAATATGATTCCGAGTCATAATTGATTATTGCATTGTTATTGATCAGTAATAACTGTTTTCAAATTCTTACCTGTTCGTTATAACTAAACAAGCACAAAGTTCAATTGTAACTCGAACTGCTCTGCGCTGTTTCATTTCACTGAACTCGTTACAGCAATCACTCTTGTTCTCGAAGAATTTCCTGCAGTGCAACCTAAGCAATTGAACGATAGGCGAAAATCCATGGTTAAGAGATCGCGCGCGGCTTTAATTTCTTAACAGTTTGAAAGCGACTGCCATTAAAAAAAATTGAAAGCCCGCAGACACCTCTCAGATGGTGAAACAAGTAACGTTTCTTGAGTTTCTCCTCGGTCTTAAATATCTCAATTAAAAGAAAAATACACTTTTGTCGTTTACTTATTATGCATGCCTTTCTTAATATTTGCAGCTCAATCAGGAGCAGATGACTCAGCAGGTAATACCTGTCTTACAACTGAAATATTTTTACTGCAGTAATGGTCGGTACAAGAGCTTATGTAAGCAAAAAAGACTAGGCCAGCTGAAAAATGTGTGCGTGGTGTTTAAAAAGCGTTATTTGTACAGATTTTTGGATACTGGAAGTGTCTCAAAGACTTTAGTCCAGGATTGTCCCTTGCTCATTACGTGTTGACAATGAAATGAAAATTTCAAAGGACTCGACGTTTTATATTCCAAACACCTTGCACCGATGGCTAACTTTCATCCATAGCTGACTAATTTTCAATCCGTTATGACAGCGGATCACCTATAGTTCCTTGAGAAATCAAAAGCCCTCCGTAACAAAGAGAAATTTACTCATTGGGTGACTTCCAGGCCCAATACCTTTGTTCTATTTAGTCTTTCCCCGAGAGTGTGGTCTAAGAAAGATCAGAAACTCTACAGGCCGGCGTTCCAAAAGAGTGGTGGGTGGTACCCAGAGTTACCAAGGAAAGTGGCCATGGCAGGCGGCGTTGTTTCATAAAGGAAATCACTACTGCGGCGGCACAGTTATATCAACCACCTGGATACTAACAACCGCACATTGTTTCAGTGAGTATATAGCTCTTAGGGCCTGCTTATATGAGGCGAGCCAGCCCGGCTAGGCGGGCTGGCCCAGTAAGGAAGATTGCACTGTGGTTTACCGGGATGAATTTGTTTACGAGTTTAGGACCGTTAAAGTCACGCAAAGGAAAACAAGTGAATTTTATTTTGGTTTTAATTAAAGTTTTGTCTTAGCTGTAGCAAGAAAGGAATGGCATTTAAAAGCAAAAGATCCAAAAATAATCCTTTGATTATGCAAACCTGCCTGCGTTTTCAAGGCAAGGCATGCGTCATGAAAATTTTTCCCTCTCGGCAAACCGGGCTGGACCGTTTACAAGAGAATTTTTCAACCCGGCTTGCAGAGATCTCGGCGGATCAGACCGAGATATCAGCAAGCACTCTCCCCAGTCTCTCCTCGTTCTATACCTTGAATCGTATCGGTAGACATCTTGAATTCTATTGTTCTGAGAAAGATATTATGGGATGTCCAAGATGGCAACTGCGTACGTATTGTTAGTATCAGTTTGGTTATGCTTCAAAATTTTACAAATTTGTATACTTCCTTCGCCTCATATCTATGTTGTTGTTGTGAGACAAATTAAGCCATGAAAAATCAAAGTGGTTTTAAAATTTAAAAAAACAAAAATTTAATTTATACCCACAACTTGTGTGTATTTTTCCCATCCTGGGTATCCCACAACTAGAATTCAATATTTGAGCTGTGTTTTATGTCCACTCTCGCGTTGGACCTTGGTAAAACAGGAGGACTGCTAATAGTACGGCCAAAGGGTTGTTAATAATTCTTATACACTCCCAGATCGCTATACCTCCAGTAATCCAGCAGACTGGATAGCAGTTCTCGGAGATCACCACCTGACGAGAAGAGATGATCGCTTTGAGCAAAGACGTAACATAGTGAATATTACAGTTCACGAGAACTACAAATCCATGTGGTTTGAAGGGATTCATGATACACCGCCCAGAAATGACGTCGGTACGTGTCAGAATTGCCCTACTGGGAGAGAGGTTTTTTTTAAATTATTATTTCAATCTAATTAAGCAATGAGACTCGCCACAAGAAAGATCATATCAAAATTAGTCAGTTTACCAGGCTTGAGGTTGCAGCCGTTTAGCATGGTGTTAAAAAATTGAAAAAACGCGATTTCTAAACTGGAGACATTTGCATGGAATTTTGGAGACCTTTGACAGCTCAGTCCGGTTAATATGCAGTAAAACCAAATCAAACTTGGTAAGCTCGTTAACTTTAAGTAGATCTTTCTGGTGGTTGGGTTAATGGTAATGCAAAACCAAAGTGATCGCGTCATTTCGACACTCACTTGAAAACCACCCTTTTAGCTCTTATGCGCCAGTGAGAAAGACGGACGCAATACCAATTATCTCTCTACACGAACACTCGACTCAGTGCGTCTTCAGTGCGCGACCCAAAACTGTGGCTAGGTTTACTTGAAATAAGACGCAACTCGGACACTAAGCTGCCCTATGCAAACGGTACTAGAAATATTGAGTTTTTTTTTTTTTGCTATTTCAGCCATTCTTAAGCTCGGCAAACCACTTGTATTCACTAATTACGTGCAGCCGCTGTGTTTGCCTCGTCCTGGTGACGTTTTCGCGCCAAATGTGGAATGTTACGTGGCAGGCTGGGGTCATACGGAGTGGAAGGGGACCCAACCAGACATCTTACACGAGATTAGAGTCAGAATTGTGCCGCGTGAAGTGTGTAACCTGGAAAAGTCTTACAACGGGACCATTCACGATACAGCCATGTGTGCGGGAATTCCCGAGGGGGGCGTTGACGCGTGTGAATATGACAGTGGTGGTCCGCTGGTGTGTACAAAGTGCGGGCGCCATTACGCGGCCGGGTTAGTTTCTTGGGGTGAACAATGTGGTTTGCCGAACAAATACGGCGTTTATTCCAATCTCACATTGCTAACTCCCTGGATTACAGACCGAATCAGCAGATTTGCACGGGGCACAACGCCTTTCTTATTGATGGGTTGAGAGGGTAGAACTGTAAATTGATTCTTTACATTGAGCCCCTAAAAGAGTGCTGGAGAGTTTGAGATGTAGCTCGAAAAAAATACTTAGCACACGAGCAGTACCACCTGAATGGTTAAGGCCTCACTAAGACAGCATTCAGTTAACTATATAATTTGAGGTAAAAAAATCATTATCATCATCATCCTAGTCATCGTTGTCGTCGTCATTGTCAGGTAGGCCCTTATCGATGGTGCTAGCATAATTTTGAGTACACCGGAAGTAAAGAATGCGTCGGCTCCGTTGGTTCCGGCGTTCACAGGCAACAAAATGGTGTCGAGCAACTTGTCTTGAATGAAGTGGGGTAGTTAGCGGCGTGTTATCAGACCAAGTGTGCAACTCAAATGCAATGCAATATAAAGAAGATATGTATCAAGCTTTATTAACAATAAAAGTAAAACTTTGTATGTTTTGTTTGCGTGTGTTTAATTCGCTGTTGTTGTTTGTTTTGTTGTTGTTTTCTTTAAGAATGGGTAGCATAATTTCCAAAATCCAGCATAACTTTGAGGAAGATTTGGACAAAATCGGAGACTGCTAATAGCACAATATGCTGCTTTTACTAGCACAATCGATGAGGACCTAGTAGTGATTTTAGCAGGTAACCTGTGTATTTTATTTCCGGAATAAGGCCAGTCGAACACATCCTTAGAAAACTGTGCAATCCCAATTATTAAACCCCTTCACTTGTTTCTTTGTAATTTGGATGAATAAATTATCACTTTGCTTCCGAAAACCTTGGGTTTAATGTTTGACCATTCCTAATTTTCCTGTTCTAAACTGTAGCTCAGGACCTGATGGGCTCTTTAATCAATTGAGCTATCAAGCGAACTGAGAATATAGAAGGTGATTTCATTATAGAGAATATACTGGGTTGTCGTATATTCTCAATTGGCTTGATAGTTCAGTTAGTAGAGATGTGAAGCACAATCGCACCGTCATGGGTTCGAGCCTCTTCGGATTTGACCAGAAGAATTTAACATTTTCGTTATACAACGCTCTCGACTTTGGACTTATCAATTGTAAGAGTGCTAGTCACAGAGCACACTTCCGAGTTGACACAAAACAAAAGATAATCAGCTGCTATCGCATTGCTATCATATGTGGGAGTTAACTATACTACACAAAAACATAGACACCTTTCAGATTATTAAGAGGGCTTAGGTTTTGTCACGGTTATGCCAAGTTGATATACTCCAGCAGTGCACTTCCAATTACAAAACTATAAAGCGTGAACTGAGCTAAAGATACACCCGATTGCTAGTTACGTAAGGTTGTCAAACGTTCTCCCCCCCTCTCACCCTGGGGAGGTCCCCAGTGGGGTCTCATCCCTTTCAGGCCTGATGTCTTCCATACTCTTCCTCGGACAAGACTTTCCACAATTGCAGCTAGCCGCACGCTGCTTTGAGAAGAGCTTGAAATTCGAAAGTTTGACGCACTACTCGAAAAAAGAATGATAATACGAACGCACCTTCTCAAAACCGTGCCCTTTTGTACCGCATATATCTACTCAGCGTGTGCAGTATACGAGGGAGAAACTCCCGTCCCTTTCCCCACGTCCACGGGGTCTTAAGTGACCCCTTTAAGAGATGTTATCATTGAAGTATATCCGTGCTCTAGAATCTAGAGACCACGCACCTACCGTAGCTATGATACTTCTCTTCTTGTCTCGTTATAAGTCGGTTGTGCTGGATTTATTAACGTTCATACGCACTTTTGCAGCTTACGCAATCACTGTATGAAGCCCCACGACAAACCAGGCCGAGAGTTCCAGAGATCTCAGGCTCACACTCTCCTAGCCTGAAATTCTCTTCTAGTGGACTCTAGCGAGCCCTCATCAAATTTAAACCCCCTTTCAATTTTTCGTGAGTTGTTTAAAAGTTTCTTTCGTTTTTTGCCCGGGCGTGCATAACTCGGAAATGGGGTCGATCGGCCACCCGCGTCGACCACCAATTGCTTCTCTGTTGCAAGCCCCTTTCCATCCTTTCGTGTGAAAAGCGGTGAGGAAGGTCTGCAATGCCCTATTTTTAGAGCCAGTTATGTTCTCAGTTGGTTCATATAATGCGGCTTAAACCTTTCAACGGAAATGCTGAAATTTATTTAGCAACGCAGATTGAAAAATTTGCCCCTTAGTTCAAAGGTTGAATAAATTCTTCATGTTACATCTCCGTAAAAAATCGGGAGTTCATTTCAAGCGATTTGATAAACTAAGCCCAATTGAAAGTTTATAGGATCGAGGTTGAGAGGACTGATTTGTTGTTTTCCTTTGTTTTTAGCAAATGCAAATTAGTCCTCTCAACCTTGAATCTGTTCTTTCGTTCCTGCACATTTCAAAAGTAGCCTATAGCTACACCTTTGTTTTATATTTATTTCATTTATTTTTTTATAAGAACGTACAATTTTGGAGCTGAGGCTGAGCTTTCTTATTCTCTCGGCGATTTCATCCTGAAAACGTTCTTATGATGTTTTCTTAAGGTCACATGACGTCGATGGTGTGGAAGTTTATATTTTGGAAAGGTTGTTAGTAAGAACTGCTCAATGAATTGCAGTTTTCTAGCAGTTTTGTCAAGAACACTACACCTCGAGTTGGAACACAAACTGAGATGTTCCTCAGCGTATATTACGCAATAAGAAAACTACGTTGTTAATGTGGAAAAAAAAGATGTGTCCCTAAGTATTTCGGTAAACTGTTGTTAGACTATTATTTATACTACAAACCCCGAGCAATATAAAAACGTTATTAACTGACTCTACGCCTAACGTATGTTCTTCAAATATTGTCTAATCTCAGCCTCAACGTTCTTATAAAAAGTTCTTATAAAGTAGCTAGATATCAAGTAACGGAAATCCTGCCGAGATACAACTCGTTCATAATCATATATTATTTGGAAGGTCAAAAGTATCATTTTCTGAAACAATCCCGAATCATAATTCTGACGTTGTTGCTCGAACAAGGCTGGTTAAAGTGGGCATGCACCATTAATTTTGTGATTTGAATTTCTTTGATTCCTTTTTCAGTTTCCTCTTCTTTCGTTTTGGTATTCTGTTGGTTTTTTCTAAACCCTAAAAATTGTAAAATGAAATTAATCGTATCGTTATCACTTTTGAACTGAGGTCAATGATTGCGTTTTTGGCAATGATAATCTATCCAGAGATTTCGTACAAGCCCTGGCATGATTTTATAACGGAAATTCAAGATGGAAGATTAAAAAAAAAGAACGAAACTAAAGAAAGTCTGGAAATTCAATTAATCATGAGGGTTGAAAGAAATGGGGAAAAGGTGAAAAAGGGTTGGCTATATTAAAATAAAAGGAAGTGGTTACGTTTCTCAATTTGCAGGGTGACAGACGAGATCTGTAAAAGAATAGAGTGCAAAATAGAACCACTTGCCTGTTTTCTGCATGCGCTCTCTCCAGTCTTCCAAATTCCAAATTCACCCAAAAGAACCATGTTAGAGCCGATATTTTGTTTATTCTTATTCAGAGTAGGGTCAGTAATAATATGATGCGCTGTTTAACCCAAAATTCGTAGTGATTCGCAGACGACGCGGCAAAATCCGTTTGAAGCATAATTTCCACTTTTAGCTCTTAAGTCTTCCAGTATGAAAGGAAAGACTAATTAATCTCAGCGAAGAAAAGCAAAGTAAAAGAAAGTTTGGGGTTTTTTGGTGTTCTATTATATAAGAAGAGGAACAAGGAATGCTTCATATTGAGGAGATCTAACAGTTGTCAGTGAAGGGCTACCTGTGGCACGCGTATCAAATTTTACAGATTACTCTGCAGAGATATCGTTTAAAACAACACAGTGGCCTTCCGAGTCCAAAGATTACTATTGACAAGCTCAAAAAGAACATGCTTGGAACACGTGAATTTAAGATGGGTGACTTGCAAAACTAGATAGTCTCTTTGTCTCTGGAGCTCACTTCCCAGCATCGACACTAAAAGGAGGCATCGCTTCCAAAGATTTTAGTTAAAATCGTTGTTACCAAGTCAAATCTGACATAGTACTTTTTTTTAGCAAGGCTTTGCTATAATCTACTGCATTTTTAGACTTAAGCCTCTTTGTTCAAAGGTTATCAGAAACGTTTTTTTTCTTTTTTCCAAGAACTTCAAGTTGGCAGATGTAATTTCATTCTTGTTGACTCTTGCTCTTCTATAAAAGCGAGGGACCGTTTGGAAAAGCTCTTGTCGGGAGCATAGCCAGTGCATAACAAGATGAAGCGGATTTTCGCTCTTCTCCTGTTCGCTGGAGTTTCGCTTGCAGCTGTTTCAGGTAGAAGTGTTTTGTATCAAGCTGTGTGTTTATTCTTTAGTTTCGATAAGTTGATCAAAGCCACCGGCCCCATGCATGATTATATTATTACCGGAAGATCGGTTACATCCGCAATGTAGCAAATTCGAAACGAAAGACTCTACATAAAAAGATAGAGTTTACCGGTAAAGACAGAGGCTAGAAACAGAGACAGAGGCTAGAAACAGAGACAGTTTAGATTAATCGTTCGCATGATATTTTTCTTCGACGCAGGTGCAGCAACTCTCTAAAGACGAGTTAAATTTTCAACCCAGTTTCACTGCAATCTTCTATTCTCCTACTGACATTTCCGAATCCCTGATTACTTCATTAGATCGATGATAGCTTCATTATTATTAATGCTAAGCACTATTTAATTCTCGTCATACCGCTTCATGTTTAATTTCGTGATATTTTCTTAGGAGAAACTCATAGCTTACGAATCGTGTTAACAACATGATTATTTTTTTTTTGTCATAGATGACGTTTCAGAGCCAAAACTTTCAGCGGATCCTCTTCTAAAAGGTACGCTACGCCCTTTTCGGTGCCAAAGTCAAATTCGAGAATTTTGGTAACAAATCGTCTTACAGAGCTACTGTCCTTAACTGACACCGTTAAATAAATTTCACAAAAACTTTTGGTGGTGTGTCATCGCCTTTGAGATTTTGTCAGCTCACTGATCAGTTGATCTTGTTTCTTTTTCCATCGTACCAATCTGTCGCTCGCCCGATAGAAAACAAAGAACAGACTGAAAGGACAAAAGCGGGATTTCAGATAACAGGAATTAATTTGTCAAGTAATGATGCGACAGCAGAAGATAACCTTGATTTTATATCTCCTCGAATGCCCACCCGCATCTCGCGCTGAAGGAGCCCCTTTCCAGCGAAGTCATCCAGTTCAAGCCATATCAGTGGTTTCCATGCATGTCAAATCGACATCTACAGTCCTTTTGACGTATCCGTTGTTTAACTGGCTTTGAAAGGCCCAACAGGAAAAAATTAAGGGACTAGTCAATGTAACGACAAGTAAACTACGCCTCTTTTCCCTGTCTTATTCTTCGGTTGCAGCTCGTGGA
>BLFK01000658.1:248881-280269 GCA_014634185.1 Astreopora myriophthalma | reverse complement strand
TGCGCTGCTCGGCAGAAGTTTCTAACCTAGGTTAAATTACGTCGATCTGCGACGCAAGCTACGGTCACCAAAACGCAAGTAGCAGTGAAGTATCGGCGGAACGAACGTCGGTAGCCTATCGATCGACGTGTTGGCCGACAATCGGACAACCACTCTCGGTCGACATATCGACCGATACTCGACCAATGTATCTATGTCGACCGACGCTCGACAGATATGTCGGTCGATACGTCCACCGACACATCTTGGTCGAGATATCGGCCGAGTGTCGGTCGATATGTCGGCCGAGTGTCGGTCGATATGTCGGTCGCGTATCGGTCGTACCCTAAGAGGGCTACCCCCTTAAGTAGATCACTAAGGCATTGAGAAAAGTACAATGTCTCTTAAATGCTCAATAGTTACCATTAAAGTTCAGTTTATGGCAAATGCAATGGGAAATTCTCAAATTAGATGTGCTAAAATGTGCAAGTACATCAAGACATTGCATATTTTGATTGGCTGCACGTGTCACAAAAAAAAGTCTAATTGGTTCAAGCAAACGGAGGGGAGAAAACACACGTGTTGAATGATCGGGAACGTAAGCAAAAGTGGGGCAATTGATATCATAGAAAGGTCTGTAACAAGTTTAACAGTGTGAGGACTTTCTGATGTCCGAGATGGCGACTTAACAAGACAACGCCATTCCCCCAAAGGAGGCTATGACGCAACCATATTGTAACAAGGTCAATTGAGCTAAACATTAACTACCGTTTATGCTCTAGCAGAAACAGCCATATTACTAACAACATGGGAGACAGCTGGTTTACCCTTTGTGTTGACCAAATAATGAATGAGCATTCATGAGATTGAAAAAGCTTGTGCATGTCTCGTTCGCATAACTTGATGTTACAAAATATGACATGACAGAGGAAAGAGGAATACTAAATACTTATACACTATACTTATATACTTATACACTGCTAACTGATAGCAAAATGAAGGACTGCTGAATGGCGAAACTGTCACACTCCAATAGGGTGACTGCATTTTACTGTGCTGTTGTAAAACTTTAGTAATTACAAACTAAGCCAATCCCGTTCTGAAGGAAACACCCTTCAGCAAAGTACAAATCAAAGTAATTTTATCCATGGCTCATTGGTTTACCAGCCAATCAGTACCAGAGTACGAGTTCTCCGTTCTGAGCACGCGCATTGGGTTTGGAAGTCTAAATTTTTCGAAGTGCGCGTGCTCAGAACGGAAAACTCGTACTCGTAGTCATCCTCGTACTTCAATCTAAAGTTCCCGATTAGCAAGCGCTGGAAAACAAGCAAAGAAGCTGCACATAATTTTAGTTTTGCAATTTAAGTTTGGCCAGTTTTGTTTATCATTTTAGCAAACAGCTGTCCTCACCAAAACCAATGGAATTAATGTATAATTATTTCAACACTCAATTGAAAACCACTTATGTCAAGAATTGTACCTAATTAGATGCACGCTCAATTTTGATGTAACTGCCAAAAGGCTAAACAGCCCAGAGGGCTCAAGTCACGTCACTTTTCCACCACCACTTGTTAAATAAGAACTTTAATTGAAATGTTGAAATGCAGGTTGAAACGATACAAAGGTAATATAAAGTGCGACCAACGTCGGAAACTGAGAATGAATACTTACATGTTACGACTGTAGAAACAACAAGACGTACTTATACACTGCTAACTGATAGCAAAATGAAGGACTGCTGAATGGCGAAACTGGACTTAATCTTTGAAATGCGCGTAGCGCTACTGCTTTGCGGAGAGAGAGAGAGAGAGGGAGAGAGAGAGAGAGAGAGAGAGAGAGAGAGCAAAGAACATGAAACTAAGGGTTATATACGCTAATAAATTGTGCAAAAAGAAAACTAAAGCGAACTAAGCATACTAATGAAACGAAACGTACAAAAGACATAATGAACTGGCGAAACATAGCACTAAGAGACTACCAGAAGAACAAAGATGCCAAAAAAGAATTCTGAATGCTTAAAGGAAACAACAAACGAAAAAATGTAACACATAGATCCTGCATTTGATATTCATCACAAGGTGTCACGTCTAAGCACCTAATGCCCATTTTTAACAAAAAGGTTAGCGTTAGTGTTAGGGTTGTGTTTAGGTTAGGGTAAATGCAGCTGTTTATATTTACTTGAAAAGCACAGTTTGGGGGACACTTTGTGACGTTTATTGCCTGTATTTCTGGACACAAGTGACGTTCAACCTGAGGAGAAGAGCAAGGGGACACTTTGTGATGCTTATCAAAATCTGTGGGCATCTAATTAGGTGCAATCCTGGGCATGTCTGTTGAAATCTGCTCTGACTTTTGGTAGTGTTAAGTGATTTGGGGCCAAAGCACTAGTTAGAGATACTATGTCGAGAACCAATCCAATCCAGTTGAATCAAATGTTGATTTTTGAGGAGAGCTGACAAGAAGTACCTGGAGAAAAATTGCTTGGAGCAGAGTAGAGAACCAAAAAACTCAAGGTCCCACTTATAACTCTGAGCCCTGGAATCGAACCCAGGACACATCAACTCATTGGCGGTGGGGGGGGGGAGGGGAGTGCTCTCACCATTATGTCTAACCTTCTGACCTTCTGGGCTTGCATATGAAAGGGGTGGGGATGCTTGTCTGAAATTTGTAATTAAACCCCTAAAGGAGACCAATCTGGGTGTGGCCCAAGCTTTTTTTTGACCCCTAAAGGGGTCCATTGTTAACCTGACTTTCATCAACACCCAGATTTTGCTTATATTAAATATATATTTTTATATTTCTTCATGCAGAACGCTAATCAAGACCTTCACAGCTAAATGGAATCATGGTGTTTTTCCCAGTAATGAGAACACCCTAAGTGAGACCAAAATCCGAAGTTTACACCCTAAGTGAGACAACAAGCATCCCTGCCCCTTTCATATGCAAGTACCCCCCTCCCCTGCCCCACCACCCAGGGCCAACCTTCTTTTAATAGCAAGTTCATTTCTTCCTGAAAGCAATGAATATGGTGGGCATGCATTTGGCACCCTTTAGTCTGCCTAGTTGTTGTCAGTATGAACTTCATTGACTTAATGAATTCCACGCATGAATACTGTTTCTCCTCAGGCAAATCTTGAAATTCAAGGGGGCCAAATCTGGATCTAAGAGTTGTAAGTAATGAAATGAAGTTCTATTTTGTTAGATAACACATAACAACAATTTAAGGAAGTGATAAAAAAACTATTCTAAGTGGAAATTGTACCCATGGAAAATATGTAAATTAAGGCAGATTGTTTTCCTCATCTTTTCATCACAATGCCCTAATTTTTGGCATAAAGCAGTTGATTCTGTGGAAATTGGCTGTGATTTTGCAAAATTACCTAAAAAACCGCACAATAGTCAATTAGGACATTTTTGCCCAGAGCCCTTCAATTAGTGAGGAAATCATGGCTTTAACCATTTCATTTTAATTAACTTGCACTCATTTGACACACTTTTTTGCATGTAAAAGTTCCATCTTTTTCCATTAAGGTGCTGCTATGATAAAAAAAAATCAAATCCTTTTTTTCTTCAGATTACAAAACTATGTTTTCCAATTACTCGATTGTCAAAAATTTAAGACTTTATTTGATCGGAGGAAACGGTTTTTTTGGAAGTATTTTTTAAGTCTGTAGTGATGGTCTGTCATCACTACAGACTTCAAAATTCTAGGAGACGTGGATCAAGGAGAAAATGACATCATTTACTCACTGATTTAGTATGCAGCACTGGTGTTTTGGGCTTCCAAGCTCTCAAACACGTGTTTTGCATACTTAATAAGTTGCATTCACACACAACACATTAATTTTAAACTAGTGAGTAAGTGACATCATTTTGTCCTCAAGCAAGTTCTGTGAGTTTTGAGTGGGAGTAATGGCAGACTGTTAATTTAAAAAAATTGTCTCAAAGTAAACAGCTCTGTGATTGAAACTAAAGCTTAAAATTTTGCTAGTGGAGTGTTATGCAAATTTGAAAAACAAAAAGAAACAAAAACAAAAAACTACTGCACTGTTAATTATACAGGTACTGAAGTGTGTGTTGATTCCAATAAAAATGTCTCTAGCATTACACACGCACTACCAGTTTTTAGTTGTCTTGGATGATGAAATGATTTTACCGTACTACTTCTTTCAGTTAAGTTATGTTAATTTTCATGATTTACTTAGATTCAGTTGTCAGTGGCATTCCACACAAACTTAGGATGACGCTGGATCATGATGAAGATGACAGACCATTGACAAACGGGCAGGAGACTGAGATTGTGACAGAGGTGAGGCTTTCTTCAATCCACAAGCCCTTCACGTACATAACTGAAGGGCTCAGGCCAAAAACATCCTTGGTGACTTAAGCATGGTTTTTGGTCGTTTTTAAATGCAACCAATTTTCGACATTTCAACTGCACTTTAAATTACAGAGTGAACTTTCCCATCTGCTGGGATGTGCCAAAACTTCGGTCAAATAGGATGAAAAGAAGCAAATTTTTTCCCCTCTGTACCTTAATCCTTTTGCACCCAGGTTTTGTTATTTTTTTCATGCGACGTGCAGAATGTCATTCCATAAGTTAATCAACGTTTATTTGCCCACAATTTTGCATGGCCAAACACGCACTCAAAAGTCATTTGAGACGTTTTTTGCTCAGAGCCCTTGAGCCTCTACTTCAAAGTGAGTCTAAGTGCAAAGTCTGTATTCACGTATACACCCCTCCTCCCCCTCTCCTTCCTCCTCCCCTGGCCATCTGGCAGTCAACTTTCCAGGGTACACAGAAAGAAATGATTGTTATTCCCAGAACTCCTCATTGACCACAAGTACTATCCCGTACTACCCCCAAACAGATGTCATTCCATCTTGGGGTCACCTCAAGCTCCATGCAGTACTTCCCCAATAAACATCTTGTTTGGATAACAAAGAGATTGTGTATATGTGCAACAAAGTTTCATGCCAGCATTGATCGTCCAGATGAGTGTAGTCTGGAGCTGAGTTGTTTGAAACAAGGTTTAAGTGCCATATAAACAGGGATAAATACCATCATACTATAATAATAATAATACTATAATCATACTATAATAGGTTTTAATAATCAGTTAACCCAGGCCCTGATGATGACTGTTCTCAATGAAGTCATTTCCAGAGCCAACATGCAAGCTGAAAACAGTGTGACAACAGAGCTAGGCCTTAACCCCTGATCTTTAGATCTGTGCTCCACAGCACTACAGTACACCACAGCACCTCCTCAACTTACCCTGCACATATATCATAAGATTATACATATTGTTATTAACAAGTGTTCCAAGGTTTTAATCTGTTTCCTCTGATCACATCTTATTGCAGATAGTCGAGCTGATCAAGTTTCTGATCAAGAGTGTGGATCAAAAGGACTGGAAAGCTTATAAATTCACTGCTTTGGTGGAGATGTTACGAAAAGTGGACAAAGATACCCTGAATGATATCTGGAATCAATGCTCTTCCGATGATCAGCTCAGGTACGTATGTGTACGTGCCTAATATGGACAGGAAATAACATCAAAAAGAGAAAAAACCCCAAAAAATAAACTAAAATAAATGAAGTAAATATTAAACATTTCGTAAATGTATCTGAGTCTTCAGAGCAGGAGACCATAGATTTGATTCCTGGCTAATGCAACATTACGATTAGATGTTCACTTTGCTTGGACTGATTGTATGAAAGTAGTGGCCTATTCACTAACATTGTTGAATCACTGGTTGAATGCTCAGAGATGTCATGGTAGCTAAACCTACTCGAAAATCTGAGGTTAAATAAAGAGGATGATTGTGATGGTGATGATGATGATGATGATGATGATGATGCAGGATCATTATTATAATTATTTTGTGTATTTGATACCACAAGTTCACTCTTTTAACCATTGAATCTTTTTCATCCAGGCTATGGCTCCTGGAGGCTCTACGGTATGTCTACAACCAAGATGCATTCAAACTTATTGCTGACAAAATCAAGACACAAGCACTGAAAACAAACCAGGCAGTGCCAGTTCTTCTTGGCTTAGCCTTAAGCTCTAATCCATCCGAGGAGATGTGCCAAGAAATCTCTGTAAGCGTCCGTTAACTTCTCTTTATGCACAAGTTTGTTTTCAAAAAATCAATAAGCGAGTCTTTTTTGAGTAAGTGAGATTTTTAAACAAATCAGTCCATACAATAATATGCCACAAAATCACTTCCCATGATGAAGTTTGTTCATTCAGTAAATACTGGGGCAGATACTGAGGTGACTTCTGATTGGTTGAAATGCTTTTTCATGCATGCGAGAAGACCATTTTGACAGGGTTAAAGCAATTATTTTTTCAATTGGGACAATTAGTGAGTAAATCTCAATATGTAAATGTTACAGGACTGGCCATTTTTAATTCAGTTGAATTTGAATCTAAACTGGGTGAATTTCAGACTGGTTTTAAAATTGGAACAACTGGACAGGGTGCCCTGTAAACTTAATTGACAGGCCAATCAAGCAAGACTCCTCCTCCATCTGTTTTAAGGAGAATGTTTTCTAATCTGTAGAAATCCCTTGGGTTGTTGTGGTGTGGGTATCCTGTGTAGGCCAGAGTAGGTTCTCATTTTAGAACTTCACCACTTTAATTGATACAATGTGTAACACCTGCACTCCAACTATTTGTGATTACTTCTACTTAATATCATGCCCTTGGGTATTTATTATTCAGCTCAGACCATCCTACATCTCAGTTGGAGCTGTGATTTCCTTAGACCATTAATCACTTCTGGGGGATGAATGCACTGGGTTTAAACCAGAGAGTTTTTTTTTCTTTTTTTTTTGGGGGGGGGGGGGGGGGTCTAGGGGAAATGACAGATTGCTATTTTCGCAAATGATTTTTTTTAAATTTTTGCTTCAAAGGATTTATGTTGGAATTCTCCTGTGCAAGAAGATGAAAATCTGAAGAGGACTTGCTATCTAACCCAAGGAGCTCTGATGCATGAATACTGCAAAATGAAGGGCATGGACTGTCTCAAGGATAAAGCAATTGTACGTAATACGACTATGGTGTCCCCAATGAACAGTTCACGTGATCAATATAATTTTGTTCCATTCAAGTTTATTGAAACTTTATTGGGCAGAAACTATATGCAGCAATATATGTCCAAATAAAATAAAATGCCCAAAAGTAAAAGATATGACCGGGACACTTAGACCCATGCAAGGCGCTCACCCACGGCAGTAATATGTTACTAAGTATAATTACAGAAACACTTGGTAAGTAAGATAAAATACAGCTGGTTATTTGCAGAAAGAGATTAAATATTAAGTTTGATAGTCTGGTAATGGTGGCATTGCTCTGCAGCTGGTAGAGCAGTGTGCAGTGGAAATACAGAGTCATGGGTTCGAGTTCTGTTCAAGCCTGAATTTTTTTCAGGCATCTTTGCAACTGCTTAAGTTGCTAATAATTTACCTCGATGATCATTCCAGATTTGATTCTTTCACAATCAGCTATAGATGAAATAGAACAAAATATTCTTGTGTCGCCTGCATAGAGAGCAGGTTGTGTACCCTCTGACAGAAGGCCTGGCAGATCATTTATGAAGAGAACAAATAGAATGGGGCGAGTAGGCTCCTCTGGGAAACTATTGATGTAACTCGGGTCCAATGGGGGCAACATCATGCAATATGACCACTGAGATCTTCCACTGAGGTAATTGGCAAACCAGGCACCCGTGTGGCCTAAGTGTGGTTAATGGAAACATTTTCTTATCCACTTGTAACTTTCTCTTCCACAAATAATGATAAAACTGTTGGTGTGGGTTGAGGCCCTGGTTATATAGAGGCAGGGTGACGTACCATTCTTGAGGGGTCTCCCTTCTTGAAGAGTCAGTAAATGGCATCATCCTACTAGATGAAATTCATCTCAGGATGAAACTCTACTTCTTTATGTTGTAGTTCATAGCTCAGGTTATATACTTTCATCCTACAATTGCAGACAAAACCTGCTAACACAAATTGTTTGAGCTTCTGACCACTTTCTAAAAAGTTAATTCCTAACATAAAAAACAACAACAACAACAGCCCTCTGTGCCCCCACCCCTCCCCCCACCAGTGTTGCTGCCTCTTTTGTGCTAAAATGTTTCCTTTTTAGGAAAATACCACAGAAGACAACATTGAATGAGAGCAAGGGGGGCAGGAAGAATGAGGGAGGGGGCAGGAAGAATGAGGGAGGGGGCAGGAGGAATGAGGGAAAGGGGCAGGAACAGGACTGACAATACATACAGCTGGAGTGAAAATAATTGAAGGGCTCAGTGGAACAACATGCTTAGTGGACCTTTTTGGTGCATTTGGTCATTTTGTGAAATTGCAGGCAAATTCCATGCAATACAGCAATGGAATTACCTATCTTATCTGATGTGAACAAAACAACGAAGGAAAAGGAAAAGAAAAACATTCTGGGCTCAGCCTAGGGGAGGGGGTGGATGACAACAGTTCTGCCATAATTGCAGTTTGATTCTCAATTTTGACTTAATGCCAATTATTTTGTTATTGTGAATACTAGCAAAGGTTAGGGGAATGTAAAGCAAACTGAGGAAGGGTAGTTCAGAGCTTAGGGTGTTGGGTTTACTCTGGCTTCAAATGCTGCATTGACCACACTGCCCGGGTATTTTAACGTTTGCAGGATGCAGAACACAGAACCCACAACACAGAACACCAAATACTGAACATTGAATGCTGAGTGAGGGTCAGCACTTTGGACCTAAACACTAAACCAGTGCTTTAGACCCAATCAATAAAACCAGCACGTCTTGGATTGGCAGGGTATTCAACAGTTTTGCCCCCTAACCTAACCCTCATTCGGCATTCAACATTTGGTATTTGGCATTTGGCGGTCTGCAAAATACCCCTGCCCTCGATCAGTGACTGGATTGGTCCTTGGTACAGTTCTGATTTCAACTTCATCGGCACCATGTGGTTTGCCATCTTCCAGTTGGGTTGCGTAATGCTGTTGCATTCATTTGAATTTTTTTCATTGTATACACTACCCCATGTGCAAGCTTCAATCATTAAATACTACTGTGTAAAATTTCATAATCTACAACCTTGGACTTATTGTGGTGGAAAATTCCCCTGCGCCCCTGCTCAATGTTGCCAAACCATGGGGCTACTTATTCTCGTACAACATTGAATGGGGGTGTGAGGCAAAATTTTCCATTTCAAATGACTAAATTTGTAGGTTCTTTACACTACTTTACAAGGTTGAGACCATTTTAACCTGAATTTCATTTTCACTTACAACATAACAGCAACAAGAAAATGATCAGTTGCAAAAAGTTGAATAAACTCATGAGCATCCCACTTTGAGAATCTTTGAGTGAATGAAAAATGCTGCCTTTGACTCAGACTGTGTTCCACTACATTTTGAGAGTCTATTATAGCTCAGCTTTGTGCAGCAGTAAACTCCAAAGTATAATTTTACTTTTGGTGCTTTCCAATCATTATTATTTAATATTAATGTACTACATTTAACCTACACATAACAGGAGCTGGAAAGTCGTTTGCAAGGAGCTGACTACCAGGAAAAGATTTTCATTGTGAAATTGATTGGGAACTTTGGCCATAGATCCCTGTATCGACCCTTACTGAACATCATTGAGGACACAGATAATACACTGGAGTTGCGTGTTACAGCGGTTTATGCACTGAGGAGAATTGCACCAAGAATCCCACAAAAGGTAACTGACATTTGCTTGACTTTGCACTCAGTTAGAGGGCCATAGTACAGTCATAATGAATTTTTAAGGAATGGGAACAAAAATAAGATCTGGACAAACTTAAGATGAAGTTCATGTCAAAGTACACCTAAGCTTGTCAAGATGAATCTGTTTGCCTATAGTAAACATGTTCTGCCATGAGTCAATCTCCTCAAGATCTCACTTTTAATCAGCTGCTATAAAACTTAGCTAAACCAACAGTCATTGGACCAATGGCCGAACTAGTGAAAGGCGTGGGTCAGCTCAATTCTGTTCCTGAGGTGGTGTAACAAACTACTTTGCAGTTCAAAATTCTTTCAAACTGGAATGCAAAGCAGTTTGTAATGTTGTCTTAGAAATAGACTCATGCCTCTCACAGCTGTGAGACAAATTATGCAAAGAACTTTACATTGCTTTTGAGGCTCTTTAAAAGTGTTGACGAGAAAGCTAAGATGAAGTACATCTTTTATGGCGTTCGGACTTTTGCAAAAGAATATACTGTATTTGAGGTTAGGTGTCGTTTTAGGCTACCATTATTCACCCAGGTAAAAATATATTATTAAGATCTCACTAAGATTTTTTTTCACCCATTGACACCTGTGTGTTTTAATAGTTTTTGCATCGATTAAATTTTGTCTTACAAGAATCGTACAAGATCTTCTAAGGTTCTTAATGGAATCTTGTAAGATCGTATATTTAGAACTTCAAATGCTGAAAATTGTTTTTTTGCTCTTATGATCTGAACAATTGCAAGATGAAAGATATTAAAGAAAACCTTACTAAGACAAGCCTAATCTTAACAACAGTCTTACAAGATTCTTAGAAGATCTTGTAAGTTCTTAATAAGATTTCCAGCTTGGATTATTGTAACAGTCAACAAGATGTTGAGCTGCCAACAGCAGAGAACAAAACCAGGAATAACACTCTCATAAGGGTTTTCCACACCATTAGTGATCTCAAGTGATTGGCCAGAATTGTATTTCTCAAGAGCACTCAGTAGCCCACACTTTGATATATATCAATAGAATGCATGGTTTCAAGGGTTTTAAGTTAAATTTGATAGCTTGGTCTTGTTTTGCCTGACTGCTTGTAGTTCTCAAGGAGGGCCTCAACACAAAAAGATTTCTCTCATAAAATATTGATACATGGAAGGTGGGCTATTGAAAATGCTCTTCCCTCAGTTAACTAACATCCAGATTGGTGTTGTCGTGAAAAGGACTGTAGTGCCAGCAGTACCAACCTTGTCTTAGCACTACAAATCACCTCAATGGACCGTCATTTTTTATAATCAGTTAAATTATTTAAATAATCACAATTCAAATAATTTACTTTTTTTTTTCATCCTTTCCAGGTATTGCCAGTGCTGTTACAGATTTTCCGGCAAATTGACAATGACGCTGAACTGCGCATGGCTTGTTTTGTGGTAATTTGCGACAGCAGGCCTGGTCCAGCTGTGTTCAACCTTATTGTCAAGCAGTTGTCTCGTGAACGTAGCAACCAAGTGCGATCATTTGTGGTGTCTTACATCAAAGGGATGGCCTTCTCGAGATATCCTTGTGATGAAAATGAGTAAGTTAACCATTATTTTAGTTTAAGTTTACTGATATTAAAGATCTAAAGGAAATGATGCCAAGAACTACAATGTCAATCTATTTGAGAAAGTGGATATTTTTGAACTTTTGAAATTGTGGGTGAAATCTGGGATAACTGTAGAAAAGACTAGAGATTTGTTCTTTCTTGTATTTTATTTCTTTCTTTTATTTAAATCCGACTAAATGTAATTTAGGCAAAGTTTCAACCAAATCAATGGGTTTCTCCAAGGTTATGAGGGGAGAAGGGTCATAGTGGTTTGGCTTGACTTGCATTGGTTATTTCCCTCTCTCCCACATTCTGGTGAGTATTCATTCCACACACCGCTGGTTTTTCAGTGTTGTGTTGACAGGGACCTGGAGGTGTGCTGTGGCTCAGTTGCCATGATGACCTCCTTGTGGCCAAGTAGATTCATGTTGCCTCCTCCCTCCCCTGTTGCTACCTTTACAGCACTATACCTTCCAATGCTATTGGCTTTTGTTATAACTAAATATACAAACTATGTATAATGTTCCTCGTATAGGGCTAAAACAGCAAGATTTGCTCTCAGAATGCTCAGAAAGCACAAGATGGGATTCCTGACCTCAAAGTGGCTGCACTGGGGTCAATTTTCTGGTCAGTGAAGTCAATATTAATCAATCACTATTTATTAAGCTAGGTTAGAACGGTTTATTTACTTTTCTTTTTTCTTTTTGTGCAATGTATGAAGGGCTTCCAGCATAGCACCCTATATAACGTTGTTGTAAGGTGATAAGCTCATACGAAACTGAAGAACACAATTCATTTAATGCAGTAAACACTCGTCGACTACATGAGTTTACAGAACTGGACGCGGGAGCTCATCCGGGAACTTTCCACCACCTGCATGAGCCCCTGAGGGCCTGGGACTAACAATATCGTCACACCTTATGCATAGGTGATTTTCATTAGTATTTAACCATGAACGTTTTGCTTATGGTTAAATTTGGAATGTGGTGTGCCTTAGGGTTCTTCTCTGGGTCCCTTACTATTTACGCTGTACAACGAGTAAACTTTTTGAGATTGTCAAAACTCATCTGCCCGAGGTTCACTGTTATGCGGATGATACCCAGGTCCACATTTCGTTCAGTCCAAGTTATAGGTCAGACCAACTTGAAAAACTGCATATCGGACATTCGATCGTGGATGTTGAAAGACAATCTTCAATTGAATGATGACAAGACTGAATTTCTCATTATCGGTACACCACAACAGCTGGCAAAGGTTGACATTCCCTGTGTCCGCTTGGGCAACTCTCACATTCAACCTGTGCCTGTTGCAAGGAATCTCGGTTCGTGGTTCGATTCCAGGCTGTCCATTGCAAATTATTACAAAAATTTGTGGCTCATCATTTTTCTATTTGTACAACATATGACGCATCAGGAAATATCTCTCTCAAAAGTCAGCTGAGACGGTTATTCATGCCTTTGTAACTAGTCGACTCGACTACTGCAATGGCTCATTATACTGCCGGCCTGACTACTCATTGAATAAACTACAACGTGTGCAGAATGCTTGTGCAAGACTGATTTTTAAAGAACACAAGCTGTGCCACATAAGACCGCTTCTTATAAAGTTACACTGGTTACCAGTTGGATTTAGAATTCAGTTTGAAATTCTTTTAACTACGCATGTAAAGTACGTACCTCTCACTTTATGTATCTTATCCTTACCTGTTTTGCCATTAATTTGCTCCTCTCCGATGTCATTCTCTGATTCTATTTAATTCACGTCAGTATATTTCGTACTTATTCTGGTTCATTCCGGTGCTATTCCGGTGCCATTCCGGTTCATTCCGCTATATTCGGATACCATTCCGGTTCATTCCGGGGCCAGTCCGGTCATTCCGTTCCGTTCCTGTGTTTGGTAACGCCCGTGTTTATGGTATATGCCGTCAGCTCGTCAAGCTCATGGGAACAATCAAGTACCATTTTTAAGGGCTTACAATTGACAGTGAAATCGCTACTGTTTGATTACACCTGAAGCTCTTTGACTTCTTTAGATTTCCATCACTACCGGTATATCTTGACCACAAAAATCCTCGTGCCACTTACTCAGCCAGCAAAAGCAAAATATCTATGCCTGATTCTTAATTCTGTTCTTTGAAGTACTGATAATAATCGACTTTATTTATAGAGGGTTATATTTGACAGTTTTAAATATATATATATATACATATACACTATACATGCAATATATATACATATTTAGTATAATTTTCAGCGGTGAATATAAGAATTCGGTGTTATGTTCACCGCACTACCCGGTGAATATAACATTTTGGAGGCGCGGCTGCTAAGCTAAGCAAGAACTTTTCGTGCCTTTTTATCGTGTTTTAGCGCGTTGTTTTGCACTTTCTTATATTCACCGCGCCGCTGAAAATTATACTAAAACAATTATTCACCTCATGCTCAGTGAATATTGGGGAATATTTACATATATATATTTAATTTTGGTTGGATTTGTCCTTGATACTTGTTAATGTGGACGCTAGAGGAGACTTCAAGCTACAGTAATATTTTACATTAATTTACGGTATTGTGTTGTTTTCAGAGCGACTTCAGTTGGGCGGATCACTTGACTTGCAAATGATTTCCACACCGTCAAGCTTCCTGCCACGAGCTCTCAACTCTAAAGTCAAAGTACAAGTGCTTGGAAGATCTCTGAATTTGTTCGAGGTGAGCAAAAGTGACGGGAAAAATGTGATTTTATTCGAAGTTTCTCTGTCTGCAAGCGTAACTTATGATTTGCTTATCCTTTGTAAAAGGCTGGTGTTAGGGGTGAGGGTATCCAAGAACTTCTCCAGCGTGTTGTTGGACCAAAGCCGCAATCCACTGAGACGAAAAGACTGCTCAGCAAAATCACACAAACGACCAAGGGATATGAAAAGGAAGTCAAGGAAATCAACAACCTGGTAAACATTGCCTTAATGTTGAAAAGTGCGGGCACTATGACTAGTTATCTTTTGCTGTGCTTACTTCACACCTTACCTTGATGATGACGATGTCGATCGTGATGATGACGATGTCGATCGTGATGATGACGATGTCGATCGTGATGATGACGATGACGGTCGACTACGACGATGATGATGATGGTGATGGTGATGCTGTCATAAAATTACCTTTTGCTGTGTTTCTAAACATCACACCTCATCCTGCAGGGGCGTAGCTGCCATTAGACATGGACTTAAGGAAAATTTTAGGAGAATTCCTTCCATAGCCGAATGGCTGTATTTTCTTCTGCTGCATTGCTTCCCGTTTCCATGTTGGACAGGACGTCACAAACTTTTAAACGCCTACTTTGACGCTCTAAGAGAGAAAGAGAACTTAAAAAAAAAGATTAATTTTCCGGCGGGAAGCGAGATAATGGCTTGCAGAAAGACAAAAGGTCAATAGGCTAGGAAGTACACTGAGTTCTTCTGGTCTCACTGTTGACAGCCAAGGTAGAAATACCAGTGCTTTCCTCGGTCGTCGGTGATAGAAATTGAAAACTGTGTAGGGCTTTGGGCGAGAAGATTTATATGCTCACTTTGCATTCCGGGCTTAAAGGGGAAAAATAGTTGGCTACGCCCCAATGACCTGGATTGCAGGGCAGTTTGACGCTTTCTTGTGCAAGCCCTTAGAGCAGTTTCCAGTTGTTCGTTGAGAGTAATTTCGCATCTGGTTTAAGCGTAGCGTTAATTTCTTATAGTAAGGTAATGAATTGGTAAACTAACCAGTAAAAATCTGTCTTGTATTTCAACAGCTTCCAATCACTCAGAATGAGGGGGAGAAGACCAAAGGTTCCTTCTACTTCAAAGTTATGGGCAAGGAACTCCTGTACAATTATTTCACTTCTGATGATATCAAGGAATTGATTGACGATGAAGGTCTGAAAGTGGACAATCTCAAAGACCTCCTCACGAAAGGTAAAAACAACTTATCTGAGAATATAAGGTTGCTGTGTTGAAATCTCTTTGCAATCTTTCCAACTCTTTCAATTCTGATGTTAACGTTGAAGTGGTCTGTTTATCGATGGTTATAATTGGGGCACTTGAAAAAGTCAGTAAACATCTGAATATGTGGGTTGAGAAGATCGGAACACCTGGGGTGATTGCTTTACTTCAAAAAGCTTGCTTGTTGGGGACCGCGAAGATCTTATGAAGGACCCTAGACACCTGAGGCTATGGGATATAGCTTGATGCTCTGGGGCAAAAAGTCCACCTACATCCACGAATGGTGTGAGACATAGACAATAATAATGTTAATAATAATAATAATAATAATAATAATAATAATAATAATAATAATAACAGTAACAGTGTCGGTATCGCTATCAGTATCAGTATATATCAGTAATAATAGGAAGAAGAAGAAAATAATTTAATAACTTATATAGCGCCTTTTACATACCCTGATCAAAGGCTTCTGTTGAAAGCTTGAAGCGTATGGGGCCTTGCATGCAAATAAACGTAAGAACATTCGTAAGAAACACAACTGGAAGGAGCCAGCCAGTTGTCTGTTTACAATACGGAACGGAGTTGAATTTGAGACTACCGAGTCGATGGTCACAGCGGGATTTGATATCAGAGCTTCCGCTTGAAAACCCGGCGCCCTAACACAGCTTTAGTTCGTTTTCACATTAGAGCGGTTTTCAATTGAGTGTCGTAAAACCAGTACCAAAGTAATTACTCCGACCAATCACAGCAAATGCAAACAGCAAATGCAAACAGCGCAAAATTGCTACGAATTCCATGTAAGTTACAGAAAGCGCGGGAAAAATTGCGCCTGCAAGTCGTGATTGGTTTTGGTTTTCCTTCTCATCGGTTGATAAACTGAAGCGAGATTTTTAAGCCAATCACTAAGCGTAGCAATTGCAATCGCGTAATCACTTTCGACAGTCGTTTGAAGACCGCTCCATTCTTCTGGTCTGACTTATAAACACATAAATTTAGCAAGAATCCCTCACTCGAGCAAAAGCTCTAAAGCCACCACCCGTTCTTTTCCTTTTTGACCTCAGGCAAGCTCTTCAACCTGACCAAGGCGTTTCTCCCTGTCGAAGTGAAGTTTGTGCAGCCGTCAGCTGTTGGAATTCCTCTGAAATTCAGTCTGCAAAGTGTTTTATTCTTGCGTGTGAACAGCTCAGTCAGAGCTGAACTGGAAACAAGGTTTTTTATTCCACTTCCTGATCAAGTGTCCCTCAACGGCAAAATGAACATCAGGTTTGTCTGTGAATCAGTTCAGTAACATATGCTTTACTTTGAACTTTAGCGCGGTTTTCACTTGAGTGTCGTAAGACCAAAACCAAAGTAGCTACGGAGCTAATGACGCACACCCTTCAACCAATCACAAATCGGGCTAATACACGACTTGCTTTTACTAGCCAATCAGAACGCAAAGAAAGTAAAGCCAAGCGCGGGAAAGTTAAGCCAAGCGCGAGAATGTAAAGCTAAGCGCGGGAAAACGAGTGTGACTCAGACGCAAATTGGTTAAGGTTTCGCATCAGATTGATTGACAAGTTCGTGCGTGTTTTGTTATCCAGTCAGAGCAAATTAAACTAAAGCAATCGCGTGATCACTTTCGACGCTCAAATGAAAACTGCTCCATTGAAAGGGTATTCTTTGGGATTGAATGAATGAACGCCTTAAAGTGTCGACTGTATTTCAGTAGCTAACAACTCATTGGGACACTATTAAATACTCAATACATTTGACTATACATACATTATCCAGACATAGCAGATAAAATATGGTACCATCCATCCATCCATCTGGGATTATTCAGTCCTGCTTAGAATTTAAAGAATCAGTAGAAAGTGGTTTCCAAAAGCTGGTGTATCCTAAATCGTCCTTTCAGTTAACCGATGTCACGAAAAATTCAGATTTTTAATTTGAACAAAAAGCGCCTTCATGCATAGATCGATGTATTATACCGAATTTAGAGTACCCGCAAAGCTTTATAAGAACCTGTTGCACATTTTCCGAAATATGGAACGTCAAAGTTACCACATTTTGCAAAGAAGTTTATTCCAGGGGGCATGTGCACATTTTTTTGTAAATTTTGGCAACTTTGGAGTTCCACATTTCCCTGAGTTTGTAACAGGGTTTTATCAAACTTTTCAACACTCGGTGAGCTAAATCAGTCTGTCGTCAAGGCCTTTTCTGCTTAAATGAAAGGTAACAACAATTGTAATTTTGCATGACATGGGTGAAAAGGTCTATAGCTGGTTTTGATCCACGTGGCAAGATGGACACGTTGGTGCTCTGGTAAATCCACCATGGGGTGACGTACAAACCACGAGTAGATGCTACAAAAAGCCGACTAGCAAACATCTCGAGTATTCCTATCGCGGAATAGTCCTAAGAGATTACGACCTAAAGCCGCATTTACACTAGAAAGTTTTCCTTGATAAACTCACTTCTTTCCCCCACCGACACAGTACTACGGTTTTCATAGAAACTCTTTTCATAGATATCTTACCGATTAGCTAGCTCCTCTAAATTGGACGATCCGCTTGTGCGTCATCGACCTTTAAACCTGAGGCGTCCACAGTGGTTAAGCTACTTACGCTCTGTAGACTGCTTTTCATTAACGCCGGAGTCAGAGGTGCTGTTGTATTTAGAAGAGTACAGCGTTACGATCATGTGAAAATCAAACATCGGCCGGAGTCGTAAGCAATTCGTCCGATTCCCACTCCGACTCCGTCGCTGAAGATCAAGTGAATGAGGAATAAACCAATGACAGTGTAACTTGTGACTGGCTTGCTCTTCCGACTCCACGGGTGACTCCGACTTTTCACGTAATCGCAAGCGACGAATCGAAGTCAGAATCGGAAGAAAAACAATACCTTTCTATTTCTTCCGACTTTGGCTTTGACGAGCGACTCCGATGGCGACGCCGTTGTTTGGTTTTCACAAAATCGTGAGGGTTCTTACGACGCCCACTCCAACACCAACGTAGGTGAAAACAGCCCTCATTTAGCGATTAGTTCTGAGGTTTTGTTTTGTAAGCATTAACTGTGCAAACTAGACAAGACAAGACAAGACAAGACAACTTTATTTTACCAGGGTAGCCCAATCAGCTGCAAGGCTGGTATCCTTAGGGGCCCTGGGTTCAATAAAACTTACATATACACATTTACAATAAAATTACAAGGTTAAGTAAAATTTGCTAAAATTACAGGAGGGAAAAAAAGGAAAAAAAAATCAGATAAAATGTCCTTTAAGAAGGCGTTTAAAAATTGCTAGAGAACTGGCCTCTTTGATTCTGCTTGGCAGTGAGTTAAAAGCTAAACGTCCTGAATTTTTAAAAGTTCGCCCCCCAAGAACAAGATTTGTTTTATTTGGGTGAATATTTCTCCTCTGCCTAGTGTTGTAATTGTGTACATCATTGTTTACCTTAAAATAGTTTTTTAAGTATATAGGAACGAAATTCCGTAAACATTTGTCTTGCAAACTCTTTCTTTTATCAGTGTCCTGCACTCCACCTGGGGTAAGATGAAAATCTGTTTGCCGCAGCTAGAGACTGGAGCCAAGATGAAACTCGACATCGATATGACAGCTGGGATGGGAGGCAGTTTGAAATACAACTTCAAACAACACAGCTACGCCACAGAGCTTGAGCTACCGCGGGAGAAACAGCAGATTTTCTCTACCAAGTTAGTAACCATTTCACTGTTGTTGTGCAGTGTTTTCAGGTTTTGCTTTACTACGCTTAGTTATTGGCCACAAGTTCTTTCACGCCAGTCTTTCAACCAAATATCGGGACCAAAGCCGAAAGCAACTCTGACTCTCGCTCGAGCACGTTTTTCCGCGCTTAGCGCGGACTGCATTTTCTGCTCATTGTTCTGATTGGTTCTTTTGAATGCCTATGTCTGTTGTGATTGGCCACCGTAAAAATAAGATTGCTTTGATTTTCATTTTACGGCAATCAATTGAAAACCTCTCGAACTCTTCAATGGAGCAATATTGCTCAACGAGGTACAGCAAATTTTCTGCTCCTTGTCTACGTTACAAACGTGTGTTCGCTTATTGTCTCGGCGGCCATGTTGGAGAGGCAACACGAAGAAACGGCGGCCATTTTGAAGGCCACAAATTTTACAGTGTTTTTCTTTTTGGAAATAAGAGCAGTTTTCAAGTGAGTATTGAAAGTAATTACATAATTGCTTTGGTATTGGGGTCGGTTTACTTTATGCTTGGATCACAAAAGCTCAGTTGCGCAAACTTTTCAACCACTCTCGCTTTCCCACCCTTGGTTCCGGATGCCTTTACTTACCTTACATTTCGATTGGCAAGTAAAACAAAGTCGTGAATTACTACGACCTTTGGTTGACTGAAGGATGTGTTTCCTTTAGAACCTGATTACCTCTGTAATGGCCGTTTGGTAGTGGTTTTACGGCACTCCAATGACTCGATTGAAAGCCGCCCTAATGCTTTTGTTTGAGTAAACCAATACGCCTGATGGTCACTTGACTGAGCACTCAAATCGCTTATGTTACTCTGTTAATTATGCAAGGTTTCCGTATTGAATTGTGTCAGACAATAGGATTCAAAGTGTTTTCAACCCAAGTAGTTTCTACAGTGTAAATTTCTTGAAGGTTGTGGTTCTTTGTTTATCAAAGCTAGCTTCTTTGGGTCAGAGCTCGTAGTAAATGAAACCGGCCTTAGGAGACAGTCCTGTAACTTTTTTCTCCTCTTTCAATTGAGAATTGATTTGCTTTGGTGTCTGTTTTTGTTGACAGAAATCAAGGCTACACTTACCTAATGTACACCAAACCAGTTGAGGAATCAACCGACTCGCGGTCGGTGTACAGGAGCACGCCGCTGGATGGACTGGAAATTGGAGAAGTGGCTGAGGTACGTTAGTTGCGTTTATTTCCATCGCTAGTTTTAAGGGAAGACTGTATAAAGGCACCTTTACCCCTGGTTAACAATTGCGTCGCTTCACTGTAAGTGGAGGCTGGGTGCCTACGACGTCCAGGAGCAGCTTTCACTGTTGGCAGCCAGCTCCTAGATAGAGACTGCTCTCATGGGTGGCAAATCCTGGCAACACAGCCATGAGCCCCCATGCAGCATGGAAGACAGGCACCCGTCACACTGCTAGAAAAACAGTGGAAAGTGATGGGAGGGAGGGAGGGAGGGGGGGAGGAAGGGGAAAAACCGCTTAACGCTCCGGAACAACGCTCTCTCCTCCCACGACAAGAAGAACCATGAAGCATTCGCCAATCTAACAAAACCGGTTGTTATTTTTAACGTCCGGGCAGGCAACGTTCTGGTTGCTTTAGGTCACCATTTCTTTGAATGAAAAAGCAAGGAGAATGAGCTAAAGTGCCGCTTAATAATAAAGAATCAGCTAAAGTTTCGCCGATGAAAATGTATATTGATATTGGCGCATTACAAGTTAATAATAAATAAACATTAAAGTGTCACTGGCATGTTATTATAGTATGAGCTTTATAAAGTATGACCTTTATTTTGAGTTTAATAAATGGAAATGGCAATGCTAGCAAGAGGATATCGATTTCTCAATGGAAAGTGCTAAGGTACGGTATTTACGTACGAGTATGTTTTCACAAAACGAACAAGCGAGGCCTTGCAAGGGAATGAGTTCTGTGAGAACAAACCACAGCGTTAATGCTGTAGTTAAGCACTTTGTTTATTAATACGATATTAAGAGTGCTCCCCGGTTGGATGAACGCTTCTCGCACGGGTGGGAAAAACAGTTTGCGGTCGAAATGATTTTTAAAATGGGAAAAATAGTGAGTACATCTCATTATGTATATAAGAAAATGTCACCATTCCTTTGGTGATTCAGTTCCCTTGAGTCGTTGTAATGTCGATTGCCTTGAATGTCAACGCATTTGTAACAGTTGTCCAGCGTGGCGGATAGCTCAGACACACTTTGCTTACTTGCCTCATCAATTTATTTTAGCCTTGTTTTATTTCATCAGTGGCTGTTAAGTTTCAGCGACATGTATCCATTGTAGACCTTTTTTTTCGTCTACAGGACGATACCTTCACAGACTTTGTTGAAGCATTTTTGTTCCCGACCTACACTGGAGAGACGCATCGTCACCCTCGCTATGCCAACTGGACTCTGAAAACACGATCGGGAAAATTTTTGTCTATTAATGATCAAAATGAACTGGCCTTAAGCGACAAACCAACTGTCTTCAGAGTGATTTTCATTGATAACAACCGCCAGTTTGTCAAGCTATACGTTCCTGGAAAAGGATACGTGAAGGTAATGTCTGTTGTCTGCTGTTCCGTTCCTAGACGTCCTCACAATGGTAAACCCTGCATTTTGAGCTTTTTTTGGTCGAAAGCTGATTAGGGCAAATCCATGATTAAAAGTTAAGCAAGGGTTTTGGACCAGTTTTAATCGAGTGTCGTAAAACCAAAACCAGAGATGTTGCTTTGACCAATGAGGACAGATGTAGACAATCAAATGAACCAATCATAACGCAAAGCAAATAATACATTCAACCGGCAGTAAGCGCGGTTAAGCGTCCGAGAGCCTCTAATTGGCTGAGGATGTGGCGTGAGATTCTTCAGCCAATCACGAAGCGTAGTATTGCAAAACCAAAGCAATCGCGTAATTACTTTCGACGTTTGTTGAAAGCGCGATTACTGAAGGAGTGAACTTTGATTCCAGATTATTTACCTTTCAACGTTTCCCTTCAGTTTTGACATGCCAAAGTTACTTTTGGAGTTAAATAGTTACTCTTGGAGTTAAATAGGCCACTTTCGAATTGTGCAAGATCAGAAGCATAGAGTCGAGTTTAAGAGGACTTTTAAAAACAAAGGGAAATAAAATTTGTCCTTAACCTCGACTCTGTCCTTCTGTTCTTGCTCAATTCGAAAGTTGCATATTCTTTTAAACGCGGGTTAAAAATAATTCACTTTGGAACAACTGGGACCCAGTCTTCAGCGGACGGTATGAGCTTGTTACGTATGTCTTGAAGTCATCGATGGTGACGCAGCATACTCAGAAAAAAATCCCAGTGCGTGCGAGAAGTTGCTAAGCTCAAGAGAAACCTACGAGTCGCTCGAGGCAATGTAGCCTCTTGAGTGCTTGGCAAAATAGAACACGCTTAGCCGTTAACCTTTTGTTTTATAACGCAATCATTACCAGCTTACGTCAGCAGCATGCACCCGTCAGAACAAAGTAAACGCTTCATTGACCAATGACAGCGGACGCTTTACTTAAGTTATTATTGAATTCTCAACCTTCGGACCGGAAGGAATCTGCTTTTTTCATCCATTTTTTTTTGTCGACGAAACTTGGCTTCCCGCGTACAATTTTATGCTGAGCGACATTTGCTACATTCATTTCCATATAAGGTCAAACGCAGGTATAATGGCTGACAACCGAGATCCAGTGAAGCAATGAGAAAGCTAGAATTGCATTATCCGAGGTTGAGAATTTCCACGAGCACGCGTTGGATACGAAGTGGTAAATTAATTCAACGAAGCACGTAAAAGCCGAGCTGGCTATAACCAATCCCGTAGCTCATAAGGGCGAATGGAATAATTGCTTTATTAAATTGTTAACCTCACTTTCATATTTTGTGACGACACTTGGCTTGAAGCTAAAGCGACATTTGCTGGACCATTTTCCATAGAAGGTCAAAAGTAGGTATAATGGCTGATAACCGAGATCTGGTGAGCCAAAAATTTAATAAATATATGTTTTCTTTTTTTCGTTTTAGGTGAAGCCTAACTCGAAGGGCTGTCTTGAGACAGTGGAAGACGAACGTTATCCTAAACTCTTCAAAATCACTCACGTCAATGGACCTCGCCTCATTCGGCTGGATACGGTTGTGTTTATCCATGCTGACAACTCCAAGAATCCTTCAGAATGGACAGACACAACAGCTCCCATGAACACTGACCAAGTACTGCTGTTCAAAAACATGATTGAAGACATGGAACCTGAAGCAGGATATGAAGACAAATGGCGATACCTGACGGATCTACCGTTAGATGATGTAATTAGTCAAGAACGGTTCCACCCGCGTCACATGAAGCTTGTGTTTATCACTCCTGTTCAAGACAAAGTGTGCTTGAGACCGACCAGAAGCGATGAAACTGTGTTCACTGTTAAACGACATCATACAAACATCAGCGTAAGTGTCAATTATTTGCCAATTCATCCCAGCGCAAATCATTCGATTGGCTGACTGATTGACTGATTGATTGATTGATTGATTGATTGGTTGAGTTTTTTACCGAGCGAGTCCTGTTCTATAATTTTTTCCATATATTATATATATATATATATATATATATATATATATATTTAATTTTTTGATACAATGACTGCACCAATCGATACTTACTTGCACAAGTACAGGCGTGCAAAACCACCCACAAAAAGAGAAAAGAAGAGCGGGGGAAGGAAGATCTTTGTATGTAAAAAGCTACTGAAAAAAGCGCATGAACCTGCAAAATGCCATGCTGTCGTATCTTCTTTCAGTTGTTCGCACTTGTTGTTGAGGAGGAAGGCTCGAATAACGAAACATAGACAACAGAAGGGAAAAAACTAAAAGAAAGGACGATAAGTGGTCTATTTTTCCAAAATCGTGTTTGTTTAGCGAGGATGCAGTCTGAATTTCTAACTTTATTTTAAGGTTACATTTTAAGAGTACGAAACTGTTCATGGCCATCTTTTTTTCCTTTACCCTGCTGCACCGTATAAAGAACCTTGCTTTCATGTCCAGGACAAAACAACAAGAATTAATGGAAATCAACTCTTTCTACCACGAATCCTGTAATCCGGCTCACTACTCGCTGTCTATTGAGAAATAGATAGTGGGTAGCCAAAACCCGGGGTTTTGAACAAAACCAAACAACGGCGGCTTCTGCAAATCAATAAAAATTGAAATGAATTCGAAGGTGGTTTGTGAGGAGATTTCTGTTGATACAACAGACTTTTCCCGCATTCCTCCCAGTCCCCCACGGTAAGTTATGAAACGAGGCTGGGGTGGATAACATTCGAAATGCCGGGAGAATGTTTGCTCTAGCCGTTTTGAACATTATCCACCCAATCCTCGTTTCAAAACTCACCGTGGGGGACTAGGAGGAATGGGGAAAAGTCTATTAGACTACTCGTTCCCGTTTTCTATGAGTCAAAAGTCAACTCGGGACTACGCGCATCGTTGAGTATCTGTTGAGTGATAGCAAACTCAAACTCGTATGGTAATTGTTAAATAGATTCAATTCTAGAAACGGTCGCGTTTGAATCGCTTTACGGAGGGCAGTTTCCCTGTTTATCAAGTCAGCTGATACCAAATTCTAGGGTTTTACTCCCCACCTACGCATCATCACAGTTTCGGTGGATGGCAACCCTTGAATGATCTTACCATTCTGTCATTTTTGCTGAGATACTTTTCCACATTTGTGGCATAGTAAAAGCTTAAATAATTTTGGTTGAAATTGAGATGAATTTAAGATCACAAACCATAAGCACGGTGAAATCAAAGCAGTTATTGAAGGACAGCGGTTGTTAGCAGAGTGTCAAAGCAAAACCACGTTATTAATTTTGTTCTGTCCAATCACGACATGTGCAGCCAGAGACAATCAGATTGGAACCAATCAGAACGCAAATTAGTTGCATGTGGCCGTCGCAATGCGCGGGAAAATTCTTGCAAGCCTTTTAAGATTGGTTTTGGATTTGCTTCGGATTGGTTGAAAAAGTGGTGTTAGGTTTTTAGCCAATCACAGGGCATCGAAAAGTAGAGTCGAAATTTGCTTTCGACCCATCTACAAATCGTACTTAAAATTGTATCGCAATTTTTGTTTTGTCAGGAGTTGTGTTATGGCGAGCAACTGCTTGGTGTGGACGTGTGTTTCAGTGGTGAACGCACAAAGCCGTTAGTGAAACATGCTCGCGTTTTCCCATTCTCTGGCCCAGCAAGGTTCAACATTTCGATCAAACCTGGCAAGAATCCAGCTCACAAGATCCAGCTTAAGGTAAGGTACACTTTGGCTTTCAATCAAGATCAAATGGATAGGACCCGAGAGGATCAGATCTCTACCAGAATCAAACTGTAGGTCATTAGTAAACTTTAGAAATGAACAGAATTTCCAGGAATATGATCGGTGAAACTACTCAGGCTATGTCGTTATATTCACCTCTAAGCGCAGTGAATATAAATCCTCCTGTGAAAAACAAAATGCCGGTGTGGCTGAATTTTCCAACGAGGAAGGTCATAAATTGTTGCTACCTCTGTTGTTCAACGCTAAAATAGGCCATTTGCGTGATGGCGTCATCTTACTACCAAGACCAGAATGCACTGAGTAGCTTCTATCGTCAGGCAAATTTCACCAATTGTCTCGTCGTAATTCCCTGAAGAGTAAAAAAATCTGCATAAGAAAGAATTTTTACAAAGCATCCTGGTCATGGTAGTAAAATGACGCCATCATGCAAATGGCCTATTGTACTATAACAATTATTGCTCATGTGACCAACGGCCGTATTGATTTAGTGAACCTAAAGGAAGTGTTTGCGTCAAAAGGTCGGCATTAGATAACACAGGGTGAAAGCAGGTTTCTGCGCTCGCCAGATTAAGAACCCCCATCAGTGAAAGTGCTGCTATTATCGAAAAATCAAACCCCTTTTCTTTACAGATTTCACAACATTGTTTTCTAAACATTCCACTGGCGAAACTTTAAGCTTTTACTAGGAGGAGACGTTTGGTTGTTGTACTAAAATTTTCCTATTTGGTTGTCCGCCATTACTAACTTTAAAATCCGAAGAGAACTGGATCGAGAAGAAAATCACATCATTTACTCACTTGATTAAAATGCAGCGTCTGTGTACACACACGACTAGTTTAGTACGCAGCACGAGCATTTTGGGCTTCCAAGCTCTCAAACTCGTGTTTTGCGTACTTAATAACTTGCATTCACCCACTACAGTTTTAAACTGGTGACTAAATGACGTCTTTTCTCCTCGATTCAGCTCTCTGAGGCTCATCGGCTAGTTTTGAACGGTAGTAATGGCGGACTGTTAATTCAAGAAATTGGTATCCAAGTAAACAATTTTCCGACTGAAATTGAAGCTTAAAATCTCGCCAGTTGAGTGTTATGCAAATGCACATTCAGAATTTGGAAATTAAAGGAAACGAGATGTCACTTTTTGATCGTAGTGGCACTTTAAACCAATTGTTTTCGCCCAAACAATATTAGGGAGCTTAAGCAAGGACGACGACGACGGCTTGGAGATCGTCATCTGAAAATATAAGTTCACGTTATTGTAATAACTTCGTGATTATGCCAAGCCGTTCGGCTTGTAAATTGTTTACCAACTATCCAGGAATGAAACTAGATTGAGCGGCCTAGCCGTTTAGAGAGAAAATCGAAAATTTGTGGTTGAGTGCTCATGTTCTTCAAATAGCCTCAAATTTAGTCATTTCACGTCGTTGTTAGGAAGAGAACGGCAAAGAAATGTACCAAAATGTAAAACGCACGTGCAGAGCGTGCTGAGCCATTGTTTTTGCTCATTAAAGCTATTCTTTTCTCCCGTTCTCGTTCACGTCGACGTCGTCACTGCTTAAGCTCACTATTATGGTCACTGAACCGGCTTCACCCTATGTTCCCTATGTTAACTGTTGCACTGTAGTTTACGCGGTAGTTGTATAGGTGGTTTGCAACCAATCTCTAGGGGCAGGGATCACAATGATGAAGTGAATGGACAAACAAGGCTAATGAAAGATCTGTTGTTACATGGCTGGCGTTTTTCCCGCTACAGCGCGCCCATTCATTGGCTAGTTCATTGTCACATGACATCTAACAATGAAACTGTTTACTGCCAAATTGCGAACATTGCGAAAACTAGGACGTCAAACGGGAAACAGTTCACTGTTACCCGCGAAATGTTGACCGCTGTTGCACGTGATCAGAGCGTACAGTTGAAGGTGGCCTGATGTTGTCGCCGCAATATCAGCGCGTTTTTCAAAATTTGCTTTTGTTTCTATCAAGCTTTTTTGCGATATAACAAATCATCGAATCTCAATGTTTCATTGAGATTCTCGGGAAACAAAATTCACTGTTCCCCTCGGGACCAGTCATTAAGTGTATATTGTTTTCGTCCACCAATATGGCGGCGATGACGTAACGTGAAAACCGCCCATTGTTTTGTTAGTAGGATGAGCTGTTTAATCCAATTAATTTTAAAAACAAAGGATGTCTTTTTTTTCAAGGACATGTTTTACTTTTTGCCTTTCAGTTTGAAAATGGAGACCGTAACGATGTTGAATACAAAACGTGGAAGGCAGGCATGTACTTGGTAGGAACAAATCCAGAAAAGAAGATCGAATCACAAATAACCCACGACGTGAAAAACAAGCAAACGAACTTCACTTTTGATATGCACAATATGTTACCATGGCTACGAAGGGTCTGTATTACCAGGCACGTGATCAGTGACGCTGAAGCCAGGTTCTACCTGAAATTTGGCGAGAATTGCGAGCAGTACCAGATCAGAGTAAGTTCGGTTCAGTGCAGCTTTTCCACTGACAAATGTTGAGTGACACAGAAGAGATGTAATTCAAGTAAGGTTCCTTTAATCATCATCATCGTCGTCATCGTCCTCATTATCATCGCTATCATCAATATTAATGTCAGTTATATTAATATTTATATTTATGGTAATGATAGTAATCATATTAGTTAATATTAATGCTAACTTTCTTTAACGAGGTTAGCCACTTTGCAGTCTCACATTGACAACGTTGAGCTTATGACCGACATACCCGTTTAGATTATCTTTAAAGAAGTCCACCCTAGGTTTTTATAGCTCAGAAACAGCCGCTTTTGTGACGTGGCGATGAATTCATCAATACACGAGTAGGCCACATTTGTATTCTCACGGTTGGACTGGAACGAGCATGGAATGGAGGCCAGTGCGGGGAATCTTTCACATGCAAATCATTTTCTCCGCATCAGCCTCCATTGCGTGCTCGTTCCACTCCAACATGAATAAGGCCTATTTCAGATTGTGATTTCCTAGTCTAGAACTCATAACCATCTAAAGATGCACAAAATCCCCTCAAAATACTATGACCCTTTAAGATGAGCTTTAGAGAGGAATGATATGCACTGATTTGGCCTTATGTACTAACATCTTCTATCCTGTGACGTATTTGTCTTTAGTCGTCCATCACAATCAAGGAAGCAGGTCGGCGACAAGTGAATGTTGTGGCATCGTACAATCAGCTGCCAGATTCGGTGATCAAGTTATTTTACAAGCTTTTCAAGGCAATCAGCCGACAATACCGTGACAGGTAAATACAACGAACATCGGGTTAAAAAACACATATGGTTTCGTACCGTTTTCCGTAAAACCAAAACCAAACTTATTACTTTGGCGAATGAAAAAGACGCAGACAATCAAATGAGCCAATCATAGTGCAAAGCAATCACGAAGCCGGCGGCTAAGCGCGGGAAAATGCGTGGGAACAACTCTCAATTGGTTCTGATTTTCCCTTTGATTGGCTGAAAATGTGGCACGAGATTCTTCAGCCAATCACGAAAAGTATAATTTTCAGTACTACGTATAGCGATTGGTCAAAATCTACGTGCTACTTTCTAAAGCAGAAACAAAACCTAACCAAATAGTCAACTTTGTCATGCGCGTTTTCTCGCGCTTGGCGCTGGATGCATGTATTTACTTCGAGTTCTAATTGGTCCCTTTAAATCTCTCGCCAGATGTCATTGGCCAAGAGCAATTACAGCAAATGGCATTGGTTTTACTTCGTTTACTTATTTATTCGTTGTTTTATTCATCCTATACCTCAGGGTGAGCGACTACAAGATCATGAGAAGCGAGAGAAGCAAAGTTGAATTTGTAGTGAAATTCAAAACTGAGCAACTGGTGGACCTCGAATTCATCATGCCCTCCCGAGTCCTGACAATGGATAACGTCAGAATCGACTCTAATGGCTTCATTCCCCGTGGAAACTCGCTGATGAATGAGTTAATGGCCCTGTCTTCACGTGAGTTTGCTTGCTTGCTTGCTTGCTTGTTGTGTACACGTAGTTGTTGTCAAGTTAACATATGATGCATTTTTACGGTCAAACCACTAATATGTTGCATTGCATTTATTTATTTATTTATACAGTTCCTATTTACAATTAAACTGGCCCGCAGGTAGCGAGTGCTATTCTTGGCGGGCCGGTCTATTTGAGTCTAAATACGGAAATTCTTACATGTACTATAAAAATCAAAAACAGGCAAAAGAAAATACATGCATACATACATTAAAGAAAATAAAGAAATAAATAAGATACGATACGATTTGTTGAGGGCTGTTCTTAAGGAGCCATGAATGAAATATCAGAGGCAAAACGAAAATTTACGACGTGAGAAACTGTTACATCCTCGGGTGTTTGGCTTTCTTTCATTGGTGGTATTCTACGTGCACTTTTGATTAATTGTTAGATTAATTGGTTTTCAACCCAGTGTCGTCAGTTAAACGGAAGATATTACCTGAGTCAATCAAGAGTACATTCAGATGAAGCAATCATAGCCCAAGGCAAATGCATGCAGCCGACGCTCAGAAACGCGTGAAACAACAATAGGCCATTTACGAGTTGCTTTAAGACTCGTCATCAAGGCGAGTCCTGGTGCACAGTCCTTCTTATGAAAACGATTTTAATCACGTGTCAATCATCGCAGAACGTAAGGCGAGCGATTGTAGAATACCCTTGCACTTCTGACCGCGAATGTCTTTTGTGGCAGCATGGTCCTGTGTTTCATAGGCATAAAGGAAGTGTTTAATATAGACGTCTTTTGCTTGCGTTGGTAAACTTTTGTCCAGGATTGTAGATGTACAAATCTGAATCACTCGCACAATTTCTTTTAACGCGTATGTCAACCTGCTTTTCAGCCGTGTGCACGGTGGACTATGACACTTTCAAGACTTTTGACGATGTGGAGTTCCAGTACACGTCACCGCTGCGCTGTGCGCACGTTTTGACCAAAGACTGCGTTAACAACACCTTTATGGTGCTTGTGTCCAAAGAAGCTGACAAACCGGACAGCAAAATCGTTGAAATATTTGTCGAGAAGCAAAAGATAAGAGCTGAATATGAGGGCCAAGGCCACTATCAGATCCAGGTTTGGAAATTCTTCTTAATAAACTTGACCATACGAAAAATTCTTGGTTTTCACGTGACAGAGAGCAGAGAAGTTTGAATCTGAATTTTTCACAGTGTGTGACATAGATGGCTGCTGAGACACATTTCAGTCATCTTACGTACTTGAAAAGATCGGTTCTCCTGTGTTTTCGAGGACTGAACAGCCAACATGTTAGAAGAAGTGTCTGCGAATATTTCTGGTTCGGCCGAGAGAAGAAAGTGCTCAAGATTCCATATTTTCCCACTGGTTTCTGGCTGCCATATTGGTTTCCCTCAGAGGGGCATCAATATGGAACTCCATACCAAATTGTATAATTTTGAGCGGTACATTTTTCCGAGTATATCGCACGGCTCGATTCTTGAATGTATTTATTGAATGGTAAGTTCTTTTCTTTTCTTTATTACTTGCGTAAGATGAAAACCAAGAATGGAAGGGAAGTGAGTTTTTCTTGGTTACGAGGTTACGTTTTCTCACCGGTAAATAATTCTGTTTCACACGAGCGCGTTTTCTTTGGCCATATATTTCATCGTTTATATGAGACGTGGTATGTTAATACTAGGTTGTCTGTGCACCGGAGGCCGGGAACGCTTTCAGAAACTAGTTGAGGATGATTGAAAACTGCAACCTCTTGTTGTTGTTTGTTTATTTACACATTCAAGGACAAAACCCATGGAGTAAGAACAATAGGATGCGGGGCCTTAATATAGCTTGTATACTTACACGGTCGTAGTCCAATATAGGCCAAACCACAACACTGGGCATTACATCTCCTTCACTTAACGAACGGTGTGTGGGTTTCATTTAAACAAGTGAAGTGAGACGGGGCCTACTGTTTATCGTCCTTTTCCTTGAAGACTTGAAAGTCTAGGATTTGCAGATCAGTGTTATTACAAAAGCAGCACTTTTTATTCGCAAT
>BLFK01000658.1:238881-243881 GCA_014634185.1 Astreopora myriophthalma | reverse complement strand
CTGTATTAATAACCGATAACCCCCTATACCTTGTCTTTTTGTTGCTTCAGTAATGTCGCACCAGCAGATTCGAATATTATACCTTTCCACAGGTTAAATACAATAAGCCCACATTTTTTCCTTAACGGAGACGATTTCTCTAGCTATAGTTTTTCGCTTGTAAAATTAGCTCATTCAAATTATCTCACAGTACTTTTTATCATATTAATCATATTCCACCATTTTGAGGACTCCATATGGCCCTTGATAGTTCGTCCCAGAAACAATTTGATTAATTTACTACTTTCTCAGCAAGATGAAGGATTTGGAGGTGGCGGTATGTTCGGGCCACAATATAAAACATCTTGCCCCACAGCCCGAAACCTCAATTCTTAAGACAGCTAGTCCCTTCGACAATTAGGGAGCCTACGCAAAGGCGTTTTACAGCGACGTACGTCACCCGGAACTGCACGATTCGTATTCTTGGGCAGCGGTTTCGCCCAAATTCTCTAGCAAATCGTCGCTATAAGAGAGAAGACGCTGAGCAGTACAAATGCGGTGACGTCAAGGCAGTTTGAAAGGGAAAACGCTTCACTTCCGGTTGACGTACGTAACTAAAAAACGCCTTCGCTTGAGTTTCCTATTATCTATTTTAGAAAGGGATTCAGTCGAGTGTCGAAAGCAATTGCGCGATTGCTTTGGTTTTGAATTACTACCCTTACCAATTGACTTGTCTTTCGCCACATTTTCAGCCAATCAGAGGCAAAAGCAAAATCACTTGTGACTTGTCCTAACGTGCTTTCCCGCGCTTAGCTCCGGCTACATGAGCTCCTGTTTTGTATTATGATTGGCTCATTTGATTGTCTGCATCAAATATGATTGACCAAAGTTTTACGACACTCAATTGAAAGCCGCTTCATCCTACAACTGATCATGGACCCCATTTTATGTATTACCGCGGTCAGTGATTGGCCAAAAAATCTTGCGCTACTTTCACAACCAACCAGAACTAAATCCAAAACCAATTGTGACATGCGCGCAAGTGTCTTCACCCGCTTTGCATTTACTTCTGCTTCGTACCACACCTCAAATCATGATCAATTTGCGTGTTCCGATTGGTTAACATCCATCTTTTGCCTCTGTTGTCCTTGGTCAACGTGATTCGTGACACCCAACTCAAACTGCTCTGAAGAGTAGCGAAACGAGGGCCTCCTTGGACTGTTCGGCGTATAGTCAGCAGAGTGATTTCAGACGGAAGCTCAAAATGTAAGCGCGTTAACTTGCCGAGTTCAGTAACAGCGAGTTAAAAGACAAAGTCAAACCAAACATTTCCGCTTCCATGCTTCTTTTCAAACTGGCCCACGCTTGCATTTTAAATATATATCGAAACGTTGACAATTACTGGCTCCACTAACCGTCAAATTTCCAGGATCCATTGATTTCGTATGCAAGACTAAAATTCTCCCCAACGTGCTAGGCTAAATACGCACGGAGGTGAGTGAGCATTCCAAAGACAGAGAGCATTCCAAAAGACAAAAAAGGTAAGCATTCCAAAAGACAAAAACAAACAGACAAACACACACAAAACAAAACAAAAGCCAAAACATACACGGTTTAAACTTTCCTCCATAGGGCAGAACAAGTTTCTTTACCTAAGACATCTTACGTGAACACCCGCGACGAATAACTGGTGACAATCATCAGAGTCGCAACGGGTACATCACATATAGGTGACGTGTTCATCGCGGAACCCAAAGAATAAGGAAAGAATGTGGGTTTCCTTATCAGGAATACTGTTCATGATGTTGATTGGTTCCGGTGTGTCGCCTTTACAGTTTACAAACGTGGGCAACATCGAAGCAGCAAACGACTGACTAGGAGAAAGCTTTGTCATCCATCAAAACTCGCCGAATACCCTACATCCTAAACCCAACAACTGTCCACATATCTTAAGCGACAACGAAAGTAAATGAACTATACAAAGATATTTCCCTTTCTATATATAACCTTATTTTAGAGACATCTATTTTGGACTCGTCTTTCCTGGTGCTTTGCGGTTCAACGAGGTCTTGAGCGCGCATATTTTACGACGTTCAACCGCAGTGCACAAGAGAAGCGGACGTTTAGTACTGGCGAGGTTCTTGTCCTTATAAGGAAATGTAACCTCGTTGTCCAGGTAACCGTTGTTTCCTACAAATCTTTGGATAGTGGTTGGCAAATATACAAAGATGAAAGTTCTCTCGCTCGGTGTTATTGCATGAAAAACTCTCCTTGATGGTCTGTCGTTCCATCGGTATTTTCAAATCTTCTAGCTTCTTCTTGCATACTTTCTTTGATCTTTAAGATCGCAACGGATTCGCAGTGATCCTGAAGAGAAATGTAACCTCTCGTTAGCCTAATACATAACAGGAAAAACACCCTAACATATCAATCTCGTATCCAGAGTCCTCGGGCTCTTTGGTCAGCGGGTGGGCGCCCGGAGAGACTCTGGGATAATCGAAGAAATTCGAATTTTTTGATTGGCTGTTACTTTGAAACTTTAAAAAGAAACCGTCCCAGATTTTGTGGTTAAATGGCGTCCATTATCCCAGAGTCTCTCCGAGGGACCACCCGCTGACCAAAGAGCCCGAGGACTCTGGGTACGAGATTGCTGGCATAGAAGCTACATCTCAACATTCGCCTTTCATCCTCGAGATTTCACTCGTAATGAGCCTCAAGGCGTCAGTCCGAATCATTCCACCAATCACATTACGGGAAACTCTGAAGTCAAGTAATACACAGCACTTAGGAGAGAAAGGATTGATCATAAGAATTTCCTGGGCGACGCCATTTTGGATTTCATGTCGTGCTGTGTTTCCTCTATTACCGTCTATTCCGTAAAGACTGCTAAACGATAAAGAAAACCATAACGCGTCTGAAAATCCAAAACGGCGTCAACGGGGGAAATTTAAAACAAAGGCGATAGCCTATTCATTTTTCCTCTAATGCTGACCTGTTTTCTTTTTTCTAACAAAATATGATCTATACCTCTTACTAACCGAGTTCGAGGGCCGATGAAAAACAAGGAGTCGGAGTACGGACGAGAAAACGAGATTAGTAAGACATATCTCTGGTAAACGAATCGAGCGGGAAAGCACAGAAATTTGGCGGCCAATCATAGCAGGTGTACTGTCAGAGACGTAAAAGCCAGTATTCAATGCTAATTGTAAACAGAGCGGTTTTCAGTTGATTGTCGTAAAACCAAAACCAATGTAATTACAGAGACAATCACGTTCTGGAGAAATACACCCTTCAGCCAATCAGAAATCGAAGAAATTCACCACTTGGTTTTACAGAACCAATCAGAACGCAAAGCAAGAAATGAAAGGCAGCCGGCCCCAAGCGCGGGAAAACCAGACTCACTCAGATGCAAAACTCAGTCACTGAGCAAACCAAACCAATCCAGATACCACGCAGCTGTTTACAACCTCTAATTTCATTGGATGCTTCTATTGTTTCCTGAGCCAATCGCGTGGGGTGTTGTAACAGCTGCGTACTGACCCAACTAACCGCGTAATTAATCACTTTCGACAGCCAATTAAAAACGGCTCAAAGAGAGGAGGTCCCCTTTAGTAAACACTATTATGCCACAAACAGCCCACGCCCAACTGAACGCTACAAAAATTCACTCCTCTGAGAAATTGAGTGGTTTTGGAACATTTTCAGCTAAATCTGGTGAAAACCTGATAATCGGGAGCTTAGGGAAAAGCGTTTTGAGAGAAGTACGTCAACCGGGCGCGACTCGTTTTCCCTTTCAAACTGCCTTGACGCTACCACAATTGTACTTCTCAGCGTCTTTTCTCATACAGAGACAATTTTCAACAAAATCTGGGCGAAACCACTGCCCAAGAATACGAAACGCCCACTCCCAGTTGAAGTACGTCACTCAAAAACGTCTTTGCTTACGCTCCCTCATGCTCATTACCGATCTATGATCTGCTCAGTAAAAGCATATTGCGTGAGCCGGTGTGTCAAAATATGAACACCATAATTTGGGACGGGTCCATCTAGTCAACCATAAGTCATTTGCATGCTCTAACCACACGGCTAAGACACATTTCCATACTTTCAATGTTTATGCACCATTAACGTTTACATAATTCATCAACTCACTTTAAAAGCCAGTTAACGGTCAGTTCTCTAACTTGGAAATGTCTGCAAACAAATAAGAATTGTATAGTATTACAAACGACCGCATCTTATGCTACGAATGAGAAAAATCGGAGCCATGCGGCCCGTACTCCGACCGGTCAGCGAATACAAACATTGCCACTGACCGTAGGGAGCCTGGTATCGAGAACCGCGTACGTCAAACCGAGCGATGAAAGAATGGTACTAAACGTATGAATCATTTTTACAAGTGGTTATGGCGTCAGATGACCTATGGTTGCGCTAAGACGCAGAGTTTGTTGCATTTGAACGCTCAACTTTATACAAGCGAACAAAAATTTGAGTCCAGCATGATTCAAAAATGATTGTTTCCCTTCAAAGCACAGAACAAAATAAGGTTTATGCCCTTTCCTGTTTTAAAAACTATATTAATTTAGTGAACGGTAACAACAGCAGCATTAACAAATTAAAACAAATAAACAAGTTTTCGATAAGGTGACCGACATCGTACCCTTGGAGGAGGGCGACCAACCCAGGGTATTTGAAGACTTACCTTGTACCGTTTCAGGGGAATCTGACGTCCACTCCTAACGGGTTTAACCACATGCCTGATAGTTTTGACTGCCTGCGATTTTTTCAGGTGAGATTTTGACTATTTAGGGTTTCCCCATAAAGGGGAATTTCATCTGTTGCCACAAAAAACGTCAAAAGCCCCTGGGTTCAAAGGGATAATGCCTTTTTACCGGTTTCCTCCCATCGCTCAAGAATGCTTGTGCCTTACACAGTAAAGACGGTGAATTTGGTGATAAAAATCCCTTTTAAGTCAGCTGCACCATGCATGATAAATTCTACCAGTTACCACCCCCCCCCCC
>BLFK01000658.1:223060-238448 GCA_014634185.1 Astreopora myriophthalma | reverse complement strand
GGGGGGGGGGGGGGGGGGGAATGGCAACAGGTACAATTGGGCCATGCGTTAGTCTCTGCTAAAATTCTGTCTTTTGCTCGAATAAGCTTCAATCCTTTTCTCTTCATTGTGTTTTTACTGGCTTTTCTCATCCTGGTCCATTGTCAGATGTTTTTTTTTGGTTTCTTGTTACCAGGCGTCCTACTCCACTCGGCCCTCTACCGTAAAAAATGGCGCCTGGTGTGCATGGCAGGTGAGTTTCAATGAATTTGAAACTACTCTAGATTTTAGACGACCCCTCTACCAATAAGCAAATGAAGTGAAAAAAACAGCTCTACCGAGAGCTTTTACAATGACATTGAAACTAAATTTCCCCTTGCAACTAAAATTTACTCATTCTGACAAAATTATGCGGATTATGGTTTAGTAAGACTACTACACTGAAGGGGCTACTTGTCACATTTAAACTGGTATTTACGACACGTTTCGAAAATAGAATACATGTACGAGTCCCTTGACACTGTCAGGGGTTTGTCTTAAAAATTCTCTTTTGCTCACGATGAACACAACGTAAGATCTTTTTCTTGATCACTGACAACATTTTCCCCACGTGTAATATTTGTCACACAAGCGTTGACTTACATTATCTTGTGAGAACGGCAGTAAATTGCCAAACTGTCCATCACCCTCCCCTGGGGTACCAGGGTTGTGATCATTCTGATTATCCTGCAAACAGCACAAGCACAAATGCATGTACAGTAACAAATGCGTCGCATCGAATGCCGTTAAGTACAGTTAAGTGCTTCATAACTGCCCCACCGCTGAGCATTAGTTGATGAATAATCACCTTGCACATCATGCACGACAGGCAATTGCCTAAATGAAAAAGTTATCAAGTATGGCTGTATGTAATATCACCGTTGGGTGGATTAATTGCTTGATATTAGGTATGATTATTACCTATTAGTATCACCCAACTAGTGGACTAATGCAAATCCTGCATTTTCATTGGCTACACTACTCGAGGACTATTACTAATAGTTCCTATTATTCCCAAATAAGTATTTCTTCAACTTGCATTTGCAAACTTTATTACTGCCTTTTCTGTCCGACTTGTTGGGTGATACTAAAACAATTAGACCCTTTGCCCTCATTGACCCGTTGCCCGCAAAGGCTACGAGTCTAATTGTTAAAATCACCCAACCAGGGTGAATGAATTAAGTACAATAATGATGATAATGATGACCAGGAGGGTGATAATAGCAATGACAAAAATGATGATGACGAGGACAGTTAAAATGACTATGATGTTGATGATAATGACGTAAACATGAAGGTTATGATGATGACACAACGATGGTAACAAAATTATGACGATGACAATGGCAAGCAAGAAGGAAAAGACGACGACGACGACGAAGATTACGTTGACGACAATGACCATTCAGTGAGGCAAAGAAGACCCTTTGGGGTTGATATTAATTAGGTAATGCAACTAGGTCTTTTAGCACAACACCAAGAGAAACAGAAAATGAAGAAGAATTCGGTTTGGTGTCTTCCACAAAACTGTAGATGACCAAAAAAATTACACAAAAGTTATTACCTTTGGCAGACCATCCATATCAGGGTTTGAATCTGAAACAAATATATAAGAATCATTACTTGATATGCATACAAGAGTACCCTTTCCACAACAATTAAAGATCACTCAGAAAAATTACAAAAACGATAACAACCAAAAAAGGACCAAGCTGTTCAAGGGTCACATATCTTAAACAAGTGAACGTCTCTACCCAATGAAAATAATTTTCTCCTAATTTCTAACAATTTGCCAAGGTTTTCAAACAACCTCACACTCGTACTAACTTAGCTCTCCATGCAGTGTGAATAAATACCTCTTACTAACTGAGTTTGAGGACTGTACTAAAAGTACAGGCCATAAATTGCTATGGGAAAACGTGGTAGAAAAACTTTCAGTGCAGACCAAGAAAATGAGGTTAGGTTAGTGTAACATATTTATCATATCTCTTGGTCATCAATCAAGCTTGAAAGCACACCATGAGGTCAAGTTGTCTATTCGGTGCAACACGGACCACTACTAAAGTCAACCAATTGTTGCGCATGAAGTATCTCGGACAGAATAATAGTAGTTAGCATAGGTCCTTCCCGAGTTCCCGTCAGCCTCTTTCAAAGTGAGTCCAAGTGGAAAACTGTTGATATTAGGTTTATTTTACATGTGAAAGAAACTGAATTTTCAAACAATGTAAGCTCTCTTGATGAGCACTATGTGCTATTAGAGCAAATGTTGAATGAAAATATTGTTTACATGTACATAAAAAACAATAAGTGACTGTTGCGTGGTTTTATGGTCAGTTTGCAAAATCGCAGCCAACTACCATGAGTGTATCAGCTATGCTTAAATAAACCAATTTTGATATATATTTAAATTCAACTTCAAACAATGAACAGGACTTTGAGGCTCTCAGGAATGAAATAAGAACTTAGACAAGTTTTTTAATATTTTAAATTTATAATTTAATATATTAAAAATAGGCTATTACAGAGTGAACAGTGCTACATACTGTGTTCCATGACAATCAAGGGAAAACAGTTTGACCTTCTCATGATTATTAGATTCATTCAAGTTCTCACCATTCATGACTAGTGGGGCCTCCTGGGCTCCTAGTGCTAGTGGAGGTTCAGGACCACCTCCCATGTACTGTGTCCAAAAAACAAACAAACAAACAAACAAGCAAAAACAAAAACAAACATGCAAACACCATTAGAACTGGATAATTTAAACTAATCACATTAATTTACTGACAACTTAAAAGTGCTACTGCGATCAAAAATCAATTCTCTCTTTCATCAAAATTCAAAAGTATGTTTGCTTAAAATCTGACTCCAAAAAATTTGAGCTTTAATTTCCAGCAGAAGACTGTTCACTTTGAGAACGATTTTCAAATTTATACATAATCAGAGACCTTTCCACATTTTTCAAACTATGTAAATCAAAGGAGATTTAAAGTTTGTATTTATTAATAAGTTTAGAAATTAAACCTAATTGAAAATTACAGCAAATATCCAGTGTTTTGAAGTTGAAATGACTTCATCACTTGAGCTGGTAATGATTATTCGTTTAACCATTACTCTGTAAACGTAAACCAAAACTGATAGGTTTTGTATCTATGAATTCTTTTTTTTTTTTTGTATATATGGCGTAAAACTTGAATAATCATTACCGTGTTGATGAAGTCACGGCAACTTTGAAATACTGGATATTTGCTGTAACTAGCTCTATCGATCTTAAACTATTTATCTTGGCCTTTTCTCCTTGAAATTTCACTTTCAGTGGGCTGCACACATTGCGTAAACATAACAAAATTGGCATTAATTTGTCTCATGGAAGACTGAAGGGAGGCATGGGTCTACTCCTCAGATATGAGATAAAAAATGCACTTTACTTAATTGCACAATTCTCTGTGATGTCATCTGGGGAATAAAACCACGCCCCTCACTAGCACTGCATTGAGACAAATGACTGCCAATTTGCTAAGAATTATAACCCATTAAGTTCATCTTACTGCTGGAATGTTTCCTCCAGGGACAGACTTCATCATCGCATACATGGATTCACTTCCAGTGCTTGCCGGGTCTAAAATTGGTAACAACCAGACAATGTAAGAGTCAGGCCCACAGCTTGTGTAAGTTTGCCAGTCCAATAACATTTTAAAGGGTGGAAGCAATAAACAAACAACTAAGCTTCCATAAAACCAGTTTCCCAGTTGTCAGCCTTTGTCACGTTCCATAGTATCACAATGCAGGCGAGTCAATTGTGTTGGCAGCCGACCATTTTAGTGCCTTAACAACAAAATACCTGATCCCTACTTCAGTCACAGGTGAAATTTTAATAGTAGGCCTCTAACAGTTCAGTTTTTTTTTTTGTAAGCTAAAGGTAAACGTCCAGAAATGTCTGAGTTATGAGATATGCACAATTGAAGGGCTTTTAGGTCAAAATCACAGCCAATTTACACCGAATTAGCTGCACTAAAATTACACCTGGTGAATTTTCCCATGCTACAGCAGCTGCTGTACATGCCAAAAATTAGGACCATGCGATAAAAAGATGCCGTAAGGAGCTTTTCCCCCGTATTTTCATGCTTTCTTGCTCTTGTACCCCCACCCCCTCCCTTTGAGAATTTGTTTTTGTTAGTATTTTCTTCACATCACTTGGGATAGATAGTTCCATAACTTGATCCCCATGTATTGCACAAAATTTGGCCACAATTTCGCAAAGTGACCACGTGCACTAGAAAACCTTAGTCCTTACAATGTTTTTGACCGGACCCTTCAATTATGAGTTTATGAAAATGAACAAACCTTGCATGGCAATTGATATTTAAAATTAAATTTTAAATATAAATAATTATAAATTAATAATAAATTAATAATAAATTATTTAATAATTAAATTAATTTATTAATAATTATATCAATTAATTAATAATATTAATTATTAAATATAAATTTTAAATATAAATTTTAAATAAATTTTCACCATCATCAAAACATACTTAAGAAAATTACTCAGTTACTGACCTTGGGGACTAGGCATGATCGGTGTTCCCGGTGGACCTGCGACCTGTCGTAACATAAAAGCATGTTTTGAGGCTTGGACATCGAGAATACTGAAAATAACATTGCATGACCAAGAACTAATGCAAATATGGCAAGCCAGTTGACTCAACTGGTAAGGTCCTGGACTGAGCAGTCATGTCAAGCCATTGCTGCTCTAGCTAGTGTGGGCCATAAGAAAGCCCTTGCATGCATTTTGTTTGTTTTTTAATGTATGTAGGCTTCCGTCCCAAAGGAAGGAGCAAGGCAATGGGCTCACCACCCTTCTCCCACAGTGTTTCATGACTGTGTTTCATTTGTTGACTATGCAGAGGAACAAGGTTGATGTGGTGCTGAGAGCAGTCAACTTCCATTAATGTGTCCTGCATTCAACCCCTGGACTCAGTATCACATGTGGGCTGCATTTAATTTATTGGTTCTCATATTTGCTTCAACGTTATTCTCTGTGTACTCTGGTTTTACTCTCTTCTCAAAAAGCAGGATTGATTTGTATTTTTCTCAATTATAGTGTTTCAGTGCAAAATCAACTAACACTTCAATAAACTTCATTATTAATATGACGATGATGAAAAAACAGTGAACACAAAATATTTCAGGAATGTTGATTGTTATGCGACCAATCGGAGGCAAGCTCAGGACAGAAAACCTCTAACCACAATCTAACTACTGTTGGTGTTTGCAGTTTAGCTTTCTCACTTCTGATTGGCCTGTCTTTGTATAGGTAATAGCATGACCCGTAGTGGTATTTGGCAATAATACCACAAGTGATATTTCAAAATTGTCCAAAATACCACGAGCTGCGAAGCGGCAAGTGGTATTTGGAGAATTTTGAAATATCACGAGGCGGTATTATTGCCAAATACCACATACAAGTCACGCTATTACTTGTTTATAATGGAAGCTGAGAAATTTTTGCTGTTATACCACTGCTATTATACCATTTTTGCTGTTATACCACTGTTACGTGGAAATGGTGATACTATCAACCAATCAAATCTCCGAAATTTCTCGGCTTATATTATAATCAATGTAATAACATTCCACAAGTACTTCTAGTGTTCACAGTTTTGTAACTTTCACGCTAATTCTCTTCCAAAATGATCACATTTTTCCTTCCACAGTCGATAAATGCCCAAAAGCAATTTAAGGTTAATGCCCTCAGATACATGTTAAAATTGGCCCCTTACTGATGTTGTGGGATTCCACGGTCGACTGCCTGGCCTACAAAGGTTAAACACAAATGATAAGTTAACAGAATAATGCCTCCTTTGCACTGCAGAGCTACTCCTTTAGGAATAAAAAGAAGAAAAGATGGAACTGGCAAACTGATAAATTTTGTACTGCTAATAGACTTAAGAGAATAATTACAGCTGTAAGTCAGACAAGATGTTAAGTGTAGATGATAGCCCAGTCCAAAGTCAAAAGAACTGTGAAAGTTCATTTGGAAATACTTTGCAAAATGATCATATACATAACAAAAATAATAAACTTTCAACAAGAAGTGCTTTATATAGTTGTCAAAAGTACTTATGAAAAATAATTTAAAGGTTTTGTGACCTTTTCCCATTTTCCACATCCTAAAGTTTAGTTGTCACTTTCAATGATTGTCAAAATTAGCCTTCTTTTAGGAGTTTCTGATGAAAGTCACCTTTACTTAATTATTGCTTCAACATCTGCAATAATTTTTCTACTATGAAAATGGTTTTAACCCAGGAGTAACATACCTCAATAGAAAATGATCATTTTGGTGATTGGAGCCCTGAGAAGGACTGTTATTGGTGACTGGCATTTTGACTTGACTCTGACGATGGCTTCCGCACAGGTTGTCAAAACGTCAGTCAGCAACAGCAGTCCTTCTCAGGACTCCAGTCACCCAGATGATCATTTTCAATCGAGGTAATTTATCTACTACATATAACTTCAAATTTTCCATGATTTTCCAGGTATGGAAAATGAAATTCTTAAATTCCATGACCTCCCAAGTTTTCCATGACCCATACAAACCCTGTTAAACCATAAAAGCAGTCTGCTAGCGTTTGCCATGGTGAGACTTACATTGGCATGTTAACCCCAGGCGCTACTGAACTGTTAGGAGGAGGCCGCATACCACCATAGTTCTATTACAGCACAGAAACATATGGTATTAATAAATATCACCATTTTAAATACTACGACCGAAGTGGAGGTTTTGATCGTGCAAAATAATAGCACAAGATGCAGAGTAAATCTCCACATATAAGAACCTGATTTTTAAGAAGCTGTAAAGGCTAAGATTGTCCAATTAGACCAACTTTACATAAGAACCTGTTTTAGCCTTAAATTTGGAAGGGTAATCTTGTTTTGTACTTTACATGGTCAGGAATGCTTTCTCGTTTGAAAGAAAGTTTGTGCATCATCTCAGGAATGCACCCATCTCTCACTGGCTCAGTTAACTTTGTTAAATGAGCATTTAACTAAGTTAACCACCAAGAGCCGAGGTCATTGTTCAGTGTTTTAATGGACATCGTTTATAGCAGTCATCTTTTCTCTTGGGTGGTCTTCCGTTTAGCTGTTAGCGGTCAGACTCATAAGTGCAGGCCTAGGCTCACATGGCTCATTGTGGTTTTCCTTGGCCAGGTTTTCATGAGCTTTTCTCAGGCATTTGGGGTTTTCATCGTTAGTTTTTTTCAGCTCTCCCCCACCAAAAGTGATCAGTTAGGTGGCACAAGCTGAGGTAGAAAACTAGCCAATTTCTTTCCCATGCAAAGCCATCTAATTCAGCCTGTTGCAACACAACACGTAATGATCAGCAAGGCAAAGGTCACATACATCTGCCACTTTCTCATTTTGAGCTTGCACTGCCAGTGGCCAAACTGTCATCACCTAGTTTGCCTTAAAGCATCATTTTACAAATAGTACAAGCAACAATGTTTGTTGATGCCGTACTGAACATTGACACAAGCATTTCTATTTAAGTATATTTGTTCGTATAAACACTGAATGTTGACAGTCACTCATCTATCAACACATCCCACATGAACGCCTAAAGGCGTCTTGTTATTTGAGAAATTAGGCATCTAATTTCGGGGGAGCAGGGTTGGCACAGTGGTGAGAGCGCTCGCCTTCCACCAATGTGGCCCAGGTTCGATTCCCGGTCTCGGCGTAATATGTGGGCTGAGTTTGTTGGTTTCTCTACTCTGCTTCAAGAGGTTTTTCTCCGGGTTCTCCGGTTTTCCCCTCTCCACAAAAACCAACATCTGATTTAACTTGTTCTGATTTCACTTGATTTGTTCACATACACATTATAACAAGCCTCTGGCTCCTGGGTGTTCTACGTGGTTAAATAAAAGCATTATTATTATTATCTACAGTATCTCTGGACAAAAATAAATATGCACAAAGTTGATATGTGAAGGGAACATAACATTAACTACCGGTATTCATAACTGGCAACTTTAACAAAAATGTTCTCTTACCGGCGGCACAGGGACTCGAGGATGATTCATTCTGCTCATTTGCATGGGTTGACCTGTTTTATGGATGAAAATTGCTCATCACTGATTAAAGTTATAAGAGTCACTCCTACCTGGCAATGGTTGTAGAAATAGAAGCTACTGCACAACATCACAAACAAATGAATCTTATTTCAAGTTTTCAAGTGGTAAAATATTGCCTTTTAATACTCAAAAATTTAACATCCATATCCTGTGCTTAATTTTATTAGTAATTTTATTTATAATATAGACAGGAATACCTGGGTTGCTTGAAATTACCAACCCATTTACAGTACATAACCTTTTTGGTTCTTCCATGAGGTTGTTCATCTAGCATTGAAATTTCAAGTTTGAAACTGAAATTGCCCGGCTGTGAGTCTGGATGGTAAAAGCAGTTTCTAGAATTTCAGACTGTTTTCACCTGCCCCTAAAAAGTCATAAGAACTGAATGCAGGCTTCAGAGAAAAAAGGTTAAAAGAAGACCGAAACACATCTGACAGTTATTGCCAAGTGGGACTAGGAACTCCTGGCATTTTATTATGTTACTCACCTTGGTAACCTCCAGGTTGTCGTGTTGGGTCCATGGTGCTTGGTAGCAAGGGCTGTGCCCCTGGTACGCCTGCCACACCCCCTGGCGGCTAAGAACGGCAAAATAAATAATCAGCCTCTTGAGATCATGGTCTTAAAATTTTACCACAGCTCCACATGGTTAACACTCTTTAATCCCTTTTACAGTGTTCCAGATAAGATGGGTCTCGGGTCAAAAACCTGACATGACAAATCGGGTGATACACTTGAGACCCACTGGTATTGACGCTGGTATGACCCCTTTACAATTGCCGCCGGCACACTGCCTCTAAAATGTATCTTAAAGGCTTCTTTAAGGATGGGTTATGAGTCACACCTTGCGACCCCACCATCAAACAACTCAGCCAGGTGTCTGTAATGTGGGTGTTGCCCTTCAAGATACCCGAAGGCAGAATTAGAGTTAACATTTCTTGTATTTCATATAGTGTGATTATAACCTGAGATGCCTACAAGAATCCTAAATCAGAGAACGTATTTAGCAGGTACCATCATTTTCCTTTTTTCTCTAAAAAAGCCAAGCATGTTTACAGAGTAAGATTCCTTGGGCCTTTCAGTAAATTTGTAGCAAGTAAAGAAAGCACCTAATGTTCCCAAGTTACCTGTCCTGGTATCCTAACATTGGGCGGTCTGTTTGTCGCTGGATTATATCTTGACATACCATAAGGTGTCTATAGGAACCAAAAAACATGTACTCATTGTTGTTGGCAGTACTGATGTTACATGAAGAAGCATTATACCTGATCCTATCACTAGATGCATTGGTGATGTCTTTCTAACAGGTGCTCTTATTCTAAGGCTAAGCTGTCTTTCTCTGCCTTCACTTGTTAGTTCCAAGCTTTTCTTTTATTGTTTTTTAAAAAATCATATTTCTTCATATATCTTCTCATTTTACCAGAGCAAACATTTTTAACAAGCTTACTGTCTATCATAATCAATTCCTGAAGACATACAATGTTTCTGCTGCTGAGAATAAACTGTGACCGTCCAGATGAAAAGGATGCTTAACTGAAAAGCGTTTTAAGGGTGTTTGGGTTTGAAACAAGTTTGAAATGCTTTTCAAACTGTTTGAAACATGTTTGAAATGTTATCTTTTTTATTGGCTGTTTGAAACGTGAGGAAGGTGTTTATCGGTGTTTGAAACGCAATCCTGTGGTATCTAGATCTACCCAAGAAGCAAAATAATATTATTCCAAAATAATTATTCATCACCTAGTTATGATAACGTGCCAACTACAGCACTTTTTCAGCCCTTTTAAGAGTTGAAGGGTCCAGTCTGTCAAGCTTTTACCATGGAAACCGGCACAGTCTGTGCTTTGTTTCGGCATTTCCAGTGACATTCCAATGCATAAAATTATGTTACAAAAGTATTTGAGTCACACCCATGCATCGACTGTTATAAAGCAACAATTCAATTTTTCATTTTAAATCCGCAGCCCATGAACATGATGAAGTTCGATTCGTGATGTTTACCTGCAACTTTCATGGTCCAAATAATATAAGCTCGATTCATGATACATTACTTTTTGTGGTTTCATTCTATGATGGACAAAAGCTGCATTTAATGCACTGAATGTTCATTGATCCCAAGCAAAGTAACAACACTGCAATATTTATGAATAGGTTTTGTAATGCCGTGCACATGATACACGTACATAAATCTTGCGCTGGTGACACACAGTTCAACATCTGTTGCACAACAAACGTTGCACCATCTCAAAGAATAAGTGTTGAACAGTGTGTCATGCCATGTTGAATGTTGAAACACGTCATTCAACATGTTGAAAGCAAACACAAATGAAATGCACCACTTGTGTTTGAAAAGTGATCAAATGCTGTTATTTCAAAATTTAAATGTAAATTTGTTTCAAACGCCATTTTCAAATGTGTTTGAAAAATAGTCTAAGCATCCTTTTCACATGGACAGTCACAATTACTTTTATATCATAAGTTGAGTGGCTTCTCTATGTCAATGTTATAGAAGAACAGTGTTAACAAACCCAACTGGAGGGAGGCAACCGGGTAGTTAATTTACAAAATATGGTGGAGTTGAAAGTTGGGACCAATGAAGTCCAGTCCAGATGCTGGTGGCCAGAGCAGGATTCATCCCCCAGCATCCACATGCAAATCCAGCACCCTAACTTGGCTGTTAAGCCTGGTTCCTACTTGTGCGATACGCACAGGCACCAGCACAACCATAAGCATGAGGAAAATCGTTTGGGAACGGGTATGAAATCAGGCTTCGTACACTACTGGACCATCAAAATTCCAGGACTTTTCCAGGACTGTATCTACACAAATCCAGGACCAGGAATAGCTTGGAAAACATGTGGGATTAACGACAGGTACGATTCTGCAATATTTTTCACATTCATTTGTTGCCCGCAAAAAACTTGAAAAATGTGTGTGAAGAAAATTAAAAGAAAATCATTCACTGTCCTTGGAAAAGTCTAATTTTCCATGACTTTCAAGGACCAACACATGATTTCCAGGTTTTCCAGGCCTGGATTTTGAAATTTTAAATTTCCATGACTTTCCAGGTTTTCCACGACCCATACGAACCCTGTGAAATAAGCATAAGCATGAGTGTAAGCATAAGCATGAGAAAAGGAACTTTTGAATCCCTTTCTTGTGCCTGTGCTTATCTTGCACTTGTCTCATGCTTGAGCTTCTTTCACAAGTGGGAACGGACCTGAAATAAGCATAAGCGTTAAAGTGCCTATCACCTTAAAATACTTTTCCGTTACAATAATTCCCTGCAATTGTCACAAACATATTTTTTTGCTTTAAAAACCTTTTCCTACAGATCCGCTGATTTACACGCTCTCAAAAGTTGGAAAAACCAGCTGCAATTTGATTTACGACCGAGCAAGTAAGGGGAATGGGTTCAATACCGGGTTGACGTCACAAAGTACTTTGCATTGGGATTGTTCATTGAAAACAGCGATGCAAAGTAGTTTGTGACGTCAACTCGGTATTGAACCCATTCTCCTTCCTTGCTCGGTCGCGGATCAATCCATGTCCGGATTTTCCACCTTTGGAAACCAGTAAAAAATGTGAGTCTTCAGTAAAAAGGTTGTAGAGCAACAAAATGTGTTTGGGAAAAGTGCAGAGAATTATTGTAGCGGAAAAGTATTTTGAGGTGATAGACACTTTAAAGGCCTAAAATTAGCAGTAGCTCATATATGTTTTAAATATATCTCCTGCAATGCCCGCCATTTACACAGACCGTTTTAAGAATACATTCTTTAATAGAATTGTCTTTAAGCATAACGTAGCTTTGTAAATCGTGTACTTTCTGTATTCGATTTTTGCATGTTTCTATTTATGTGTTTATCTTATTTAGAGGCATACTTATGTAAATAGCCCACTAATATTGTTATATTTTAATGTAACATAAGATATGTAATTTTATCTTTTGAACAATAAAGACACATTATTATTATTATTTTTTTTGTCGGCCATTACTGCACTTGCGTGTGCATCATTTCCTTATGCTTGTTTCACATGTGGGAACATCGTAAAGATATGCTTGTGTTTATGCTTGTGCTTATTGCACAAGTGGGAACCAGGCTTTAGCCTTCCATTCTCCTTTCACAGATCTAAAACCTAGTAATTAAGGACGCATTTTTGGGGAACTATTCTGTCTATTCCTATTCCGGTTTAGGATTAACCGAATAACAGGAGCAAGGTTTTCAAACAAAATGTGTATTCTGGACATGACCAATACTGACATTTGGCAGCCACGCACGATTTGGGCACCAAAATAATCCCCAAGAAACATGTATTCTGTGTATTCCGAGTAAACAGTATTGTTCATTCTGCCATTGACAGCAGAATGAACAGAGTACTATTCTGTCCATTCCAGAAACGGGATAAGTCCCCCCCCCCCCCAAAAAAAAAAAGTAAACCGACCATTTTGTCTATTCTTATTCTGAAGTAGTCCCCCAAAAAATGCACCCTAAGCTTCAGCAATAAGTGATTTGAATTGTTATTCAAACCTGATTGGGCATGTATCCTTGAGGTGGCTGGAAAGTTAAGACACAACAATGTTAATAACTCAAATGACAATTGACAATATTACGATTTGTCTCAGCTTGGTTTAAATGCAATTTTTTGACTGTGAATTGTTACTACGATAGCAGATACCAGTTGCACAGAGGAGCAATCTGGAACTGTTCTCTCAGAGACCTGCCCTTCTAAGGAGGCAAAATCCTTACAAACTAGCCATCTGCACAATGCTGTGCAAGGCAAGCATCCACCAGAATGATAAAAGCAGTGTTCTCAAGGGATTTTAGACTAGACCACCCGAAATAGAGAGTAGACAGTGCCCAAGGGAAAAAGACAGAGAGAGAGAGAGAGAGAGAGAGAGAGAGAGGGTGTCAGAGCAATAGGACAAATTTGATTTGTTATCTGTGAGTGATTAACTCAGAAAACTGTGAAAACTATAAATATTTGTGGAATGTTATTAATAGAGTTGCCAGGAAAAGCGAACCAGGTGTGAGAAAACTAAACCGTAATGGTATTTAGTTTGTGGTTTTGAGGTTCACTTGTGCAATCTGAACTTAACTATGATTTGGATACACAATCAACTGCGTGCAGAAACAATTAAAGTATGATGTTACAGTGCAAGAGTTCTGGTCAGCAGTCCGTTGTTTACATACATTGTAGCATCCTTTGTTAATTTGTTTTGTTTCGTCAATTATACCATTGCACTACTGCAGGACTTTGATGTGCAACTGCTTCCTTTAACTGTATGCCATTGGTCACGTGCTTACTTGCTAAGTCAGCTGTCTTTAAGAGTTTTTACATTATGTGCGTCCTCTACTTGTTTGTCTGCCAATGATGCATGTACCTGGTTTGTTAATGTATTACACTTTTATCATTGTTCTTCCTTAACTGTCTTCACAATGTGGGTGGGTCCTCTTAGTTTTGCATTTAATGGAGCCGAAATGAATTGCAGAATTGCACACATTTCAGGCATCCAACAGATCAGCAGTTACAGTGGTCCAATATTTACTTTAGCATCAATTGTTACTAGTCTGTCCTCATGGAATACCAAAGGTGTCATCACTTTTTAAGTATATAGTAACACAGAAGCAGTGCCCTTCATTTCTCTGCTAGATATATAATAGAGATCTTACCTGATTGGGCATGTAGCCAGGTGGAGTTTGGTGTGATGGAGGTTGATGGGGTGAAGCTTGTGGTTGTGATGACTATAATGAATGCAAAGATAGAAAGAGCAAATTACAATACAACTGATTCTGAGTACATCATATCCTCAGTAACTCAAAGCTTCCCTGTTACATTCCACCTTTAAGGGAACCTGCACTCCTATGGAAAGATCACTAAACCATAGGAAACAATGTCTACAATCAAATATGTTTGAGAAGTTGTCGAAGGAAAGCCTTTGTCGAAAAAATTGATTTTTAAAAACATATTTTCAATTTCAAATTTACTGGGCGCCGCCATCTTGATTGTGACCTTTTACGGCGACCCTGTCATTCTGACGCAAAGCACCTTTTGTACGTGTATAATAACAATTAATAGGGCAATGGTAACATGCCACAAATACTCAACATGAAAGCAGCCAGGAAATTTAAAAGTGAAAGTAAGTTTAATTCTAAAGTTTGTTTTTTCCAAAACAGAGCGGAGAGAGTTTCCATCATTCAAAATTAAAGTAAATGCCTATACATATTATGAAGTGAAAATCATCTATTTGATTTTTAAATAGATGCTTAAGTGTTCCTTTACACTCCAATAATTATTATCTGTTAAACAGCATAAAAGTGATTTTCTTCTTCTCAAACAACGTGAAATGACTTCAGAAAAAATCGCATAATTTGCCGCATAACAGACTCTTCTTGTTGATTTGCACTGAAAATGGCGCATAATTTCCCATTTTTTTCCTGCACCCTATCAGAAGCCCTGCTAAGTGCAAAGTCTTTCTTATGAAAATGAGTTTTCATTCATGTGAAAAATAAAACTAATTATCATATAACCTGTACGGCACCAAGCACGCTTTCATTGCAAAACTATCAAGAAAATCCCTGTATGAGGGCCGTACGCGATGGCGCGAGCAGGGTCGGAAAAAGCCGTCCGGCCCTGCTAGGATCGCGTACAGCTCTTCGCAAGATGCGAACTAAAGCGCGGCAGTCATATGATAAAATGCTTATTGACTGAGTTAGGTCAGGCCGGACGGGAAAATATTTGGCCCTCGGTCATGGCGCACGGACCTCGGGCCAAATATTTTCCCGTCCGGCCCTCCCACTCAGTCAACAAGTACATAGTACTATCACAACCCATTCATACTTGGACTTGCTTTGAAAAAGAGGCTGACACGACCTAAGAAATGGCCTATTCTCTCATTTCACTGCCCACTAAAATGGTTAGTTTCAACCCTTCTCAGCGTGATTGGAGAACCATACCAGTATCGACCCCTTTTATATTTAGCAATTGACCAGTGTGGATAAGATAAGAGGAACACAACCACTTACCGGAAAATAAGGTGGCATTCCTCCTGGCATATTTGAGCCACCTGGAGGACCTTCATTCATCTGAGGGAATCCAGGAGAGGGGACAGCTCCCTGCTGAAGATTGGGAATGACCTGATGATGGGTTCAATTCATTAAGCTCTGTTATTTCCAATAAATACCTTGTATTGTATCATTTCAAGCCACATTAACTTTTATCAATTTTACCAACTACATCAATACA
>BLFK01000658.1:203416-222009 GCA_014634185.1 Astreopora myriophthalma | reverse complement strand
GCATTATACCTGATCCTATCACTAGATGCATTGGTGATGTCTTTCTAACAGGTGCTCTTATTCTAAGGCTAAGCTGTCTTTCTCTGCCTTCACTTGTTAGTTCCAAGCTTTTCTTTTATTGTTTTTTAAAAAATCATATTTCATATTTGTCTTAAGCTAAGTTTGAGGCTATCACTACAAAAGCTTTAATCAATTTTTTTTTTTGGGGGGGGGAGGGGAAACTTCTCATTTTACCAGAGCAAACATTTTTAACAAGCTTACTGTCTATCATAATCAATTCCTGAAGACATACAATGTTTCTGCTGCTGAGAATAAACTGTGACCGTCCAGATGAAAAGGATGCTTAACTGAAAAGCGTTTTAAGGGTGTTTGGGTTTGAAACAAGTTTGAAATGCTTTTCAAACTGTTTGAAACATGTTTGAAATGTTATCTTTTTTATTGGCTGTTTGAAACGTGAGGAAGGTGTTTATCGGTGTTTGAAACGCAATCCTGTGGTATCTAGATCTACCGAAGAAGCAAAATAATATTATTCCAAAATAATTATTCATCACCTAGTTATGATAACGTGCCAACTACAGCACTTTTTCAGCCCTTTTAAGAGTTGAAGGGTCCAGTCTGTCGAGCTTTTACCATGGAAACCGGCATAGTCTGTGCTTTGTTTCTGCATTTCCAGTGACATTCCAATGCATAAAATTATGTTACAAAAGTATTTGAGTCACACCCATGCATCGACTGTTATAAAGCAACAATTCAATTTTTCATTTTAAATCCACAGCCCATGAACATGATGAAGTTCGATTCGTGATGTTTACCTGCAACTTTCATGGTCCAAATAATATAAGCTCAATTCATGATACGTTACTTTTTGTGGTTTCATTCTACGATGGACAAAAGCTGCATTTAATGGACTGAATGTTTGTTGATCCCAAGCAAAGTAACAACACTGCAATATTTATGAATAGGTTTTGTAATGCCGTGCACATGATACACGTACATAAATCTTGCGCTGGTGACACACAGTTCAACATTTGTTGCACAACAAACGTTGCACCATCTCAAAGAATAAGTGTTGAACAGTGTGTCATGTTGAATGTTGAAACACGTCATTCAACATGTTGAAAGCAAACACAAATGAAATGCACCACTTGTGTTTGAAAAGTGATCAAACGCTGTTATTTCAAAATTTAAATGTAAATTTGTTTCAAATGCCATTTTCAAATGTGTTTGAAAAATAGTCTAAGCATCCTTTTCATATGGACAGTCACAATTACTTTTCTATCATAAGTTGAGTGGCTTCTCTATGTCAATGTTATAGAAGAACAGTGTTAACAAACCCAACTGGAGGGAGGCAACCGGGTAGTTAATTTACAAAATATGGTGGAGTTGAAAGTTGGGACCAATGAAGTCAAGTCCAGATGCTGGTGGCCAGAGCAGGATTCATCCCCCAGCATCCACATGCAAATCCAGCACCCTAACTTGGCTGTTAAGCCTGGTTCCTACTTGTGCGATATGCACAAGCACCGGCACAGGCATAAGCATGAGGAAAATCGTTTGGGAACGGGTATGAAATCAGGCTTCGTACACCACTGGACCATCAAAATTCCAGGACTTTTCCAGGACTTTCCAGGACCGTATCTACACAAATCCAGGACCAGGAATAGCTTGGAAAACATGTGGGATTAACGACAGATACGATTTTGCAATATTTTTCACATTCACTTGTTGCCAGCAAAAAGCTTGAAAAATGTGCGCGACGAAAATTAAAAGAAAATCATTCACTGTCCTTGGGAAAGTCTAATTTTCCAGGACTTTCAAGGACCAACACATGATTTCCAGGTTTTCCAGGCCTGGATTTTGAAATTTTAAATTTCCATGACTTTCCAGGTTTTCCACGACCCATACGAACCCTGTGAAATAAGCGTAAGCATGAGTGTAAGCATAAGCATGAGAAAAGGAACTTTTGAATCCCTTTCTTGTGCCTGTGCTTATCTTAACTTGCACTTGTCTCATGCTTGAGCTTATTTCACAAGTGGGAACGGACCTGAAATAAGCATAAGCGTTAAAGGCCTAAAATTAGCAGTAGCTCATATATGTTTTAAATATATCTCCCGCAATGCCCGCCATTTACACAGACCGTTTTAAGAAAACATTCTTTAATAGAATTGTCTTTAAGTATAACGTAGCTTTGTAAATCGTGTACTTTCTGTATTTGATTTTTGCATGTTTCTATTTATGTGTTTATCTTATTTAGAGGCATACTTATGAAAATAGCCCACTAATATTGTTATATTTTAATGTAATTATTTTAATATGTAATAAATATAATAATATTTTAATATGTAATAAATATTTTAATATGTAATAAATATTTTAATATGTAATTTTATCTTTTGAACAATAAAGACACATTATTATTACTATTATTTTTGTCGGCCATTACTGCGCTTGCGTGTGCATCATTTTCTTGTGCTTGTTTCACATGTGGGAATATCGTAAAGATATGCTTGTGTTTATGCTTGTGCTTATTGCACAAGTGGGAACCAGGCTTTAGGCTTCCATTCTCCTTTCACAGATCTAAAACCTAGTAATTAAGGATGCATTTTGGGGGAACTATTCTGTCTATTCCTATTCCGGTTTAGGATTAACCGAATAACAGGAGTAAGGTTTTCAAAAAAAATGTGTATTCTGGACACGACCAATACTGACATTTGGCAGCCACGCACAATTTGGGCACCAAAATAATCCCCAAGAAACATGTATTCTGTGTATTCCGAGTAAACAGTATTGTTCATTCTGCCATTGAGAGCAGAATGAACAGAGTACTATTCTGTCCATTCCAGAAACGGGATAAGTCCCCCCCCCCCAAAAAAAAAAAAGTAAACTGACCATTTTGTGTATTCTTATTCCGAAGTAGTCCCCCAAAAAATGCACCCTAAGCTTCAGCAATAAGTGATTTGAATTGTTATTCTTACCTGATTGGGCATGTATCCTTGAGGTGGCTGGAAAGTTAAGACACAACAATGTTAATAACTCAAATGACAATTGACAATATTACAATTTGTCTCAGCTTCGTTTAAATGCAATTTTGTGACTGTGAATTGTTACTACAATAGCAGATACCAGTTGCACAGAGGAGCAATCTGGAACTGTTCTCTCAGAGACCTGCCCTTCTAAGGAGGGAAAATCCTTACAAACCAGCCATCTGCACAATGCTGTGCAAGGCAAGCATCAATCACAATGATAAAAGCAGTGTTCTCAAGGGATTTTAGACTAGACCACCCGAAATAAAGAGTAGACAGTGCCCAAGGGAGAGAGAAAGAGAGAGAAAGAGAGAGAGAGAGAGAGAGAGAGAGAGAGAGAGAGGGGGGGGGTGTCAGAGCAATAGGACAAATTTGATTTGTTATCTGTGAGTGATTAACTCAGAAAACTGTGACAACTAGAAATATTTGTGGAATGTTATTAATAGAGTTGCCAGGAAAAGCGAACCAGGTGTGAGAAAACTAAACTGTAATGGTATTTAGTTTGTGGTTTTGAGGTTCACTTGTGCAATCTGAACTTAACTATGATTTGGATACACAATCAACTGCGTGCAGAAACAATTAAAGTATTATGCTAGAGTGCAGGAGTTCTGGTCAGCAGTCCGTTGTTTACATACATTGTAGCATCCTTTGTTAATTTGTTTTGTTTCGTCAATTATACCATTGCACTACTGCAGGACTTTGATGTGCAACTGCTTCCTTTAACTGTATGCCATTGGTCACGTGCTTACTTGCTATGTCAGCTGTCTTTAAGAGTTTTTACATTATGTGCGTCCTCTACTTGTTTGTCTGCCAATGATGCATGTACCTGGTTTGTTAATGTATTACACTTTTATCATTGTTCTTCCTTAACTGTCTTCACAATGTGGGTGGGTCCTCTTGGTTTTGCATTTAATGGAGCCGAAATGAATTGCAGAATTGCACACATTTCAGGCATCCAACTGATCAGCAGTTACAGTGGTCCAATATTTACTTTAGCATCAATTGTTACTAGTCTGCAGTCCTCATGGAATACCAGAGGTGTCATCACTTTTTAAGTATATAGTAACACAGAAGCAGTGCCCTTCATTTCTCTGCTACATATATAATAGAGATCTTACCTGATTGGGCATGTAGCCAGGTGGAGTTTGGTGTGATGGAGGTTGATGAGGTGAAGCTTGTGGTTGTGATGACTATAATGAATGCAAAGATAGAAAGAGCAAATTACAATCCAACTGATTCTGAGTACATCATATCCTCAGTAACTCAAAGCTTCCCTGTTACATTCCACCTTTAAGGGAACCTCCACTCCTATGGAAAGATCACTAAACCATAGGAAACAATGTCTACAATCAAATATGTTTGAGAAGTTGTCGAAGGAAAGCCTTTGTCGAAAAAATTGATTTTTAAAAACATATTTTCAATTTCAAATTTACTGGGCGCTGCCATCTTGATTGAGACCTTTTATGGCGACCCTGTCATTCTGACACAAAGCACCTTTTGTACATGTATAATAACAATTAATAGGGCAATGGTAACATGCCACAAATTCTCAAGATGAAAGCAGCCAGGAAATTTAAAAGTGAAAGCAAATTTAATTCTAAAGTTTGTTTTTTCCAAAACAGAGCGGAGAGAGTTTCCATCATTCAAAATTAAAGTAAATGCCTATACATATTATGAAGTGAAAATCATCTATTTGATTTTTAAATAGATGCTTAAGTGTTCCTTTACACTCCAATAATTATTGTCTGTTAAACAGCATAAAAGTGATTTTCTTCTTCTCAAACAACGTGAAATGACTTCAGAAAAAATCGCATAATTTGCCGCATAACAGACTCTTCTTGTTGATTTGCACTGAAAATGGCGCATAATTTCCCATTTTTTCCTGCACCCTATCAGAAGCCCTGCTAAGTGCAAAGTCTTTCTTATGAAAATGAGTTTTCATTCATGTGAAAAATAAAACTAATTATCATATAACCCGTACGGCACCAAGCACGCTTTCATTGCAAAACTATTGAGAAAATCCCTGTATGAGGGCCGTATGCGATGGCGCGAGCTCTTCGCAAGATATGAACTAAAGCGCAGCAGTCATATGATAAAATGCTTATTGACTGAGTTATGTCAGGCCGGACGGGAAAATATTTGGCCCTCGGTCATGGCGCACGGACCTCGGGCCAAGTATTTTCCCGTCCAGCCCTCCCACTTAGTCAACAAGTACATAGTACTATCACAACCCTTTCATACTTGGACTTGCTTTGAAAAAGAGGCTGACGTGACCTAAGAAATGGCCTATTCTCTCATTTCACTGCCGACTAAAATGGTTAGTTTCAACCCTTCTCAGCGTGATTGGAGAACCATACCAGTATCGACCCCTTTTGTATTTAGCAATTGACCAGTGTGGATAAGATAAGAGGAACACAACCACTTACCGGAAAATAAGGTGGCATTCCTCCTGGCATATTTGAGCCACCTGGAGGACCTTCATTCATCTGAGGGAATCCAGGAGAGGGGACAGCTCCCTGCTGAAGATTGGGAATGACCTGATGATGGGTTCAATTCATTAAGCTCTGTTATTTCCAATAAATACCTTGTATTGTATCATTTCAAGCCACATTAACTTTTATCAATTTTACCAACTACATCAATACATCACAAGTAATCATAATCAAAGGACCTTGACTAACTCAACTGTGTGGTTCCTGATCAGGGCTGTCATTAAGGACTACAACACATAACACCTGTTATGGATGAGTTCACTGGACGTTCTAGGTGAAGACGTTAATTGGTGTCATGACACATTAGCCACGTATTTCAAGTGATGTTACAAGTGATGACTTCAACATAACAGCTCATTGTAAGTCCTTCAATCAAAATGTGCTTTCTTTTCTCACAACAATATCAAGTACTGTTAAGAAAATCATTGTAGAAACCCTTGCAAAACCACAGGGTTTCAAATTTTCCTTCCCACATGGATTCATAACATTTGCCGCATAGCTATAAATTTAGCTACTGTAAATAAACTTCGCTAAATGGATGGAAAGTGTATGGAGATATTCCTTATAACTTAAGAGAACTGTGCTGTTCCCAGAAATTATGTGAATTCTTTCTTGCAGTAATATTTAGCAGTAGCCATTTTTTTTCTTATTTTGAAGTTGTATTCCAAGGGAATAAAACTCAGCTAACTGTTAACAGTGACTAACTCTGCACAGAAAAATTAACTAACAAGGAAATGTGATAAGTTAGCATAAATGAAGACTTTCGTAAAATGCAATGCAACAGTTAACACACTCCACTGTAGAAACATTTGAAACACTAACAAAAAATGATGTTCAAGCAACATTCAATTGAGGTAATATTTTGGAAAACAGGTAAAAATAATTATTATTTTTAGAATGTTTGCTCATAAATTTTGTCCACGACTCACGTTAAATCACACAGATTAAAACTTGAGATTTGAGTGCACAAGGGTAAAGCAAGCAGCCACTGTTTGTGTGAAGCACATTTTTCGCTACGCTTTAATAACAAAATAAATTAACAGCAGAATTTTACATTTTGTGCTTTCTTACCAAAGAACTGATCTGAACTATAGCGCAAGAGTGCCCAGCCAGGCCACCATAATTTTTTTTAGGTTGCCCGAAGCCAAATGTTAGTTAGCTCTGGCCAACGGACGCTGCTAGAGCACAGCATTACCCCACAGTATAAAAATAACTATATATCTAGTAATTACAACCATAGTTTCCAGGTGTACTTTCAGTGACAATCTTATAAATTAAGACAATTGCACGTTCATTGAAGAGAATTTCTACATTCATTGAATTACAGGTACTCCAGCCTATAGATTAGGGCCCACTATTTTTTTCTTAAATCAGGGCTTCCGGAATTATGCGCTGATGCAAAATCGCATAATTCAGCTCTGAGCGCATAATTCCGAAAAAAACGCATAATGGCGCATTATGTTGGAAAATTTTGAAAAATCTATTTATAAGCTATGCTTTTTCAGTGATCCATCTACCTGCGCGTCCCGCGTCTCAGACTCATAAATTTCCCTAAAGACGCACAAATAACATCCCCGATGCGTCCCTTCGGACGCATAGATTCTCTTTTCACTATTATCTTCATGACTTGATGGTTTTTCTCCTCTACAAATAAATAAGGTCTCTCCGACCTCGCCTCGCGCGAGGCAAGGTCATAGGACATTCCGCCATTGTAGTCTTTGTCAATGGTCAGTGGTCTTTTAAGGAAGTGGCTTAGATACTTCATATAATGGTACATAAATGTTGTTCCACAATACACAAGTGCTCTTTGTTTTCGGAAGCCAGACTCGTTAGGTCTGTATTGTCAGTACCATTATTTAAATTTAATAATGCCACCGGGAAAAAAAAAACTTCAACCCCTGGAGGGACAAACAAAGCTCTCATTTGCGAAATCGAACGAAGAGAGTCAACAAGAGCAAGAAGCAGTAACTGCAGTAGAAAAAGACGATGCAACTGCAAACGAAGAAAAAGCACAAGGAAAATCAAAAGAACGAAGATTTTCTGAGCCGTGGCTGAAAAAGTACTCTTGGTTGGTCTACGAAAAGATGGCAATTTCATGTACTGTAAAGTATGTACTAAAAAAACCAAAACGGATTGAGCAAGGACGCCCAAGGACTCATCCTCCTGTGTCTGGGACACACAGATTTTAGGTTGTGCGAGTCCCAGGACTCACTAGTGCCTGATTCTAGATGGATCACTGTTTTTTCATACCTTGAGAGATGCATGTTCCCATAAATACAGTTCATTTTCGCAGCAAATAGCCACCGCTTCGTTGCAAAAAGCGTTCAACTAAACAAGGCATTCCAGGCGTTATATGCGGCTGGCCGTTTGGGACATGTGCTCTAGTTTTTATATAACACGCGCCATGATTGGAACAAAAAAAAAGCGCCTGCTTGGATTTGGCGGCAAAACAACATTACTTTCTTTTTAACGTTTTCGCTGTTTTCGCTTTGAAAATGGATAAGTTTATGGTAAAACCAAAGAAAAAGCCATGTAGCATTACACCACAAGAGCGGGCTAAGCAATCTCTCTCTCTCAACGTTGAACACGTAGCGGACGAGACCGGTCCGACACGAAATATTTAGATCCAACCTTAAAAACGTAACTTTTGCCTATGCGCTTCAATTCCTTTCTATTTTTGTTCTTGGCTTTCTCTGAAAACAAAAATACATGACATGTTATTCTGACGGCTACTCCAATCCATTCCCCTTCTACTTCAAAATTTGGGGAGAAATATGTAATATGTAAAATATGTAAAAAGTATGAAAAATTTTAAAAAGCGTTGAACGCTTTAATTCAACCGTTGATTTTTACCTCAAATTGTTTTAAAAAGCCCTTGCTGATAAGGTTAATAAATTAAAACAATTAAATTTTTTCGCTTAAAATATTGCACAATTCGCACATAATTCACGCATAATTCGCGCATAATTCGGGATTTTGGGTGCACAATTCGCCAAAAAAGTGCATAATTTGCTGGAAAAAATGCATAATCCCAGAAACCCAGTTAAATAGAAAATGCCTCCCAAATTGACTTTCAGAACTCCTGGCATGGCTTATATCAGCAGGGCTTGTACCCCTTCTCATGCCAAAAATTCCTTTACTCTTCAATCAATTTCTGGAAGTCTAGTTTGAAAATTCAAGAACTCTGTTTTACAAGTTTGTCCAACCGAGCAAACTTAAAGAAACATTTCACACCCTCTCATTTGTTATGTTTCTCCTTGACGTTTTCATAGGACCAGTTTCAAGTATTTTCAAGGCCTTGAAATCATAGGCCTGACATTCAAGCTTGGGCTTTCAAGGGTTTTCAAGGCATGTACATGTACCAAGCCTATCTGCTAAATGCAGCTGTATATTTACCACATCAGTGCCGCCGACATTGTTGTTAAGAATTTCTAAGGTGGTAATGTATGTGTACAAGCTGTCACGTCAGACAGCTGAGATTTTACTGACATCATAAATTAATGTAATGAATACATGCAGAAGCTTAAACCTGTATCAATTTTTCAGGGCATTATGCTACAAGACAATTACTTTAGTCCATTTGTTATTTGAAGCTAATCTCATTCAACTTGAAATGCAACTAATGCCAACATTTAAAATGGCTTCCTAACCAGGTGAAGCTCAATAAAAGAATTCACAACTTTTTCTTCTCCACGCATAAATTAGAGCTTTTACTCACTCTTTCACTGATTTACACACTTGAATAAAATTTAATGCTGCTAATCCTATATTTTTAGTTACTTAGTTGTGTTTCTGCATGTATTCACTGTGCATTAGTTGTTGCCTTCTTACAGCTATTCAAAATCACGCACTCCCACTTGCAACTGAGGGCTTAACCTAACTTAACCGGTTTCATTTTACTGGAGAGCTAGGTCAATCTACATTCAGTAGTTGGTTATGCAATGGTCTTCTTTTTCACCACAATAAATTGATTGTTGTTTAGTAATGCTAAACTGGTGAATTGCCTTTTCGACCTCTACAATCAAGCCAGTTTTATCTGTAGATCAAATCTGAGAGATGGACCAGATCACCGATAGCTTAACCCACAGTATCAAGACTTTTTGACTTGATGCTCCATATTATGTGTACTTTAAAAGAAATTACCCAGAGATTTTGATAACCACAGTGGGTGGTTAGTTCAAAGACATAGACACTAGATTGAAAGAAAATCACTTCATAGTTCAGTTTTATCTGGATGAGTTATCACTTTTATCTATATTCAGTTTCATTCAGTTTTATCTGTAGATCAAATCTGAGAGATGGACCAGATCACTGATAGCTTACGCACGCACGGTATCAAGACGTTTTGACTCAATGCTCCATATTAAGTGTACTTTAAAAGAAATTACTCAGAGATTTTGATAACCACAGTGGGTGGATAGTTCAAAGACAGTCACTAGATTGAAAGAAAATCACTTCATATTCCTTTAGTAAACAGGAAAAAGCGTAAATTAGAGTTAGGAAAAAGCGTCAAAAGGTTAACCAAATAAGACCACCATGCTAGAATAATTGATCCTGCCCCCATTCACAAAAATAGAACTACACACTGTATCACCAAAACAACCCAGCCAGTATACCTTCAACAGGACCTACTTTTCAAGAAAACTACAGTATGAGTAAGTTTATAACTAGGTGAGATACTAATAAGTTCTTACATGTATAATTATGCGAATGAGGTTTGCGTACAATTTCTAACAGTAATCAAGATATTTCATCCCCTTCAATCATTTTCATTTTATAACTGAAGAGCTCCCTGTAGCGATAATGTCTTATATTGTGGTCTTGGGTGGCCACGTGTCCATTTGGCAACTACAGCCAAAATAATATGATACAAACCAGATTCAAGCTGTGGAATCAACTACCCAAAGTTATACTCAGAAAACAACAAATAATGAGGAGATATAGGATGAAAATGCAGGAGGAAATGTTTTTCTTGGCTACTCTAGCATAGGACAGTTTGCTGTATTGTTTTAGCACTGATGATTGGGTGGAAATTAGCTGTGATTTCACAAAAAGATACACAAACAAAATTCACTAAATTAGCACTTTCATACCCAGAGCCATATTTTTTACCATCAATTAATTTTATTGATATTTGCCTGGCCACCTAAAGAAGCCAAGTTGATTATGACCAATTTGAAAACAGTTCATTTGCAATATCTTACCAGCTAACATAAAAATGATAAAGGTTTTTTTCAGTTCTTATGAAACATACGAACTGTTAATTACCACCTATAATATATAATGTTCCACATGTTTAGATGTTAAAGCAGCTTATAGAGTTGAGTTCTTCATTTACTATGAAAGATCTACTTGGCCACAGGGTGGAGAGAAGGAGGTATATTTCATTCAGTGGCTTGTCCATTTGGGAAAGAGGGACTTCATAGATTGGAGGGCAGAGTTCCATGAAATCCTACAATAGTCATTTTGTACAGAACTTAAGACTGTTATCTTCTGACAACCAGTTGCAAAAATACTTGATGCACCAAACCATAATAATATTATTTGGGCTTCAGGGAGGTCTATGTGATCTTCCATTTTCACCCTCCCCACCCCTATGAAAATTGCTCACCATAGATGACCATTAAAATTGGATGCAAAACTTTGAACAGGGGAGGGGAGGGCATGTCTCTGAGATATATAATACCAGTTCTGATTTAAAGTAAATTAAGAGTTTTTCCTTTTCCATTCAGTGTCCACGTCAATAATTTTCAACTGGTTGTACCTCAAACATTCAACACAATAGATTAAAATTCAACTTCAAACAATAAACATGACTTTCAGGCAAGGGGCAATTATAAGTAACAACTTGTATGAGTTTTTTTCCCCTGGTGCCTCACAATGATGCCTTTTGTCTATGAGTGAATGTAAATCCAATATTATAAATATTGAAATAGGGCAATCCATTGTGTTTTACCGATATCGACAAACCATCAGTCACTATTAATCTACACCATCTGGATAAAGTACCAACACATGGTTTGGCAGAAAACAGGAAGGTCCAAACATTACATCTGATCAAGAGCCCTTTGAAAGAAAGGAACAGGCAATCTTTGGGGGGAAGAGCAGGAGGAGTATAACAGTAAGAGTCACTGATAGTTTTCTGGCAAAGATAGAGTTCTGTTATTTATATGCTCATCAAAAGCATGCATGATAAACAAACTTGATTCAAAAGTGTGATCTAAAAGAAACTGAATTTACATATACCTCTGGTGAAGGTATTTAAGACTGTTTACTGTATATGTATTGTATCGTAATAATCTTATATGATACAATTGCTAGCAGCAGAATTGTAATCTTAAAAGCATGATAAATAAATTTTTGGTTGTTTGTACTACATAAGATCATAGGCTTTTGTTAGCAAGCTCCAGATTTCCAAAGGCCATTAGTCATCTAAGAAGGCAGAGTGAATCCGATGAAACATTGTAGTTTGGATTAGTTAATTCTTTTTACACTGCTGTGAGATTGGAAATTCAGCTCAATTTGTTGTTGCCAGAGCAAGCAAACAATACTTTTAGTTGGATTTGATTTGCCTTCACTTTGGCCCAACTGCACTGATATACATGCAATAAACTATTTGTGTACTGTACATGTCTAGCTGTTTCTCTTTCATTGTTCAGTCACCCCGGAGGGGAGTGAAAACTACACTTCCTGAATAAAGCCTGTGTGGTCAAGAAAAAGCCTCAGGTCTAGGGCAATGCTTGACCTCAAAAAAATATCAAAAAACCTCAACATTGCTTTTCTGTAGGCAGGCCAGTTAAAAGTCTGCTTTACATTGAGAAAGAATTTACACATTGCTTAATTTTGCTCTTGAAAGACAGATATAGAAAAATCTGTTGCTTTCATTCTTAATTAACTGAAAGAGCAACCGGATGGGAAACATTAGCCTCTTTTTAAACTTTATAATTCCTGACTAGACTGTCAAATCCCAAGTTCCTAATAAGCTTTACTGCTAAGAAAAGATTAACTTAAGGTCAATTAAAAAGCCGCTTTCTGCTTAATCTATTAAATTGATTTCATTGTAACTTAATTACCTCTTGCATACTGCCTCTTAATTCAGCATTAAGATAACATTCTGACAATATTTCATCTAACAGACCACCTTACCCTGTTAATCTCCTTGTTACTAAACTTAGACCTGCTCCAACTTCTTTCTTTTTTTTCTTTTGGAAGCTATTTTCAACACAAATGCAAGTCCCGAAAATTAAATCAACTCCCAGGCTTTCTGTGTTGTACCACATACAGATGATACACTGGTGTATTTCAACAATCCTGGTTCATGAAAATCAAGGGTTTTGGAAATTAATTTCCAAGTAGCTAGCAGGGTGTGTTATTGTCAGTGTACAGGCACAACTGAAGCATTTCTGCTGGAGGCTCATATCATGTTTTATTGATGTTCAGGGGTACCTTTCCCAAAAAAAAATGTTTGAAAATCATCCCCTGAGGTGCATTTTCCCAAATTCTGAAGAAATAAGGAATGATTCCTTCAACATTACTTCTTGAAATTGCACACAGGATGATAGTTATTTAGGCTGATCTTTCTCAATTTCTCATAGCTGTACAGGTGCTGTGCATTACACAGGTGCCCAGTCTCACTCTGTGACAGTGGAGGGTTTAATTTGGGCTAAAACTTTGATGGACATTTACTGCCCTCACTTGGAGCAACTGGAAGCTAAGGCTGATGAAATATGGGTAACTACACATTTAGAAGACTTAGTAGTTCCTGCAGGCACCTGATATGGTCTGATTTGTATATTTTCAGCTGTAGTTTCTTCAATGCTTTTAAATCTCCACCTAAAACTTTCATGAGCAACCATCCATGAACAATCAAATTCAACACCTGGCTTCCACTCAAACAAGTAGGTGCAGAAAATAATAATGTACCTCTCCTACTTACTATCAACTTCAGAAAACTGAACACCTAAAGCATTTCAAGAATGTTTAATGTGTAGTGAACAATCATGGTGTTCAAGACATGCAAGCAAACCTCACTAATTTCCATCGCTGTTTGCAGATTAGTTTTTAGGCCTGATGATTGTTTTGTTTTGTTTTTTAATGCAGTACCATTATATTCTATCTCATTTTCTAAACTTTCACAGTAATGTTATTTTTCTAACGTTTCACAGTAACCTTAATAAAAATTCTAAAGGGTGTCTTCAGCCAAACTTTTAAACCATCAAATGTGTCAGCAGGGATGGGTGGATCAATCCTAACCCCCCTCCCCCCTTCTCCTTCCATTGTAGAATGGCACTGAAACAATTTTGCTTGAACATCTAAATGTATGGAGCTAAATCAAATAATAATTCTAATGCAGGTCCCGCTTGTTCAAAGGGCTGATACCTTTATCTGGTAAGTAACTGACAGACACTAGTTTCAAAGTGTGGAATTAGCTATGCACTCTTGCATGTCAATATGAATATACACACAGTCTGCTTAGTTAAGTACAGGAATATACAAAAATGGTAATGAAATTTGTAACAGTAATGATATTTGTATTGCACATTTTCTATCTACAATTTCAAATGTGTAATGAGATGGGACATCAGCATGTATAGGCATCACTGGCAGTCACAACCAGTCTCTAGCAACCTGACCCAGCTTAGCTAATGCATTTAATTTAATGAAATCACTGATATACAAGGGCCAGACTCTTTTTCTTTAATATCTGACAAGACTATAAAGTCTAACCAAGTTCAGTTGTCAAAGCGAAGGAAGCACATCCCCCCCAGATCCTGAGTATCGCTTTGGCCAGAGTTTGAACCCATAACCTTTTGTTCAACCAAGTGCTGCCTTATCCTATTGAGGTAGCCAGGCAACAGCTAAATTACCAACGAGCTTTGGGTAGGGTGGTGCAGTGCAAAAATCAGGGTGGCTAGGGCTATTTTCTGGAACCTATTTTAGTGGTCTAGTGTTCGAAAATACCACAGATAGCTCTAACATATATATCTTGAATAACTGAATAATGTATTAAATGAAATAAAACCATTTTTTCAAGGCACAGATCTTTCCAGCAGTTTCCTTATTTATTTATTTATTTTGCATTTTTCATGTTTTACCGACCCCATAATCTTTTGATTGACTAACAGTGACTGTGCTGTAAAACTACACCTTCCTGGCTCTTAAAACATGTTTACAACACAAAGCCCTGCTTCACCTTGTCAACACTAACAAAAGAATTCCTGTTTTCACAGTCCTAAATAAACAATGAAAAATTAGAAAAATATGGCCTGAACTATTTCAAAAACAAGCCGTAGTTATTTGGCAAAAATCACATTAAGTCAGAATCATGCATTGCACTGATGATAATTTCAAAAAGAGATGTTCATATGTTACATTATACAGCTGATACACTCTAGCTAAGCTATCCTATACGTCGAGTGACAATAGCAACTCCTGTCAGATTTTTCCAAAAATGCTTCGTATTGGAAATTCAACACCTGTCCAAGTCAGATTTGCATTGAGCCTCAATCACAACACGCAATCGCCAAGTTTGCACGGCGCCACTTTATTAGCAAAAGCTATGAAAAGAGGATGCTAACTTCGCAATGCTATCGACCACCCATGTAGTGGCGTACGCCTTGACAGTTTATCTGCCTTGATAAAATAAAAACTCGCGCTATTTTGGGGCATGCAAATTTGTGTATCTGCGCGTCGATGGCTACAGATTATCTGCACACGCGTAAAGAGAAATTGAGCGAGTAATTGCGGAATAAGACAGTTTCCACTCTATTGAGTTGGTTTGCTGAGAAGCTTTTTAACAAGATTCCGGTCCTTGGAGCTCTAACCTGACGAATGAGTCCTGACATGTGATAAAATAGACATATTCTTGTCTCAAATTATGCAAATTTTGGGAAACCTCAATACGAATCTCCCCCATAGTTTATCAACACAGAACAGTCATCGACGAACTCGGTCGCGTGGTTTCGAAGCACCGATCAAGCCTTCGATTCGATCATTCGTTCGATTGATCTTTGCTTCCTGGCTCTTTGCAGGATCTAAGCGGTTTACTCATCATTGATGTAAACTAAAACACTTCATTGTAGAATCATTGAACTCATTATAAATATATCTTCGACCAGCTACACCTGACCCAATCTGTCGTAACTATACCATGGTGTAATTTATTCAAATATCTAGCGTTCATGAGCATTCGCCGACAGCTATTCAAGCGGTTCAGGAATAAGAACATTCAATAACTTCGGGAAAAAAGACAACATTATCAAGTAGTGCGCAGCATAAACTCACGAAAAGTAAACTCGATGAAGGCCAAAGTCTGTAATCTGCGAATATAAAAATGCAACTGGTGGTGTCTCTCTCCTACAAAGACCATTGTTCGTGTTTGAGCTTTCAGAGACAGAACTATTACAGATTATAGAAAGGCAGACTATATCCGGATAGGAAGCGGTCTATTGCAAAGTTTGCTGTATAATAAATCAAAGTTCCCCCTATCCTTTCAACGGTGCAATATCTTGCGCGTTCGATGAAAAATTAACCAGCGCGCCTCGATAGGAATTTGAATATTGGCCGTAAGCCTTCGAGTTTCAAAGCTGGCAACATGTAAAGTAACTTACACAGTAGTCCTGCACATCTACCTGATTATGAAAAACTAGAAAAAAAAAGAATAAAGGATAGCTGGACTATCAGTTACGGCTTATGGGGAGAGCAGTTTGAATCCTCACGGGATGGATTTGGCATTTTCCCTCAAAGGAAATGACAGTCGCACACACAACTCAAGAACAGGAAATTCTCAGACGTAGTGTACGAAAAACATCCCCTCAATCTCCGTGTTTTTCTATTTTTAAATCGCTTGCGATCACCCACACAGAAATTAGACTCTTAGATTCCGAGTTTTACGCCCGCCACAACAATCGCACTGCGAAGTCTGTTTCAAATCGGTGATCTCGACTGATTTCCGCGCGTGTTAATGTAACAATACACTCGCTGACCTAGCGTGACAAAAATGGTGTACGCAACGACAAGCGAATAATCGCTTGCTAGCGAAGATGAGGGTGGAAATTGCATTTATAGTTTACAAAGTATATTCTAATCTGATCTTACATAGTCGTGGAAAGCTTTGGCCTCACTGGAGTGGTCACAACTGTCCCTTCTCTCCGGCGCAGCGCAATACAAATCCCAAAACACACTGCATTGAAGAAAGGAAAAAGACAAACACAAGAAGACGAGATGAAACTAACAGCTATAATTTGGGCGGGAAATTAAAAAAACAACTATGATTTCGCGAAAAGGAAAGCCACCAGCACTGTGATTTAGAAGCCAAGAGGTTAAGCACCGCTTGCGCTGCGAAAGAAGGGGCAAAAAAAAAAAATCATAGCTCGCGCTCTCTTCTGAAAAGGTAACGAGAACCCAGTTTAAAATTTGAATCAACAACTACCTAATTAGTCCAGTCACTGGCGAACTTACCACCACCACGAATGTAGAAAACCAGGAGGCTCTCCAAGCGTAATATTCTTTTCCCATCGTATCTGTCAAAGAAGGAAATTATCCTTCAATAGTCGCCAACGCAATACATTATGCGTGGATACACTGCATGTTTCGCTACGAGTCCACAATAAAAGCCAACTTGCACCCCCAACATAAGCCAAAAGAAGACCAAGTTTCGAAAAACTTTACCTCATTAAGAAAAGTCTGTGCACTCTTTTGTGCTCCTACGTGTAAAAGGTATTCGTAGACGTACAAGGCCAGCCTGCGAAGAACGAGACACAGACGAAAACAAACCTGTTACACTTTATGAATGTACAGACATGGTGGACAGTGGGCACAAAAGCCGCGCTCAACCCGGCGATGAAAGTGTCGAAATTCGCCCGCAATGGCCTCAACTTTCACACACTATCCCCCATTTTCGAACTCGCTGATTCCATTTCCCTCAACCCTTTTGCACAAAAAATCAAGTGAAGCTTACTTTTCGCGTGCCTGAGCATCAGAGGGCACCGTGTTCGCCTTGCCTTTGGAGTACATGCTGTGCTGGCCCTGTCAAAGATGTGTCACTTGAGTTCGTCATGCCTTGTGGGGTCGCGTCACAGACCGGGGCCTAGCGCCCCGTAACTATAGAAACCATTAGTTCATTTGCACTCATTGGCTAACTGGCAAGACCTCAGAATTAAAAGGAAAAATAAGATCAGGAGTGGACTCAAGAACAAATGCTTGCGTGATGTATGCCGTTTCACAGGTTTATTGAGGCCAAATCAATGAAAACTCTGAAAACGAATTCCTCTCTTGGAATCTAAGAGGTAAGACGTTGGTCAAATACGATTAAGAACTATGAAGAATATAACTCGGTTACACAAGAATTAACAAATATAAAATTCAAAGGGCCAACCCGAGCGGCGAAGCAGACATGTCGGATCCTGGTGGAATTCGGTTCGATGTGTGTCTATTAAAAAGAGAAAGGCTGACTGAACAGCCGGGGTTAAATAAAAATAGCCCACGTACAGCTGCCCGCTCCCCTCCTAGAGCAGGCGGCCGCGCATAAGCTAGATAATACAATAAAATTACAGATGGGAATTCTATTCAACCCTAGCTGAAATTTCTCTCCAATTGCTCTTGAAGGACCACTGCACCTATCTAAATGTCGGTTTAAAAAGACCAGTGCGCATGTCAAAATCAATCGTCGACATGCAAAGTTGGATACATTCCATTCTCGTTCACAGAGGCCACGATTCTTCCCGGTCAGGTTGCGTCCATTCTGCTCGTAAAGCTGGCGTAATATGCAGTTAGCACTGCTTCCGATATTGTTGAATTATGACAGACCTTATGCCCAAGTTCCGAAATTTATGCTACGTGATTCCAAAAGTATTCACAAAACGACACCCTCTCGAAGCACACACGGGCGATTCCGAAGTAAGTTTCTCAAAAATATTTTTAAAATACATTTTACTGCAGCTGGTTTACAGCCTTTTCGTCGTCAATCATGATACAGTGGCGTTTCTTGCGGTTCTACAACTCTGGTCAAGATTCTTGGGACTCTAACGTAGTACAGCCGGTGAAAATGACGCATCTTGCCTCCCCTTCCACCCCCCCCCCC
>BLFK01000658.1:180066-194855 GCA_014634185.1 Astreopora myriophthalma | reverse complement strand
TCCTATTCCCTGATTCACAAGTCCAGTCCTGTCTAAGCATTCCTAAAAATTTCTTGAAATTTTATGTCTGTGGTTGCGCAAGCAGGCAAAATTTGAACTTGAGGGTCCTGTCCCGTAATCATCAACACGTTTTCCTAGTAAGTATTCTTTTATTTTTCACACGGGAAGAAAAATCATAAACTCTGCCTTGCGTATGCCCTTCCGCAATGACAATCGGCTTTGTCCTGCAAGTTTATAACTGCACTGGATTTGATTCCTTCCAAGTCGACCCGGCCACTGATGCGACGTTACAAATAATGAATTTAAATCAGATTTCGGTTGAGAAAGTTTGTTGCAAAGGTCAACTATCAAAATAGCTAACTTTGGGTAATGACATGTAGGGCGTTCGATGTGTTAAACAAATAAAACGATCGCTTTCACAACGAGAGAGGCGGATAATCGGGCAAAAAAAAAAAAGTTTAAGTAACGTTTTTAAGACTTCCACTCTTTCTCTATCCTCTTCCAGGATCGTTATCCGGTTGCGCACGCATCGTTCGTCACGCAGGGTTTTGGCAGACAACATACGATTCAAGAAGTTTTCAAGTTTTTGACAACAAAAACTACTTCGTCTTTCTTGAATTTCGTTGACGTGGATGTCGAAATCATGTGTGGGGCAGGGGTGTATTCCGCATGTGCAAAGTCACTTCGGTCATTGTTTATCGCGGCAGATGGTTATGCAAAATCACTTGTCCGCAGTTGTTTGCGACAAAAGGCCAGCCCACATTGTGACATCACATCCCGTAGTCCTTGGAAGAGGTCAGGAAAAAGTCGAAGCAACCGATTCAACGATAGCACGCAGTTTACTCCTATTTAAGATATTGACCATATTCAGGTGTTTTATTCTTAGAGAGCACTGTTAACGACTTTCAGTAAAGCTGGAAATTATTCATTGTACAATGACCGGACAAGGTTGCGCAATACATAGTAAATTTAAATAATCATATCACGGAAAATGTTCACTCTTCGACTAACAATAAGGGTAAACTCTACGCTATTTTTAGCGTTTTGTCCACGTAGAACACCTTGCATGCGGCGCAGCTGCACTCTGGAATAATAAGCACACACACACACAAAATAATAAATAAATATAAAAAGTAATCAGGTCGAGGTGTTCGCAGTTAAAATTTGTCATGTTCGCTGTAAAATCTCCCACTTTGTGTTTGAAGGATCAGTTTTGATTATGTCATGAATATATCCATATTTCACTTCCCTTTGGATTGTACGTGACACGCGCGCGGCCTTTCGAGATCGACTGTAACATTTTCTATTTTCTTGTCAGTGAGAGACATCAAACAAACAGAAACGTTATGCGTACTAGCACTTTCCAGACTTTCCGCTGCTAGATCGCCTGTATTGTTCTTACGATGCACCCAACACATTCACATGTGAAGTGATGAGCAAGTACCCGCTGTCTAACTACCATTGGACAGCGGGTACTTGTTACCAGTTTCTCACGGAAGTAAAATAGATCGGTGATGCCTGTCAAATTTGGCATTTGAATGAGTCTTCTGAATGCATGCATGTGGAAAACTGGCACGCTATCTTACGAAGAATTCGAAAATGAGCTGCTTGATTTTATTGGAAGAGCCAAGTATGCGAAAGAATCCTGGAATGTGGAGCTTTCACAGGTTTGACGACGGAATGTTAGTTGAATTTTGTGTTCTTCCTACGTACTCGGCTGCAATTGGAGTTCATTCCTGCTCAATACATGTACCCCATTGATTCCATTTTTTTTTAGTTTTGTAATAGGCTTAAGATACTGCTCCAATCCCATCCCAACTCGCAAATCATCAACAGAAGTTAATCTCTATGCATAGCTCGCGGCTCAAAGCTAACTATAATAATTGTTTCTTGCCTGTTATGATTTTGCCTCTTGCAGGGAAAACGAAAAGTAAAATATTTAGTCAAACACCAACTTAAGCTGAATAACCATAAAGTGATTGAAGATGAGACAGGAAAACTGGCTACTGATGGAGAAAGCTGGGGTGTGGAAGAGGTTGATGACAATGTGAGGAGTTCTTGTGTGTTTTTTAATGCACCTGTCAATGTTAAATTAAGGGGGAACTGACATTTTCATGGAAGCTAGAGCCAAATTCCCCACCACCAGGTACCTACTGAATGTCAAAGTCACCACCTTGGATATCCCATGAATGTCAAATTCTGGGTAACCTCAGTCTTTCAAGATGGTGGCCATGTCAAATTCCCAACCCTGGGGAAACACTTACGTAATAATAATAATAATGTTTATTTCTTATATTGCGCAGTCTAACATGCAATAAAGATATGATCGAATGCACATTACAACACTAAAATCTTAAAGTAATAAATGGCTAATCCAAATAATGATAATAATAATAATAATATTAATAATAATAATAATAATTTACAATTTTCGGAAAATAATAAAAGGAAAAATATAAGTTAATAAAAACTAATAAAAAGCTAATTTAAAAAGATGTGTCTTTAGTAAAACTTTAAAAGTATTCAATGATTGACATTGTCTAACTTCTAGAGGGAGTCAGTTCCATACTTTGGGCGCAGCATTTTCAAACGCCCTATCCCCAAGTGTCTTTTTTGTTCTATAGGTATTGTCCATTAGTAGTATGCCCCGATATGATCTCGACGGATACCGCAAGCTCTCTTTGATTTTTATCAAGTCTAAAAGATATTGTGGTGCGACGCTGTAGATACATTTGTGAACTACATGTAGCATTGCTATCTTGAATTCTATTCTGTAAGTAACTGGAAGCCAGTGCAGGTTGATCAAAGATGGTGTGATATGATCATACCTGGATACAGGATATACCAGCCGAGCTGCCGCGTTCTGCAGGCGTTGCAGCTTACCAAGATGAACAGCGGGCGTACCATATAATAGACCGTTACATTAATCTAATCGTGACATTAGCCTGTACAATGGACTTCCTATTGTCAAATGATAAATACTTTCTAATACGCCGGATGTTGTGTAGATGGTAATAAATATTCTGACATATGCTGTTAATATGTGTGGTCATATTCATATTTGCATCAAACCAAACACCAAGATTTCTAACAGAGTAGACAGTAGAAACCTTTACCTCAGTCCTACTTGTAAGTCATTTATCGTATTTTACTTGTAAGTCATTTATCGTATTTAACTGTGTGCGTTTACCTATAATAAGAAACTCGGTCTTAGCATCGTTCAGCTGAAGTATGTCTAGGACCATCCAGGTTCTTTTGTCCCTGATGCAAGTTTGTAAAGCGTCAACAGCATCCATCTTAGTGGCAGAACCATCCGACTTAAATGAGATGTAGAGCTGCGTATCATCAGCGTATGCGTGAACATTAGGGAGATGGGATTCAACAACATCGCAGAGCTTACTTGCGTACAACGTGAAGAGCAAGGGACCTAGACCTGCTCCTTGAGGTACACCTTGAGGCAGATCAAAGTCACTCAAATAGCTCCCGTTAATCAGGATTCGCTGTTTCCTGTTTGATAAATACGAGTGAAACCATTTAAGAGCGGTACCTGTAATTCCATACGTCACATACAGGCAATTCAACAACACTTGGTGGTCAATCGAATGGTGCACTCAGGTCTAACAATACCAAGAGAGTAACTTGTTGATTGTCCATTGCAGCTAGTATGTCATTCTGTATCTTCAATAGGGCAGTCTCTGTGCTGTGACCCAGTCGATAGGCTTACATGTCAAAATCCCTATGCAGGGGAAGGTCAATTTTCCATGGGCAGCCTGCCCTCCACCCTGGGGCTGAAGCATTGATAGATGTATCAACTTAATACATAATGCATTATGTACCTTAATGGATTATGTACCTTTGTTTGGGGATAGGGGACTGGGTAAAAGAAAGTGCACAGGGAGGGCTAAGAGTAATCAGGGTAGTGAAATTGGATTGGTTGTCTTGCTTAGGACTTTGAGTGTCAGAAAACTGAGAAGACCCCAGGAAGTTGGTCTTGATTGAGAAAAGCCTTGTGCCAATCTTGGGTTGCAATGAGCAATCCACACTAAGAAAAAAAGGTGTAAATGTGACAGTTTTTTCATACAGCACTCCCCCATTACAGTGTGCAGTGCACAAGTATCAGCAAGTTAGAAAATAGAGAAATACAGGAGGAATAACCCAATCTCCTGTTTAACCCTTAGCAGTTGATTGACATTTTTTTCTCACATTATTGTCGGAATGAAAAACGTGACATTAGTATCGTTGTGTTGATGATCACGTGCACCATGCGCGTGATTGATCGAACTTTGAACTATTGCGGTAGGGGGGAGTTGTTCGTTGTTTTTTAAGCGAGAGTGGTAGAAAAAGTGGCGATGTGAGATTAAACCAAATTCCTGACATTATCTTCCAAGGCTTTATTGTTTATTTTTTTTGACATGTGGGTGAGACATTGTTGATCTTCCACCAATTAGAAGCTTGCCTACCCAAATCAAGCAGGCAGCGTAAATTATCTTTTCAGAGCAAAGTTTGAAATGGGAGATGGGAAGGTGTTGTTTCAATTGGCGTGTGATTGTGTTTTAGGGCATTTTAAAGTGGAAAAGCTTAAAGATTTACAACAGTAAGCATTAAAATCAAGAGAAGAGAACTACAGAATCTATGCATAAACTAAATTTTGAATTTACGTCATATACACATAGAGTCTGCTGCTCATGTGTCCAGCCATCTCTTCCTGGGGAGGATACCTTGGACCTGAGTGAGCGGTGGAACTCAAGCCTAAAGTAGGCCGTGTTTTCATGAGCGATTTTTCAAGTCGCTAAGTGAATGATGGCTGGAAATCTCGTAAAAAAGTTGGTTGTCCGACTTGACAACTGATAACCAAATCATGTCTGTAAAAACATGTAGTCATGTAAGTTACTTAAAGGAGCTCTGTCACGATATTTTGAGGTATTTTGATCATCGACAAATTTACCTTTAAATTGAAGGAAACCTGAAAATAATGCTTTACAAAGGTGGAAAAACACCAAAGAGATAATAATAAACCAGAAAGGAGCAATGATGGTTAAGGATGGAGAAGATTGACACGGATTACAAACAACAAAATTGAAAAGTTTAGCTAAACTTTTCAAACCCATTTAACTGTGACATAGCTCCTTTAACCAGGTTGGTAAACAAATCACCACAAGGAATGTTAAGCAAGAAAAAACTGCCCTTGAAAACACAGCCATAATCAGTATTAGAAAATTAAGCTTGCACTCTTAACACACTGCATTGGTGGCCCATGGATCTTGTTAACTACCTTTTCTTTCACATTGTACCTAGAACAGGGAATTTCTAGCATAACGGTCCCATCAAACATACAGAGGAGGTTACTAAGTGAGAGTTTGTTGGCCAAAGTTCCTGTTCTTATTTTCCAGAGCTCTGCATTTCCAGTTGATCCTCAGCCAGATCTAAATAAGGAATTTCACAAGTATGAGTATCATATTGTGTACAGCCACAGCTACAATGTGCCTGTTCTGTATTTCACTGCCAGCAAACAAGGTTTGTGCTAGCTTGGGACTGTATCTGTGTCCAAACTTTCTTTTTAACCCTTTGTATTAACTAAGTCATTTTGGGGAGTGCAAGGGTTAAATCCTAATAATATTCAGTCTTTTGTTTTTAGATGGTAAGCTTGTCAGTTTGGATGAAGTTTGGGCAAGTGTGCCTGATGTATACCATAAAAGACTGGCATATGAAAAGTGGACATTTCTGACACAGCAGGTTAACTAAGACAAGATTATTATAAATAATTTATAATAAGCAGATTTCGGTGCCCGTAATGGTGAGAATCCTCACTAAACCCCTAACCCTAACCCTGGCCACTGGTTGTTACTGAATCTACCTCACCCTATGTTATTTAATGCTAACCACCCCAAACATCAAGAAATCCGAGAAAACTATGAAATCTTAAGAAAGTATGACATTCAAATCAAACAGTGCTGTTAAGGTTAGCCTGATTTGCTTAAGCAGGTACATGTAGATACTGTATATATACATACTGTAATTATACTGTTTAGGAGCAAAGTTTGAGTGCAAGACTTTGCAAAGACTTGAGGTTGAACGATCGATATAAAGCATTTTTCGAGGTTTTTCTCATTGTCGTACACAACTGGCAATGCTTTGGTTAATTTTGTTAAGTTCATCTTCGATTCAAACCACTCAGGGATTGGTCAGAAGCTATTTTGTTGGATACAAGATTGCACAATCCTGCACAATTCCCCACCTTATTGCCGCAGGTACAAATTGTTTTACCAACACATAAAGTATCCTAAATATTCATTAAAGCTAACCTTAGGCCTAATTAGCCCTAAACAAAAGTTTTTAGGCCTAATGTTAGCATTTGTGAACAGTTAGGGTTGTTTCTGTATTGGTAAAACAATGACCTGTGGCCTGTAACCTGCGTTTTGTACCTGCCGGCCCAAATGACGCTTTTTACTGCACAGATTTGCCCTCAACACTCTGCACAATCTCAATCTTTTGCCGCCACTCTGTAAAAACCACTGTATCTGCCATAGCTTTACATGTAGTTTAATGGAGACATAGTTTCTGATCAGACGGAGAGGTGGTTAACCCTTTCAGCCCCAAGGGGTGCCCCAGTGACGAGTAAAATCGTCTGGCGTTAGACAGAGTAAAATCTGTAAGTGGCACTACTGGGAGTTAAAGGGTTAAGCTGTAGTGGTTATTTTGTCATTCCCTTCAATTTGATGAACCTGGCCTTACATTTTCTGATTTTCTTCTTGGATTCAGGAACATCCATATCTTGGTGTTCCATTTTACCAACTGCACCCATGTCATACTGCAGACATGATGAAAGCAGCATTAAATACAACGTCAGACAGGTGTGCTGACTACCTTACTTCAGCATGTTACAGTGTATCCACTACTATGGGTTGTAGCTACAAGGTTTAAACATGTGACGTCATTTAAAAAGTACCATAATTGAAACATTAGTGTATCCAAGTAGTCAAACTTTCATCAAATCAAGGCCCTGTATGCATGAACATAGTGTACACTCTGAGGGGTTCTATGTTCCATAATGTGAGCGAATTGCGGCCAAATTCCAAGAAATAAATGGCATTAGGCAGTAAATTGTTGCAAGTCCAAGGCAAAAATTTAGGGAAATGGGATAGTAACAGGAAAAGAAAAGAAAAAAATCGTTATCTTTTGGGTTTCTTTTCATCTTATTGCATTTATTTTTTGCTGGTCATGACTGTGGCCATTTGCTGCAGACATCAAGCCCTGGTTTTCTGCTTAGAATTTGGCCATAGTCATTTGACATAATTACAGAAAGTCACTATGTACATACAGCCCTTCAAATAATAAGTTAGGGTGGAAGATTTAAAAATACCAAAGTAACATGCAGGCTGTCTTCTACATTATTTTAAACCACTAAACAAGGATACGTTATCATTGAAGTATGGGTGATTTTATTCTTTAATTTACTTTAATTTCCTTGCAGGTCTGTTAACTACCTTGTAACATGGCTAAGCACTGTAGGACCAGTCGTTGGCCTCAATATTTCCTCTGCATACTCAATATAAATGCAGGGCTGCATGCACTTCTTAGAATAGATGGGATTCATGACTTCACAGAGCAGTTTCCAATTGAGGGTTATAAACCCAAACCAAAGTAATTAAAGAGCCAATCATGTTCTGAGGGAAAATTAATGAACCCTTCAACTTAAACCACAAATCGAAGTAATTCCCAACTTGGTTTTACAAGCCAATTAGCATGCAAAGCAAGTAAATGCAGCTGGTGCGAAGTGCAGGAAAATGAAAGTGAAGTCATGTTTTAGTTTTGTATTTGATTAGTTGAAAAGTTTGCACAAGTTTTTTAATCAAATCATTATCATGGGGCAATCCAAGAACCAAAACCAACAAAGCAATTACATAACCGATTTCGACACTCAAGTGAAAACTGCTCTATTTGACATTTTTACATGTAACCTGTTTTTCAAAAAGAGAGAACAACATGCTCAGTACTAAGGACATGTGCTGTGATACAACTTGCACAACTACAGCTGTAGATCACTGTAGATCATTGAGAAAGCCAGTTACAGTTCTATAACATTATCAGTGTTTGTTGAGGTACAAACTTGTGACAAATTTGTTAGAGGGCCCCAAGACTAGCAGAAGCATTTATGCAAATGGATGATCATCAGCTTTAATCTCAAAGTTTCATTTCTGCCTGACTCAATTTTCTTTTCAGTCGCTGCTTTGCCCATTGCCAAGCAAACAGTGTAGCAGGTCATCCTTTGTTCTTTTTTCCCTGCCCCTTCCAGCTTCACATGTGCAACATGTCTCACGATGACCAGAGACCTTGCTTGCAGTCTGTTTTTACTCGTGATGTACCAAGGTCATTGAAAGTACTTTCAAATCAGTCCGTAGGCTGTCATTTTTCATGCACTCTGACGATTTGTTTCCACTCCCAATCTGAATGCCTGGACAAGAATACAGGATTACAAAACCCCACCCCTTTTCTCATTACCAACACTTCCATCAACAGCACGTTACAAATAATGAACCTCGGCAATTGTATGCACATGGAGTTTTCAGTACAAATTTTATGCCTACTTTCCACTTTACACAGAAGGGCACTGTTACAACTTTGCTTTGTTTCCTGTTTTGGTTTTTTCTTCACAAAATTATAACCTGGGAAAATGTTTCTCATGCCCCATGAAAGAAATAAATAAAAAAGTTTACAGCACAACTGTTGTTCTTTAGAGTTTGTTCATGAGCTATGCCCTGGTATTTTCTTTTCTGAGAAAAATAGGCGCTTAAAAAATGCGCGAGTCTACAGCTATAACCTAATCATTTATTTGCTGGATGAAAAGAAATGAATGGTCAGACATGGGAACTTTAATACTGGTATTACTTTGATCCAAGTGTGAACACAGCTAGCTATGTGTGGTTGGTGAACATCAACTGAAATTCAGTGAAATTGCCCGAGACTTGTTCAGAGGATTATCAAGAGATACAAGGAGTCACTGTGAATATTTTGTTGAATTTTATTATGATTAAAGGAAAAAAAATTGATAGCTCGAAGCTCGCTATACAATCTCTCGTGAATCAGCAATAATACTAAGCATGGGCCTTCCTGTGGTGTGAAGAATAGAATTCTAATTAGCTCTTCAAAAATGGAAAGGTCATTCAAGATTAAGATAATTATGAGCCCCTCCCAGGGGTTTTGGGAACAAGCAAACATGACTAATTTAATCTGGGGAACAGGGGAACAAAGACAAAATATCCCAAGGAACTCCACTATGCATAGTTATGAGTTTTTGTTTTTCATTTGTGATCTTCAGCACAGTAGAGATGCTGTTTGGAATCCACATCAACTAGTGACTTGCTTGTTGTCTTGTCAAGTGAATTATGGCATACATCAGCCTAAAACCTGAAAAACTGTCACTTACAAACACCTTTCATTTTACCAACTACAGACGATCATTGAAAGCTGTCGTAAATAATTTGGGTTACAGTTTTGTTACCTCAAACAATATCAACCCAGTTGTTTCCCCTCTAAATGGAGATAAGAAGACAATGCCACACACTTTGCAGAATAACCAGGAGGCAGAGTAACTAAATTGTTCTAAATTATGAACAACTAACCCACTCAGTGATTGGTTCCAAAGTTTATTATTCTTGTGTGTCTCGCACAAAAGGAGAATGGGCAAAATTCTCATAAATTACAAAAAACCTAAAGGGGCTCTGTCACTGAACTTTTTCTGCTAAAAACAGAAATCCTTCTTAATGACCTTCACTTGTGACCAAACCATTCTTTGAAATTTAGGAGGAGGATATCAAGTCATTCTTTTGCAGGAAGAGTCATCCACAATACCTTCTTGCCATGCATGTCCTCAAGATCAGGTGTGAAATTTTGAAAAATTTAGGCTAAATTTTTCAAAATGTAATCCATTTTCGTCCTTGCCATCCGCAACAACAGAAGGCAGTAAATAGTCTCAGTGCAGTAACATGGTATTCGATAAACAAACTGCATTATTATTTTGGGTTTTCAGCGACTGAAAGACATCCTTTAGCATTCTACAGTGAGGCCAAAATAGAGTGACAGAGCCCTTTAAACATCCTCTTCTGATTTCTTGTGTCCTGTGCTGTTACGCATGGATGGACAGACTTACAATCGATGACTAAGTGGCTTCACCTCTTCGAGGCAGTAGCCACAAAAATGGCCCAAAACTCTGGGAAATAACTCTTGAATCAGTAGTGACGTTACATAAAACCCTGTAGATGAAACTGTGACTATTTCAATGAAAATTGTAAACCAGTTCATCGATATGGTGCAGTCATCTTACAAAAAATTTCAGGGTTCTTTCTTTTTGGAGGGGAAGTGGGTTGGGAGGAAGTTGTACAGCCTTTGTAGCAGTAATTACATTTCATTTCTCAAAACCTATATTCTTGATCTAGCAACATAAATTTAAGTACTGTTCAGGTAGACACTGATAAATGTAGCTTTCAAGAATCACATTCAGAATGAGGTTGGCTGCACACGTCATCTTTTTCCTGTAATTCCTATTTTATGATTATAAAATTAATTTGGTTTAATATAGACTGAATTCTTAAATGGCAGCTACATGTATTCAATTATTCTTTTCTCTCTATGCTAATTTTCCTAGCCTTGTTAGTGTGTAAGAACTGTACATAATTTTTTCCTTTAAAATGAGTCTAGTGAGGAAAATTAAAATAAAAAGAAAAGAATAATTTATTAACTGCCATAATGTACCCACAGGGTGCAAGTGATGCCATGTTACTGCACAAAAATGTGAAGATTCTATGTCCGGCTTGTGATGTGATGCGTTTTTTTTTTTTTTTTTTTTAAATTCTGAGTTGTGTTCTCTGCAGTGTTTCCAGCACAGCGGATCAAAGTTTAAATGATTTGGCTAACTGTCAAGGAGTGGGGAGCCAGCCTCCTGTTTTCAGAAGAAGTTAATTACTTGTACACTAGCTGCAGTAAACAAACAAGCTAGTAATGCAAAGAACAATAATCATGGAAGGAATATGACACCAACAAGACGTTTTTATTACATTAGCAAGCACAAAGGGTGTTTCTGTTGTAGATGGATCCCAAGATTTTGCTTCAATCTTTGACCTATCCCCTACAAGATAAAAATTAGCGTTAATTATTATCTACCATCCATGAAGAATCAGCTTGAGTTACTTTACCTAAGAAATAATTCTGTTGACAGCCTACTCATCCTATATAGACCCTGAAGTAATCATGTGTTATGTCTATTGCCACCAGTCCTCCTGACGAGCACGGTAACAAGGACTGGCAAGCTTTACTACGTAATTAACAAAAATCATTTTAGTTGTAAAAGGACACTTTCCCTGCAGTTTAAGCCATTACAAGGCATAGCATACTCACCTATCTCAGCCTTCTGGCTTCTCGCTCAGATTCCAGTAGTGTCAAGATATCACCCTCACGGACTGGACCTTTCACATTTCGGATGATAGATCGGTTTGTGTCATCAAGAAATTCTACACGCACCTGAGAATGATTAAGTACTTGAGTTTGCTCCAATAAAATAATTAATTTAATGTGCAGGTGCAAAGACCTCTCCCAGCCCAGTCAAAATGTGCTTGGAGCTGGTGATCTTGCCACTTTCAACAAATCATCTGCCAACTATTTCACATTTAAGTTTATAATTAATTTGAAAACAAATACAAGGTCTCTACTAGTTCTCTAGTCCCCCTGCCTACTAATCCAGCCACCATAACTACAACTCAGAAAGATTTTGAACAATGGCAAATGAACCCTGCTTGGAGGTTCATCCTTGTTTATTTACTGATACCATTGTCTCTGATGCTCTGCTTAGCAGTCTCGACACTTTAGCCTCACTTTCCCCCAAATAAGTTCACATGTAGCACAAACCAGTGGAAAGAAACAGAAAGATCACAGTTCCTGCTTTTATAGTAAAGGAAATGGTTAATTTTTAAGCCCAGTAAATGAATGAAGTGACTCATTTATTGGAGTGCCATAGACTGCAAAACATTTGTGCATGGGCCATACCAGAGAAATTGTTCATTGGCTCTCACAAGAGAGTTAAGCAGGTTCAAAATTAAATAAGAGAAACCAGGGTAGAGTCCATCGCCAAGAACATTTCAGGACAAAAGCAAATCTAAACTCCCTAACACCTACTTGGACCTTGTTCAACCCATGTGCAAAGATGATAAAGTAAAAACAATGCCACAGCCATTCAGACAGCAAGCAATCTGCAAACAATGACTAAATTGAGAGATAACGCACCTGAGTACACTGACCCTGAGAGCCAGTTCTTCCCAAACATTTGGTCACCTATGAAATAGAAAAAAACACTATCTGGATGTCTGGTAGCCTGAATATTTTCCCCATTTCAAGTCAGTTGGCTAGGGCTGCAATGATACACTGGTGCACCGCGATATTTTTTGCCACTATACGAATATTGATATTCAAGCAACATATCGCGATATCACTATTATTCATCACCATTCAGAAATCACTGTCCCCTTATGTAAAAATAAGGCCTTTTGTAGCTAGTTATTAAACAAAGGGGCAAGAAAGTGCCATCCTTGCTTCATAAGGCTTCTGATCTGACACATTTTTCAAGATGCATACCATATGTTAATTGTGAGCTGACACAGTCTTGTGCACCCACAGACAAAACATGCTACAATGATTACCTTTGTCCCCCTAATGTTCTTAGAGGTCCCTTATTTTTTGGCAGAGGGGGCCCTGGGACTCCCTAAGGCAAAAACCTGGTGAGAACACTGATGATGCATTGTATTATGTATTGTATTGTGGCACCTGTATCAAAATATCTATAGCATTGTGAGAAAATGTATTGTTGCAGCCCCACAGTTAGCTTGGCTGCATTTGCAACTGAAGGACTCTGAGCAGGAAAGTTCTGAGTGACTTTTATGCATTTCTTTGTTTTCGGTCATTTTGCATAACTGCGGCCAATTTCTGCCAAATCAAATGAAAAAATTATGCAGCTCTCAAAAACCACTTATGAAGTTTTTGCCTGGAGCCAATCAATAAAATAGTTATGTCTAGGTAGCTGGCAGCCACAGACATAAGTTTTAATAAATTATTTGGCAAGATTTCCGTACAGGTCCCTACTTCATTATGCATGTATATTCCTAGCAAAACTCTATTCATACGCGTTCTTTTTGGAAGAGTGTCAGTAGGAATATGCATTGTATAATTAACATAGGGAAGTGTACGGAAATCTTTCCCATTATTCTCCACAACCAGCTGTCTATGTAAATATAGGAAGTGTAAGCCTCAGAATGTGATTGAATGATTAATTAACAAGCTAATTAAATTATATCTCCTAGCCTCCTAGAATCACGCCCCCAAAAGAGAATACATTACATAGTATTATAGATTGATTTCAAACTGGGAAAATGTTCAGACTGTGAATGCGTATTGTATTTCAACAAATGCTGTTCTTCTGCTGGACATCTAAACACTTCGCTTTAGGAAATTCTCTTCAATTTCCTGTCCTTGTTAAGACTAATTTACTGTTGAAGAATTAAGTTCATAACCATCATAAACTCCGGTTTACACCTCTTCATTCAAAGACAGGGGAAAGAAAATTCAACTCGAAATGAAAACTATCCCCATGATGTTCACTTTCTGTTTCATTATGTTGTCCAAACTAGAAAACGTGAGCAGCTACAACATAACTGAACATGGAATACGAAAGCTAATTCTGGTCGAGGAATAGTCGAATATTCCGTTTGACTGACGAGCCGCCAAGCCACTCACAGATACACTCATCTTTTAATTATCCAATTTGACTGACGAGCCGCCGAGCCCGGTCGAGTCACTCGAAGGTATATACCTTATTCGTTCTTTACACATCAGTCATCTAGTTTGACTAACGAGCCGCCGGGCCACTGCGGAATTACGGCGTCAAAAATGGCCCTGTATTCTATACTTGCTCCAATCAACCCTGCGATATAGCGTGATATCGATAAAACTCTCTAATATTCATCTCAGAAAGAGAAATTTCCAAATACCTTGGCAAGTTTCACGGGTTTGTCCATTTTACAAAATGGCGGTCACTGAGAGGACGAAACTCGTGGTCAGACCAGCCAAGTGCGCGTGAGATTCTGGGATAGAAAAACCGAACAGACTAGGAACAAGCTTTGAGAATTTCCCAAGAAACCACGCACGCCTGATTGTCTCCAAGATGGCGTCCGCAACGAGGGTGATCCAAGTTATTCGGAATTTTCTTATGGGAGTAAGGAGCGATAAACTGTAGTCAAGATCGATTTTTTTCTCTCGGACTTTTGTTTTTGTTTTTTTTTTCTAAGACTCCCAGACTTCCAAATTAAATGTATATTTTGTTCTTTTTTTGTAGAAAACTCTTAAGGTTCCTCTGCGATATCCCAATGATCAAGTTCCAAGGTGATGACACAAAGCTAAAGAATGTAGTATCTTCCTTTTTTTTTCTTTTATGCACTTAACATCTCATTACTTTACAACATTTTACTTGCTTTACTGTGAGGAGGAGATCTGTAAGGAAATACAATACTAATGAGATTTTGTGTTGTTTCTTTAGAACACAACCACATCCCAACCTACCTGATGGCCCAGCTCACAAGCTAAGCCATAATTATTATTGTGACCGAGATTTGCGGCGAGCAGCCAAGCCTCCTGTCATTCTATATGGTCCACAAAAGCTGTTACAAGGAGCATCTGAACCAGGGTAAACTGTGCTACACAGTCGTAGACCTTTTCACAGATAATGATGCCATAATTATTGGTTGGGGGGA
>BLFK01000658.1:168599-173599 GCA_014634185.1 Astreopora myriophthalma | reverse complement strand
TGCTGTTTTACGCTCCTGTACCCGATAATAATCCTTGGATTCGTCCATTTGATTAAAATCAAAGTGTTCCACCTCCTCGCGCAACATCTCTTCCACTCTTTCAGCCAGCCGGTCAAACCTTGGCCGATCATTCGGGTCTTTGCTCCAACAGTCTGTCATCAAGGTGTAACTGGAAGGTTGAAAAACAGGGGTTATTTCCTCCCCGCCTGGAAATATGATGATCTTATTAAAAATGCGTGATTCTGCTAAAATCTCTTTATACTATTTAGTATTTTATTATGTGCTCCGTTCAAAACTACATAAAGAAGTTGCTGATGCACTAAATACAAGGTAATTCAATGTGAAGGAATAAAATTACAGTGTAGAAAATAGTTATACAATTGAGTTGTATCAGTGAGGTATGCTATTATTTTTCTTCAATTAGTCTGCTGAATGCTGGACGGAAGCAGGGATAAATCATGACAACTCAATTATCACTGCATAACCATCCTAAAAATTTATGGAGACTTGTTTGCTTTCCTTTAATGAGTGAATCCTCTTAGTGTTATTGAGTGCAAAATAACCTTTGTTAAACCTACACAGTGTCTGGGCACATGTCAGGTTTTTCCAGTCTGTAACCTGTTTTCAGCCGCCGCAATAACTCTTTGTGACTAAGCAGTGGGTACGGCGAGCCACCTGCAAATAAGAGAGCTGTAGATGCAACGTAGGCTTATGAATAGCAGGGTGTGGTTGATTGGGTGAGTGTCAGGGCTTCATGTGACGTATAGTCCATTTCATTTAAACTGTCGACACTGTGCCAAGTAAACCACTTCTATGTAAACGAATTGCTTTAACTTGTTTTCCTTTCGACCACTGCCGCCAAGTGACGGAATTCCGTGGATTTTAGCTCGTTGGGGGAGGGGAAAGGCGTGCGTGCGCACAGACACGCGTGGTATCCCCCTTCCCTGCCGCCCCGCTGTAGATGCAATAGGTTTGGTATCACTGACAATTTACATGAGGTACAACAGTTTTGATGGTCCAATCGTAGCCTGTTTTCGTATAAAATATTCACGTGCGAACAAAAGATTAAAAACGGCCGAGCATTAGGTAGCGATACAAGCAAAGTAACTGTCAACAATTGGGAGTTGACCAAAATTTTTCAGCAGAATATCTACATTTTAAGAAACTAGAGTAAGAATCAAAGTAAAAATGACGAGAATAATCACCAAGAGTTGCAATTTCCCACAGAACGACTCCGTAAGACCAACTGCAAAAAAAAACAAAGGGATGACCTCAGTGTCACGTAAAGCAAGCTAGTACCCCAAATAAGGTGAAACCATTTAAGCCCAGCACACTTTAGCAACCCCTGACAAGAACACTTCACAGTTATGTCTTACTCTTCTCCGATCTTATTGGCTACCATGAACAAGACCTGATACTTACACATCGCTCTTGGTAGTAAAGATTTCTTCAAAGATTGACTCTGGAGCCATCCACTTAATTGGAAGTTTCTTCTGCTTTTTGACTTCGTACACCTCATGGTACAGCTCTCGCATCAAACCAAAGTCAGCGATCTTGAGTTTCTTACCGTGTCCCACGAGAATGCTCCTTGCCGCTAGGTTCCTGTGGACAAGACCTTTCTCGGAAAGGTAGCTCTGCAAATAAGAAAGTAGTTTTAGGAGTTAAAAACGGCTTATTAAAAAATAAAATGGACCAGGAAAGGTTCATCCTTCTTCACTATTGTTTAAACTTCCACTTTGCATTTAGATGTTTAGAGTCAGTTTAGGTGACAAGGAATCTCAGCAGTCAGTTTAGGTGACAAGGAATCTCAGCTTATTGCGGTTTAGCTATAGACCTTGTGACGATTTAAGCCGCTATCTTGACGGGTAGGCAAAGCGTAAATTACAGTGTTTATATGGGGATCCGATGTCAAATAATTTTCGTAAAAGGGTAGTTCAGAAAACTTTATCAACTGCAAACTGAAGGTACAGGGCAAAGGATTATACCAACTAATTTTTAGGGACTAACCTTCGCTAGACGTTGCCCGGTAGCATTTTCAACTTTTCCATATATTTCTCTGTAAATAATTCCCCGGAAATTCTCAGTCCGCGACAGACAAATATATGGAAAAATGAAAACGCTACCGGCAACCTCAAGCAAGCGTTTAACGTTTAACTAATAGTCCCTAAAAATTGGTCGGAATAATCCTTTACCCTGTACCTTCAGTTCGCAATTCATAAAGTTTTCTGAGCTAACGTTTTACGAAAATTATTTAACATCGGATCCCCATACAAAAACCGTCATAAGGTCTATCGAGCAGAACGTACTGATGGATATCACAAGAATAAATTGAAATGAAGAGTACTTTTCTCAGTGCAAACAGCAGTACGCGTAGCATTTGTTGTAAAAACGTTGATGTAACTATTTTACCTCGAATCGGTCGCTCTTTGAAGCAAACTAGATCTACAAGTACTTCATACACTCACAAATGCATCCTAATGGTGTGTAAGACCAAAACCTATCGATGTTTTTTTATGATTAGAACTGTAAGAATATGGAATGCCCTTTCTGATGAATTGGACCTAAGCTCTGTCGATTTGACCTCCCATAAAACTGCAATGCTCGACTGTAATTTCTCTTCCTTAAGATCTGCTCATGATCCTGATGAGCCCAGGACCCTTAAGACTGTCTGTTTAAATTATAATACTGCCCGCAGCCTTGCACCAAATGTGAAGAGTTCTCGTTAATTTTAACGCATTTTAGGCATAATTTAGGCAAAACTTTTAGGCCTTCCATTTTATAACTTTTATCATTCGGGCCCGCAGTAAAAGGCTCGTGCTGTTCCAGTTTCCCCTGCCTTCTTTTTTATCTTTTTCTTTTGTTTTTCTCTGTTGCTACTATTTTGTGTTCAAGTGGTAGTTTGTTGTTTTTACGTTTTGGCGAATTTAACAAAACGAAAATAAAATACCAAAGAAACCTGTATGCTGATGTAACCATTCAGCCACTAGTTATCTCCCCGCTGCCCTTTCCCCTGAACTACAATTTCATTTTAAGTTGTCGCAGTTGCGTGAGTTTCTTTACCATGCCACGTACTTTCTGCCAACGATACCAGTGAGCCACTACTCAGCGCCATTCCCGTCCCTTTCCATTGAACTACAATTTCATTTTGTCTAAGGATGTCGTCACTGAGACGTCATTTCCTTACCATGCCACGTGCTATCTGCCAGGCAAATTTCATCAGATCAAGTGGATCAAACGACTGACAATCCTCGTCGCATGCACCATCAGTCGTGTCAGTGGGAACATCTCCTTCCTGATTTGATTCCGAAAACACAGTCATGGGAATTTCTACTCTGCATTCATCATTGGCATGAGAGATAGTTTCTTCTCGTTCTGCCGCAGATGTGGAAGGGCGGTTGCTTTCGCTCAACATCTCTGTTTCACTGTCCTAAGCGAAAGGAAGGAGCTAGAAACATGTAGATTACCAATATGGACAGAACTAAATAATAGTAAGAAATTGGATCACGTAAATTGATAGACTAAAAACGAAAATAAAATAATAATAAACTAGAACCACAGCGATTATGAGATTCACTTAAGACTTAGTGTAACGGATATCATTGTGACTTGTGATTGCGTGACCTACGTGATTGTTATATTCGATCAATATCTCTTTGTTTTCTTGTTGTATCCCTGCAAGTTTCATTCGGTTTACGACACGTGTGTTAGATACATGTCAACTTTGTAGAAGATAGATTGAAGGATCGTTGCGAATTAGTTGAGCTATAAAGCGGGGAAAGAGGTATGTTATCTTGTTTATTTTTCTATTTAGATCAATTACCGTAGTGTTTACGGATGCAAGATTTGTTATGCTTATGTTCGTTTGTATTGTTAAACGTGGTGGTATGCGTCTCACGCGTGTTTCAATTAAGATCGTTTCTTTTAGCTTAGATTTTGTAGTAATTTAGCTTTATTGATCATTGTGTTTTCAGTTTTTACGGAATTTCACGTATTAAAGAATCTGAGAAGTTGGATGCTCGAAGTTTCTGTTGATAAAACATTTCTCCGTTGCGGCGTTGGTTTGGTTAATTCAGTGTTGTTAGAGATTCGAATGAAGCCAGCGTCCGCCCCCCACTACACTTAGGAAAGGGGATCGGATAGAGGAGATCGGAAACGGAGACAGCATGATGTTCCTTAACACTGAGTCTCCATCCTTGATTTGAAACTTGCGGTTTCCCTTAATATTGCATTCGCCTCACACAGAATGGGAAGTAGCCATATTTGCGTGATTCCTTTGTTTGAGTAATACGATTAATTAACATAACAGACTGTAGCAATAATATTTTAATACTTCTAGAGCGCAAATTAGGCCGTGAATATGATCAAATGGGCTTTACAAGAATAGTAGAGATCAAATCAAGTCAACTTAATTTAAATGCTGGCTTTTGAGTTGGAGAACCAACAAAGTCAACTCACATATGACTGCGAGTCTAGGAATTGAATCCTAGTATAGCACAGCACTGGTGGAGGGCCTGTACTTTCACCACTACGAACCCTAGGGAAGAGGTTGGCCACCTCTGCTCCCCGTTGTTTCCTGGTTTTATATCCCCCCTTCCCCGTTTCTATGAGCACCGTTCCCACTCCCTCCCGGTAAACAATGAACTGTGCCTGATCTATCGACGTTCATTGTCCCTAGTCGACATGTACCCTGTCGATAGCTGTGTTCTGTTTCCTTGTTCCTGCATACCACTCCTCGTCTTTGACAGTGTGGGCGGCTCCCACGGTAGAACCACCAATCTGTTTTAAGGCCATCAAAACGAAAGAAGTTTCAGTAATTGAGCAACAACTAATAGTGATTCAGTTAAAATTGCCTTAAAACTGAAAACGGTCTGAGTGCGCCTCCGTCCCTTAACGATGCTAACATTTGATAAAGAAGCAGTTTAACAGCAAAGCGGGAGATATTTTTTTAAGTAAATTTTAGCAGGACAGGCTCATAATTCTGGAAAATCACCCCGCTATCG
>BLFK01000658.1:138165-140665 GCA_014634185.1 Astreopora myriophthalma | reverse complement strand
AATGGCTCCACACTGAGAACCAACGAATTCGAAAAGCCACCGATAACACATGTTTAGGTGTAAAAAGTAGTGTATAGTTTACCGGGTCTCTGCGCTTTATTGGTTTCGTAATGTACTCCCAAAACAATTTCCAGTATACAAGGAGTAATCACCTGTTTCATAGTTTCCTCCAACGCTTTCCCACATTTTATGAGAAAAGCTAATTCTGGAGACGAAAAAGATGTTTCAACTAGTGGCAAAATCGGTGTTCTTCTCTGATTCTTGTATTAAATTCAATTCAAGAGGTCCATGCTAGTATGTCAAAAAGTAATAATAAAATAATAATAAATAAAATAAAATAAATACAAAAGTCACCTGCTATTTTTAATGGAATAGGTGTTGTTAGCCGGGTAGGGCGCGCTAGTCGCGCAGGACTTGTATGGCGATCGGGATCATGTATAGTGAACTCGCAGTAATTAGGAAAAAGTCAGTTTAGAGAGACGTTCGACATTAGGGCTCTAAAACGATTTCGCTGACAGTGTACGTAAATGGCTTCACAAGCTTGGCTTGCCTGTTACTCGCACCACAGAAACAATAAGAAAGAATTCAGAGCAAAAAATAGTTTTAAAGCGAACTTATGTAGAGATTGTTTTCGTGAATTTTAATGAACAGGTTCAAGCTAAGATGACCGTAAACGAAAACCGTTGCAGTCACAATTATGTAAATAACGCGTTCCAAACTGGCCTTCCACAGGCGTCCCATCCCATTCTTGTACTTTGTAGGTGGGTACCACCCCTGGCACTGCACGACGGATCACAAACACCTCTTCTGTCCACCCAGGTAAACACCCTTTTTGAAACGTGCGATGTTTCTTGTTCAAACGCACCCGTGTCCCTTTTACCAAAAGCGTCTGTTTGTTCTTTTTCCTAGCTATGAATCGTTTGTTGTACAGACGGTGCCATACTTGGGCTTCGTTAGCTTGCGTTACGTCTTTTGGAGCTACGCCAATGCTCCGATGCACTGTGGCGTTGTATCCCCGCACGATACTCTGCAGGGCCTGTAAGTATGTCCGCGTGTTCTTGGCTGTCAATTACCGATACAGTTTCTCTTTCAATGTACGATTGAATCGTTCGGCCACAGCGGCTTTAGCGTCCCCGTGCGTGCTAAAATGATGAATATCGTGCGTCTTCGTCAAAGCCTTGAACGTCCGACTGTAAAATTCTTTGCCGGTATCCGTCTGCAACTTTTGCGGTTTCCGTTCCGCTCGTTTCAAGGTGCTTTGCATAGCCTGTGCGACAGCTACCTCCGTCTTGTTCTTCAAGGGTTCCACCCAAGCATATTTGGACAATACATCCACTACCGTTAAGGTGTACCGTGTCCCTTTGTTCCAACGTGCCAACCCTTGTAATTCAATCAAATCTGCCACCCATTGTTCATCAATGCTGAACACGAGGACGGGGAGAGTGGGAAAATGTTTCCGGCGGGGGCGATGCAAAGTATAGCTCAACACCCCTTGCAAGACCTTTTGGGCATCTTTGGGTTTTAACCCATGTGCTTTGGCAAATGCTTGCACCCCACCGAAACTACCCGGCTTGCTGGGGGAATCATACACTTGCGGCGAGGGTTTCATGACACTGACCACTTCACAGTTTTACATACAGTATTTTATTTATCTTATAAAATGGAACACACGAATTTACAATGACCCATATTACAATTGGACGGTTTCCAACAAAACATTTCTTCACGGGTGCCTTCTTTATACGCGGCATCCTTCTCTTCGAAGCACAGTTCGCACAATATCCCATCCAACACTTGACTCAACCGAGTTTCCCACACATTCACTTCCTTGCATTTGGCTTCGTACAGCCCTTCGTAATCGCGCGGCAAACGCTGCGCAGTGCTCAGTTTATCTTGTAGTTAGATTTGTATGCGCCTACGCGGCTGCAACACTGTGTGAACTGTGCTACTACCTTTTTTACATTTTTCTTACTGTTTGACCAAGTCATTGAGTGTTTCATCATTTCAAGGTCCTCGACTTAGAACTGCTAACTATGGCTGGTGTCTTTCGGAATTTCTACTGCTCAGCACGTTGCTTAAATTCACTATTTGGTTTTTCAAGCTTCCTGCCGATTGAAATCACTGATGCACAACCGTGTAGACGACTGATCCAATACTCGCCCAAAGTTCTGCGTTCTCTTCGCAATTCATCAAACTGTTCTCAAATTGAAGAGTCCATCTACTGCACAATCAAGGACTGTGGGATTTTAAAACCTTTTCGAGGTTGTCGTGGAGGAAAAGCTGTAAAAGCACTGAAGGATGACGGCTCATTAAATATTCGAACTCGAGTACAAGATCGCGGAATTAGCATATCAAGCCCGTCACGCTCTAAAGTGACATTATCAAACCTAATCTTACCAGTTCGTCACGCCACTATTCTTGAACGCCAAACTTGCACAAAATTCGGCCCTTCTATCCGTCTCTGTACAATGAATACACAGTCACTAAACAACAAAGCGGC
>BLFK01000658.1:128165-133165 GCA_014634185.1 Astreopora myriophthalma | reverse complement strand
GAACTAATTACAGTCCCTGATAATAATTGGATTCTAATTACTTCCAACAACCTCAAGAGCGTTGTTTGATGTAATTACAGTGCGTGATTAAACAAGATGGCGGACACATGGTGGCATGAAGAGACTAAACTTCTCATTGCTTTGTGGAGCGAAGAGGCGGTGCAACACGAGTTGAATACTATGTACAATAGGAAACTCGTCTGGCACAAAATAAGCTATTGAATGGCTGATTGAGGGTACTCGAGAAGTGCACAACGGTGCCGTGTTAAACAGGCTGGAATGCCAAATGAAAAACTAATTGCTTGCTTAACAGAAAACTTCATCATCCGTCGTTGCTGTATTAGACGGCGCATTTGTCTTCTGGTCTCGGAAAATTAGAAAGTCTTCCACGCTGATCCTTTTCTGCGGGCAAACATGAGTAAAACGAGTCGTTAGTTTTAAAATGTACAATATTAAACCGCCAAGTCATTTTCGGCAACACGCAATGCACGTGTTAACTTCGCGAAGTAAGCTTAATGTTTATTTGCTTTCTTCGAAGTAAAAAAAAACTTCAACCTAAAGTTCCGTATCACAGCTAAAGCTTACCTGCTTCGAAGGAAGAAAAAAAAAGGTGAATAGGCTTCTTTCACTCCTCTTGTCCGAACCGGTGCCTTAAAGTTTCGTTAAAAGCACAAAGCAGAGGGCGACAGGCAGCACACCTTCCCACCGTCGCTGTCAGCATAGAATGTGGCAAATTTTGCATTAAGTATTGAATATAGATTAGGCTAACGAGAACCAATCGCTGACAAGTACGTCATGGATTTAAGCGGAGCCTTTTGTTTGATATGCAAATCACAGAGCACGATGAACGAAAAACACGAAAACAAGTTATTTGTTACCTTTCTTACGCCGTTTATTTCGATTTTCGTCTTGTTGTAAGACGTTTGCCTCTGAAACTGAGAGGAAAAAAAATATATATATAAAAGAAAGGAAAAAATAAGAAAGAAAGATATAAAGAACCAAGGACCTTCCGATTATATCACTGATTGCTCCGCCATCGAGCCATCGGAGACTGACGTTCGATCTCACGACATATATCCTGTATACTAGGGATAGCCTTGGAAATGGAGGCAAAAAGCAAGGTTACGGTATAGCTCAGAGTACGGCTTAAAATTAATAAGACGGTGTATTATGTCAGGGGCAGGGGTTACAGAATTTCAGTATATAAGTTTCTTACAATGAGTAAATAAAAAAAGACAATGAAAAAAAAAATAATGCTAAGATGAACTTCATGAAAATTCACGCCTTGAACTCCTTTTCTTTCACTTGTCAACAGAAATAATATCCACTAGACCAACGAGTTCGGACTGGTTGTGAAGGTATTAGATTTAGAGCCATTACGTAAAGAACAGTAATAGAGTTTGATGGACAAAAAAAAAAAGAAAAAAAAAGTTAAAACTGCATTGTTGAAACTTCTTCGATTCTCAACCTCGATGATTTGCTTCACAACATTGAAAAAAAAGTTGTCTGGCTTCATTGTTATGACATTCTAGAAACACTTTCTTCGCCCGATTAGAATTGACAGGTAAAGTGGCCTGTATTTGGACAATTAAAGTTTTAACTGCACGGGAAACCCGTCCCTTGCTTGCGTTGATTTTCGGGAAATGAATCAAATGTGCACCAAGTGATTTGGTAGGATAGCTCATGAAGTAAATTTATTGTAACGATTCTCGCCTTTATAATACAAAGATTAATTGAATCTACAATAGACGTACTCGCGCTCTTTCAAATGCAACAACGTTACAGAGAGAAGTCCCCATGGCATATCTCACTGTTCTTTCGATTGTTACGAGAATGGACATTGCAATGTAAGTTACATGATTTAAAGCCTCGTATCCGAAAGAAAATGAGGAAAAAGAATCAAAGGAAATCCTATGTTTCCGAACTCGGGCTCACGGCGAACGGTATAACATACACATCCATTGTGCTAGATGGAACAGACATCTGGACCCGGAAATATTTAAGGTTGATATGGTGTCATCGATAGCGGTAAGGTCTGGGCCTTAACAATCTCACAATTTTGGGATATAACCCATTTTTGGCAGTTTGCTAATAGTTCCTTTCTATGTACTAGTCCCACCCTTTGAAGGTCAGTGATAATTTGTTTTTTACAAGCTGACAGAAAGTTGAGTACAATGTTAACTTGTATTTTATTGTAATTAGGGTAAAGGCTCTTTAAGCTTCATACTTTTCAGTTTTCACTATACGTTTCTCTAACTAATCTGACCGATGCTACACACATTCCCTTGGGTGATTGTTCATTGCTTGTTATTCTTGTCCATTATTATTGTCATTATCTTTGTCGTTATCATTACTATAACTGTTATTGTTATTATTATCATTATTATTATTATATATTTTTCATTGATTTCTTTTTTTAACGATTAATAATTGAACCCAGACTTTCCCCAACAAGTTCTTAAATGAAGTAAGTCTCATTCCACTGTTAATAACGAATAAAAGAAAACTCAGCACGGAATGCGCAGCTTGAACTCAAGGCAACCGCGTCCCACCGTCTCCCTTATCCATCAGACCAATCGGTGAAAGCTATACAGATAACCTAATTTGTAAACATATATCTCTCACCGTAAGCACCGCAAATACGTGTCCAGTCCCAAACCACTCTTCGCCGCTTAAATAGCTAAACTTTGCGGGCATAATATTTCTTCGATTAACACCCCACTGAAGTAAGATTGACACATTTCTTTATACTTTTTTTCAAAAGAAGAGTAATTAAGAAAAACCTTCGTCTCTTTAACACTTGTCAAGAAATAACGAGCCAGCACTAAAATTTGGGGTATTTTACATACTTACTACCTAATCGTGGGTTTCCGCTCTTCGCTTCCACGATTCTTTTTTCAGGAGGTGAAATCAAGTATACACTAAATTATTTGGGACAACACCTACAGCTGTAGTTTTTAATGAAAATGATTTTCAGTTCAAAAAGGCAAGAAGAGTAACTGTGTAAGACAGCATTAAGCGTCTATCAAATAATCGGATGTTGAGAGAAAGAGGGCACAGAAACGTCCAGTTAGCCTCAAACTAAACTCTTAAGCTATAGATGTCATATCTCACTGCCTTTTTGGATGTTTCTACAATGCCTACTTCCAAAGCAAGTGTTTTGTTCCAACTCGACATACTTACGTAAAGAAAGCCTCATACCACAGTTGGAGCAAAAGCGTGAAAAAGACGAACACAAAAGGCCGTGAATCGAACCCTGGAATACAGCGTACTGGGAGTAATCCATAATCACTAGACTAATGGCGCTAAGACAATCCTTTGGGCAATTTTCAAAGGTAATAAAGAGTTTGTCATCCTCGACCAAGCGCTTCAGGCTTAAATATTGTAGTTCGGTGCGAAAGTACAAAAACTTAGATTTCGTTTTCATGCAATTTTACTCTTGTGAAAATTGGAATTTTAGGCTATTTGGGCCTAAATGATCAGGTTAACCCCTTAGGAAAATGGCCAAAAATTGCCGATTTCAGTGCCTTTACGGCCAAAACTACTTTGCCTTTAAGGCTCCCAGAGATTCGTTTTTGGCTCTAAATTAAACTAGAGGCAGAGAGAGAGAGAGGCAGAGAGAGAGAGAGACAGAGAGAGAGAGACAGACAGACAGACAGACAGACCGACCGACCGACCGACCGACCGACAGAGAGAGAGAGAGAGAGAGAGAGAGACTGCGAGTGCATCTTTCAGACATTTTGCGGAGTGAAGACTGTGATGCTCTCAGCACCGAAAACTTGGGAAAATTCACCTTATTTACTTGAGGTCAAAACCAGGGGTTTGTAAGTCACGGCACTATTTTGACCGAGAAGAAACGAGAGAAGACTAAGGCGAATGGTGAGACAAAGTGGCGGCAAATTTCAACGTTTTCTAGTTTCATTTTTAAATCGTGTTTTGGGAAAATCGCTTTTGTTTTTCCGCGAAACATCTTTGAGAGATGTGTAGAATCAGGTGGGGAGGAACGAAAAAAAGGTTATAGGCACTTTAAACAGTGCAAAGGGAATAACTTCATAAGCCAGTGTCGTGCGTCTATCAAATCAATACATGGGCATTTGGACAGAGGACGCCAAAAACTAATCTTTATTCATTTATTTATTTCCTTTATTCAAATTAAATGTTTAATCATAAGCATTGTCAACAATAGAAACGGAAAAAAAATGCACAACCGTGTTCGACAGTTGTAACTGGACATAGAGATATCAATAACTACGGGTGCCTGTGAGCTTACTTGACGACTACTAATTCTGATTGTTAAAGTCTCCTCCACTTGCAATCAACTCTATGTTAAAATGTAAATGACTGGTATGAGCCACCTTAAAGAACAAGCTGCTAACTACACTGCCCCTTAAATGCATGAAATCATGTGACACATACAGGACTCAAGCGTCCTGGCACCTGGCATTCTTGTTAAAAACTATCGCATTCCTTCTAAAACTGCTGCAAACTAGTTCTAAGATGGCACAGTTTAGATTGTCCTCTTAAATGTTAGTCTCCTCCATTTGCAATTAACTCTTATGTTACAATGTAAATGACTGGTACGAGCCACCTTAAAGGACAAGCTATTAACTACAATGTCCCTTAAAAGCACGAAATCATGTGCCACATATAGGACTTCAGCGTCCCGGCACCTCGCATTCTTGTTAAAAACTATCGCATTCCTTCTAAACCTCCTGCAAACTAAGTTCTAAGATGGCATAGTTTATGGCTTCAGATTGTTCTCTTAAATGTTAGTCTCCTTCATTTGCAATTAAATCTATGTTAAAATGTAAATGACTGGTACGAGCCACCTTAAAGCACAAGCTATTAACTACAATGTCCCTTAAAAGCACGAAATCATGTGCCATATAGGACTTAGGCGTCCTGGCACCTGGCATTCTTGTTAAAAACTGCCATATTCTTTCTAAAACTACCGCAAGTTAGTTTCTGAGATAAGGTGGCACAGTTTATGGCTCGAGATC
>BLFK01000658.1:80124-120328 GCA_014634185.1 Astreopora myriophthalma | reverse complement strand
TTCTCATACATTCGAATCGCTGCTTTGACCTTGGTCACTTTATACTCCATCTCCACCGCACGTAGACCTCTTCCGCCTTGTCCCCTCGGGAGGTACAAGAGAGCCGTAGAACCACCTGGGTGTTTCCCGCCATTTTCCACTATGATCTTGCGCACTTCCCTGTCCAAGATCTTCAACTCTGTTATCGGCCAGTGTTGAGTCCACATTAAGTAACCCAACACCGGCAAGGCAAACTGGTTAGAAGCCGCCACCCGGTTAAAGTCTGAGAGGGGACTGGACCAGATGATCGACATTCGATGCAGGTACTCCCTTGCTGCACATTCAAGTACCATTTTCTCTTCCTGGACTAAGCTCTCAAGAACACCAAGAAACTTATACTGTTTTCCTTCTTCAAGTGATGGTAATCTTCCTCCAGCTATATCTCCTCCTAAATTCTCCTGGGAGTGGATCCCTCTCCTTATATGGACCACAGCACACTTCCTTGGATTCCACTGTAGTCCGATGTCTTCCATAGCCACTTGCGTTGATTCTAGCACTCGGTTCAGCTTGGTCTCGTTAGCTGCGAATACTTTAAGATCGTCAATATACAGCAAATCAGTCACTGTGGCACTGATTGGTTTAGATAACTTGTATCCCTCGGAGGCACTTATCTTCCAGGCCACGGGATTCAAGCAGATCGTGAAAAGCCTCGGGCAGAGCGCATCTCCCTGTGGTAATCCTTTCTTAAACATAATAGGATCAGACACTTCCCACCCATGCCGCGTGTTGGCGATGATTCTCGTCTTCCAGCTCTTACACAACTTACTGATCACCTTACACATCCACTTTGGAAACCTATGCAGCACCATCATCTCACCTAACCACCCATGATCTACCGAATCATATGCCTTCTTCACATCTCTCCATGCCATACTCAGGTTACGCCTTCTTCTCTGACAATCCAACGTCACCACCCTATCAATCAACAAATTATCTACCGTTCCACTACACCCCTTTTTTGCACCTCTCTGCGATCCTTCCATCAGGCCATGCTCTTCCAGATGTTGATCCATGGGATCGAGAACACACGAAGTAAACCACTTATAAGCCGTATTTAAACAAGTGATTGGTCTCTGATTGTCGCTGGTGAATTCCCCCGATTTGGGTATCAAAGATGTTTTTCCTTCAGCAAACCAGGATGGGTAGTCATCATCACTTCTCGAGATCGCTTCAAACGACGGGGCCATGCCTTCGTGTAGCACTTGAGCACGCTTCCACCAGTAGTTGACCAACTTGTCCGGCCCCGGAGCACTCCAGTTCTTCTTCCTTTTCAATATCCCTACTGCTTCAACGGTTTCTAGTGTCCAGGCCTCTTCTGCCGGCGGAGGGACCTTGCTGAAGATCGCATCTCTCACTTCGTTCAGCCATTCAGCCTGGCTATTCCCAGTCCCCTCTCCTTCCCACAGTTCTCTCCAGAACGAACTCGCTTCTTCAATACTCCCGAACTTCTCTCTCTCCTCTGCCGCGGTGTTTCCATTAGCTCCCTCATACTTGGGGCGATCACAGTCTTCGCATTTGGCTAGCATCTCCCTCATATTAGCATACACGCGCCCTGCATCTTCTTTAAACTGTTGATTCAAAACCTTCGCTTCTTTATTCTTCTTATTCCTGCCAAAAGCTCTTTTCAGTTTCCTCAACGCACATTTCTGCCTTTCCATGTAACTCACAAGTGAAGCTATGGATAACTCTTTGCATTCTTGTTGTAGGATCGCTCTGTTCCTTTTTCCTCTTTTCGTCATTTTCCTGTTTTCTTTCAGACCCTCGATTTCAGATTTAGCCATTGAGATCTTTTTCGGAAGACACTCCGCCTTTTCCTCGTACGCTTTTTGACACTTTGATCTTTTACTCTTCTGGTTTGATGATTTTCCTGATCCTTGTTTTTTCCATCCTTTATACGAAAGGAATGCCGTGACAACAGAATAAAGCACACAATTAGCAGTCCAAAGATAGCTAAATGGATTGTCCATCGGGGATACTCTGCACTGCTTCATTAACTCCGTTATCACCTTATTAATATTCTCATGGTCGCCCTTTGTTGGCGTTCCTTTTGTTCGTGTATCAATAGTACGATTACTAAAATCGCCTTCGCACTGGTGGATATGGATGTAAATCTTGGTCGCTGATTTCAAAAGCCCACGTGCTTCTGAGCTTAAGGAAGGCCGTTCATCCGGAACCGCCTCACTTTCTTCCATATGCAAATCTTGATCTCCTTGTTATTATTATTATTATTATTATTATTATTCACACCCCACAACTTTAAATAAAATAGCCTTTGCGGTTTCCAGCTCTCTACGCAATATACTGACCTAAGGCCTCGACAAAACGCACAGGACGATTGAATCACATAATCCCTCGCCTTATGCTGATAACCCTCACTTACCATCTTTCTTTGTTTTCACAAATTGAGAAGTCTTTGGTCCATCACCAACGGAGGTGAAGGCCAACACCTGGAACTCGTATTCTGTAAAATCGTCCAACCCAGTAACAGTTTCTGTGTGAATAGAAGCGCTGGGAATTAATAGAATAGTTGGCTTCTCATCGGAGCCTTTCCTTCTAAAGAACAATTTAAACCCTTTAATGATCCCATTTCTGGAGTCTTTGGGTGGTGGCTGCCAAGACGCTATGACACTTGTGGAAGTGCTTGCAGTCACTGTGAATCCACTGGGAGCCTTTGAGGGAACTGACATATAAGAAAGAAAACAGATCAATCATCGCTATATATCGACCTGTGATTAACTGTGTAATTGCTTGATCAGCAACAAGCAAGCAATCCATAGGCCATTTCCGCGTTGACTTCAGCCCCTTTTTTAAGGCAAGTCTAAGCGCGAAGTCTTCCTTATGAAAATGACGTGTTTTTTTGTTTTTGTTTTGTTTTTTGTTTGTTTGTTTGTTTTTTCATATGCAAAGTAAAACTAATTACCAGCAGAAAACGTTCGCACTTAGCCTCGATTGGGAAAAGAGGCTGACGTGAACCCGGAAATGACCTATTAACGACTGCTCAATCATCACTCAGTCACTCAGTTAATCTGTTAGTTTGTCAGTCTGTCGGTTGGGGGGTCAGTCAGGGTTTTCATTAAGATTTGAAGTAGCAAGGATGATAGCATTCACAGGACAATCTTCTGAAAAATAACTTACACATCATCAACATTTAGCCAGAGAGTTCCACGTAGTAGCTGAAGAATTCTCCAATCTCCGACGACTAATGAACACCCTGGTCGGTCGGTCAGTTAATTAATCTCTAATAACCACTATATGGCAGCTTTACATCAGCAGTTTTACAGGGGTAGATCTCCCCCGGTACAACATGTAGGTTGTGATATACTCAAGAGGGGTAATGCAACCACGAGAAAACGTTACGTTATACCCCTTACCATCTTCCCTTGTTTTCACAAATTGAACAGAACTGTTTGGTCCATCACCGACAGATGTGAAGGCCAGCACCTGGAATTCATATTCTGTGAATTCATCTAATCCGGTAACAGCTTGTGTGTGAATTGAAGTGGCATTGAGGAAAAAAGGAACAACTGCTTTCTCCTCAGAGTATTTCTTTTTGATGAACAATTTATATCCTGTGATGATTCCATTTCTCGAGTCTGGGGGAGGTGGCTGCCAAGATGCTATGACACTTGTAGAACTGCTCACAGTCACCCTGAACTCACTGGGAGCTTCTGAGGGAACTGAAAATTAACAGATATAACAAAAGAATGTACTCTACCAAAGACAACGTATCACAACAGACCCTGCCATTCTCAGTCAGTGTTTTTATGTTTTTTGTTTTCTTTTTTAAAATTCTAATACTAAACAATACTTACAACACTAACAAACATTACCAGATATATAAAGTTACAATACTTACTCTATTATTATTAACGTAGTTAGAGTACTTACGCTACTTTGTAAGACTGTTGGTACTAACAATACGACACTAGCAGTAACAACACTGGCTCTACTTTATAAGAGTAAAACCAATGACAGAGCAATGAACTGAAGAAATCATTCTCACACTTTCTGGACAATTTAAGCAATTGTGTCTTACATGCACTTGAAAAATTCAAGTGACTCCAACAGGATTCAAACCCACGACCTCTGTGGTGCCGCTGCAGTGCTCTTACCAACTGGGCTATGGAGCCACACAGTTGAGAGCAGGTCAATTTGTTGGGCTCATGCATGTTTTCCTGTGAAAGGAATGATGAATGAAAGAAATGATTATGAAGTGCGGTTTTTCAAGTGCATATAAGTTTTTCAAGAGCGGGTTTTCGAGTGTACATAAGAGGCAATTGCTTAAATTGTTCAGAAAGTGTGAGGATCATTTCTTCAGTTCATTTCTAAAAACCGCACTTCATAATCATTTCTCTCAATGACAGAGCAATGCAACACTGACAGTACAAACAATAGTTAAAATCTTTGCACTGCTTTGTAAGAGATGGGAAGAAGGATGAATAATAGATTATTAATATCATGATTATGATTACGATTATTATTACTATTATTCATGCCCAACAACTTTTATTGAAATAGCATTTGTGGTTTACCGTTTTGTATGCAATGCTGACCCAAGGCCTTGACCAAAATGCACTCAATGATTGAATCACATAATGCCTCGCTTTATGCTACTAACCCTCACTTACCATCTGTCTTCGTTTTTGCAAATCGAGGAGAACTCTTTGGTCCTTCACCAGCAGAGGTGAAGGCCAACACCTGGAACTCGTATTCTGTAAATTTATCCAAACCAGTTACAGTATCTTTGTGAATAGAAGCGATGGGAATTAATAGAATAGTTGGCTTCTCATCGGAGCCTTTCCTTCTAAAGAACAATTTAAACCCTTTAATGATCCCATTCCTGGAGTCTGTGGGTGGTGGCTGCCAAGATGCTATGACACTTGTGGAGGTGCTTGCAGTCACTGCGAATCCACTGGGAGCCTTTGAGGGAACTGAAAGATAAGAAAGAAAACAAGTCAATCAACGCTAAATATCGAGCTGTGTTTAAATGTGTAATTGCTTGATCAGCAACAAGCAAGCAATCAATAGGCCATTTCCATGTTGACTTCAGCCTCCTTTTTCAATGCGAGTCTAAGAGTGTAGTCTTGTTATGAAAATGAGGTGTGTGTTTGTTTGTTTGTTTTTTCATATGCAAAGTAAAACTAATTACCACCAGAAAACGTTCGCACTTAGACTCAACTGGGAAGAGGCTGACATGAACTCGGAAATGGCCTATTAACGACTGCTCAATCATCAAACCAGCCACTTGTCTGTCTGTCTGTCTGTCAGTCGGTCAGTTGGTCTGTTGGTAACTCAATTGATTGGTTTGTTGGTCGGTCGATCGGTCTGTCGGCCAGGTAGTCAGTCCGCTGGGGGGTGAGTTCGTCGGTCGGTTAGTCGGACGGCTGGTCAGTCGATGGCTTGGTCGGTAAGTCAGTCAGTCAAGCAGTCACTCACTCAGTCACTCACTTAATCTGTTAGTTTGTCAGTCTGTCGGTCGGGGGGGTTGGTCAGGGTTTTCATTAAGATTTGAAGTAGCACTGGATGATAGCATTCACAGGAGAATCTTCTGAAAAATAACTTACACACCAACAACATTTAGCCGGAGAGTTCCACGTAGTAGCTGAAGAATTCTCCAATCTCCGATGACTAATGAACACCCTGGTCGGTCGGTCAGTTAATTAATCTCAGAGAAGCACTGTATGGCAGCTTTACCTCAGGAGTTTTACTGGGGTAGATCTCCCCCGGTACAACATAGGTTGCGATATACTCAAGCGGGGTAATGCAACCATGAGAAAACGTTACGTTACACCCCTTACCATCTTCCCTTGTTTTCACAAATCGAACAGAACTGTTTGGTCCATCACCGACAGAAGTGAAGGCCAGCACCTGGAATTCATATTCTGTAAATTTATCCAACCCAGTAACAGTCTCTCTGTGAATGACTTTTGAGCCACCTTCAATGAAGACAGTATCTGACGAGTCATCAGAGTCTTTCTTTTTAAAGAACAACTTAAATCCTGTGATGATTCCATTTCTAGAGTCCATGGGTGGTAGCTGCCAGGATGCTGTGACATTTGTAGAGGAGCTTGCAGTCACTGTAAATCCACTGGGAGCTTTTGAGGGAACTAAAGGTTAACAAACATAACAAAGAATGAACTCCATCAAAGACAATGTATCACAATGGACCCTGCCCAGCATCCTTGGTCTGAGTTTGAAATGACCATGACATAAGTTCCCATAATTTCAAGAGAAAATGTGTTCTCAATAAAGGAAATTAGCACCGTGGAGACGGGAAAATCCAGATTGAGAGAAATTATTGATACAAATTAACAGTTTGCATATCATTGAAGATGGGATTCAACAATGAAAACATCAAACTCCTGCAGGAAATGTGCCCTACTTTGTGAAACCGTGCAGTACAATACACCTTATTCCAAAATAACAGTCATTTTAATGTTGTTTTTGTTTGCATTCATATTAAACCTTCTTGCCTCATTCAACTGAATTCTGATCTTAAGAATGTGGCCAGAGGGGCTAGTTTGAATACCAATAAAAGAATACTAGAACTGTGTCTATTTTGAAATGTGGTGTATTGGGATGAGAGAACGAGAAACGGAAAATTGAATTTTAAAGATGTGAGGTCACTCATCATGGTTCCTCCAATAGACTCTACTAAGCCTGATTATAAAGCTGCAAGTCAGTCCCTTACCATCTTCCATTGCCCTTGCAACCTTTACTAAACTTTTCAGTCCATCACCAAGCCAATTGAAGGCCAACACTTGAAATTCATACATTGTGTATTCCTCAAGCTCTGTAACAGTGTACGTTACAGATGCACTGTGTTTAATTGATATGACTGATTGGTGAATAGATCCTTGCCTCCAGTAGAAGAGTTTATATCCTGCCACATATTCACGATCAGAGTACAGTTTTGGTAGTTTCCAAGAGGCAACAACACTAGTGGATGATAATGCTTGCACATTGAACAGGGCTGGTGCATTAGCAAGAACTAAAGTAACATATTTAAGAAAAAAAGAAATATTTATAAAAAGGGGAAGCGGAAGATTGCTGAGCATACAGTTAACAATACAATTAGTCAAAGTGCACCTAACCCTGAAATATTTTCTTTTGCACAAGTTTAATTTTGAGACCATAAACATATATTTTGCCTTTTCAGTTTCCTGAAAATTCAACTTTTAATACTCTGCAAACATTGCAAAGCTACTATTCATTTGACCCACATTGAGCTAGTGAGAAGCATGGGTCTATTCCTGAAATGACGTCAAAAACTGCTTTTCGATGCAAATATTCTTTGAAAATGGGAAAGCAAAGTATTTTTCAGGAATAGACACTAGCTCGGCTGAAGACCAAATGATTGCCAGTTCTGTAAAACTTTATGCAACTTTTTCGGTTCGGCTTATAGTCTTTAAATTTATCTCTGGTGAAAGAAAATATTTTGGGCTTGGGAGCACTTTAATCAAACGATTGACAAACTCACAACATAATTGTTCCAAACCTCTTACCGGTAAGTGCACAAAATTTAAAACTGGAATTTATGTTGACACACAGGTGGACACATAGTGCAAAATTTGCTGCAATATCCTGTGCACCTAGACTTAAAAAGCATCACGACCGCTTTCTACTTTTGGTCAGTGGTTTCGAAATGAGCCAAAAATTCAAAACTGCACCACGCTGTTGTGTGCAATTTTCCAGACCCTAGACATAATTGATGTGCAATTTTTGGGGTGCAACTTCAAAAAAGGTTGCAGAATGCAAATTGTGCGAAACGTTGCATGTCGTGCGTGATGCACATTCCAGAATTTTAGGTGACACCGCGCAAAACGGTTGAGCACCATGTTGCTGACCGTGGACGCAATGTTCGATTTCCGTGCACGCATTAACGGATTTTACGCCTACCTTTGTTGTTACATTATAAATTATGCTACTCTAACCATGTATCACAATGAACTGCAACGCGAGAAACAAATGCTTCTAAGTTTCACTTAATTCATACACGCCGAACAAAGATTAAACGCTGTCCATGAATAAACCGTAAAAAGCAAGTTTGTAAGTTACCTCGAGATTTCAGCACTCCGTATACCTCAACCCTCAACGCCTTGTGACCAATAAATTCAGTGGGCTGAAAGCGAATGAAACTTGCTCTTCCAACCTCCACAAGATCATGCTTAACAATGTCGTCTCTCCTGGTATTTCCACTGAAGATCTGCAATAAAGGTGGCGAAGTTGTAAATGGTTTTACCCAGGGGTCATCATAACTTGATGAAGTCAGGTTGTCTGGGTGAGCGTGTTCGTGATTGCAGGGACACGGCAAACGACTTGCGAGACACAACGACAAACTTTCACATCATTCTAAAGTAATCACGTGGGAAACCCAACTAAGATGACATCATAACAGAGTGTAGTCCTGAGGACTCTTGCTGATGACAATGACTGACCTCCCGACAACCTGAGAGGAAGAGTCTTCACAAGGCTCCAAAGACTGACTTCTAAAAGACAGACTCTAATGAAGATAAGATTCTTTTAAGATTGTCGAAACGTGAGCCACTGGTAACATATTCATGTAATAATGGAGCTATTGATAATAGTGGTGATGTAATGTACCCGTGAGGAAGACGATATGCTTGTTGTTTGGCAACGGGTGAAAGGACAACTGACAAGAAGATCAGAGTCCCAAGCAGAAATCGAACCCAGGACCTCCGTAACACCGCTCGGATGCTGTAACCACTGAGCTCCAAGAACTGCTGTAAAAGAACCTAGATATACAACCTAGCTCATCAGGAGTTCTTGTAGCTGAGTGGCTAGGGCATCCGATCATTGTTAAAAAGGTCTCAGGCTCGATTCTCACCGTTCTCACTGGTACATTATACCACCACCACTACTAATAGTTACACAATCACAGCTGAGATGAAATCATTGGTCAAACTGGTAGTGACCCAATGTAACCCCACACACTACTTGTCTCATTACTTTGGAAAACGATAATTTTCTGCGGTTGATTTAGAGCTCTAAGTTTAAAAATGGTTTTGTGGAATAACATATTCAAAGATATCATGACTTCCTCAAATGATCAAGAGATGATCAAGAGCTTTATATAACACATTTTCTTTTGAATCACAATCAACTTAAAAAACCGCAGCTTCGTCTTATTTCAAGGTTACCCACTGCAGATGCAATGCATGCCAATCATGCAGTTACTGTCAAGTTACAAACCTTTTCTGTCTTATTCTCTTTGTAGGTTTCCCAGTTAGTATTGTCCAATGAGAGACTCAACTTGAAGCTTGTTGTCCAGTGATCAGCGGCCGGATTCCCTTGTGTAGCTACAGCGCAGATATAGAACTCATAGCCGAGGTTGATTTGTAAGTAGTCACTGGAATTTCCATCAGTGCTGGGTAACCAGGCTCTACTCCCATAAAGTCGAGCGTTATCAGGTCCATTACCAACTCTGGATGAGGAAGCTGAAAAGCTGTCGTCTGGAACGTGGTGAGCGCTAAACACGCCGATTTCCTGACTGACACAACCTGAAAGAATTGATATGATTATTATCCTGAGGAAATAGATTTATTAAATATAATTTAGAAAAAAAAAACATAAAAGCAGGGAACATGTGACAGCCACGTGTGTTACTAACTATGCAAATATCAAAATTATGCATTTAACAGTAATAACCGGAAAAAAAAATTCAAAATGCTCCTAACAGGAGTGTAACATATGACCTCGGATGATCTACCACTGAGCTTGGAGACCCATGGGAGCTAGATCACCTTAAAGTACAATACCGACACATTTCGTTGGAACATTTAAAGAAAGGTCTAGAATTACCCAACCTCGTTCCCAGGGTCTTTCGTCTTCCCACAAGAGGGCTTCGACCACTCCCTCTTGTGGGAAGACGAAAGACCCTGGGAACGAGGTTGAGAATTACCTTGTCACAAGATCACAACTCCCCCATTTACCCCATTCAATGTTGACTGAGGATTTGGTGGGGTGAGGGGGGCTGTCAGTTCTGACATCGACATTGGAGGAGGCGGAAAAGACGGAACTGGCGTTCCAACAAATGTGACGTGTATCGTAGCTTAGGATGACAAGCGATCAGCACACTGCTAGGACTGAAATGCCAAATGGTGGCATTCCCGGAATTATAGTATGGTAAATGTGTTAGTGAGTTTTAATACAGATATCCTAACGTGCCCGTTTTGGGGCGTGATTAAACAGTTTGCTCGTGTTTTCCTTTTCTCGCCTGCTTTTCTCATTTTTACAGAAAAATATATCTGCTAACCTCAGCACTAAACACATGTACGCATTGCGTACCTATGATTGGCTTAGATACAGTTGAGGAAATGACATAAAGCCGGATTCTTGTAATACCTAGCTATCAGAGAGCCGACCCTTGTGTAAAACTGTTTAGATTGAATGTGGCTAAGATGCAAGCTTGTGATATCATACCTCTTCGAGTAGAGTACACTTCCGTTTCACACAGAGTGATCTCATTATAACCGGGCAGACTAAAAGTAAAGGTCACATATCTTCCGGAAAAACTAGGCCAGCAGAATGTGTATAAAGCGTCCTTCAAATAACGAGTGACCTTGTACAAATCACCACATTTCGGACTACTTTTACCATCGCTTCCAGATCTTGAGCCTATAAGTAAAACGTGAGGAAAATAGAACTAAAACAGTTGATATGAGCTACCTCGTGAATGCAATACTTGAATAAAATTGTTAACATCATATCGAAAATGACATTTCTGTAATTTAAAACCGTTGTGTTCACTGAGCTGCACCAGCCAAAGTTTACAGGGTCATGTTTAGATTTTCTTGCTTAAATGACAGACAAAAGACCTGCGGTCTGGGTCGAGTCGCAAGATGGGCGCTAATCGGGATTAAATACCATGACAACCGATAAGTTTGGATCGCACTTCAGGGTCTTGAACAACTCCGTCCTGACAAAGAAGCTATAACACCAACCCTGTGAAAATATGTAATTCATTTCGTCCCTTTGAACAATGTGTAACGGCTCAGTGAACCAAGCTTAGTTCTACAGTCGGCGCAAACTTTTACTTTATGTCCGACACAGCAAGAACATTTTCAAGTTGCAACTCATTCATTGCGGAGCATGGATGAGTTGTTGTGAAGCTGAGCGTGGGATTCTGGTGTGGACAATCTGCGTGGATGGAAGCAGAAGTGGTCACAAAATGAAAGCACCACATTTGTGTAACTTGATCCAGTTATATCTCCTCATCTAAGCGAGCTTTGTCACCCTTGTTTTGCTTTTTTATGTTTTGTTCTGTTTTGTTTGTCTTTAATTGCTCATTTCGAGTCCCAATAGTGTAGGGAACAATCGAGAGGGTGTTACCGAAACACGGACCCGCGGACCGGGGAACCACATCAAAAACACAATTTTTTCTTTCTGTAGAAATTTCGCTTTCTGGACACAAGACACGTCAATACATTAAAACGTTATGAAGACATGCGTTGGTCGTCTTTTTCCTCATCAGTGCGGTCGCCACATTTCATGAGTGCGAGGTAAGCACTTCTGATCATGACTCCATCTTTATTGCCATGGCGACCGAACATATTCAAGTACATTTGAAGAGATTACCTGTTACGAGGAAGTACTGTTAGCCTTAAAAGGAGTATAAGCGACACAAAACTTTTATCAAGCAATTTGCTCATGTTTATCGTTCTCATATCCTGTGAGGCGTTCGTTTGTATGCCAAATTAAGACCGCCTTATTTTGTTACCCGACTGTCGTTGAGTGAAAAAGGAAACCGGTGCACAAGACAACTACTGCGGACTTATGCACAAGAGAGTGGCTCAGTGATTGATCTCCATTTGAAAACCCTCCTTTCTCTGTTCTACCGTGTGCACCTAGGAACGTTTAGTTCAGAGGCCGGGAAAGGACTGCCAAATGTAAACCATTTGAACACTACTGGTATCCCACGCTGATTAATTTACGTGAATTTGGCAGGCCTGCTGGTTTTACATTTTTCGTGATCACAAAATACAAGGTGTGTAACGGTTGGTATCCATTGAAGCTTCAACAACCAACTTCGCTGACTTTCGACGCAATATGAAATACGGCGATATGCTTTGCCGACAATCACTTGAATGCATTGGATCGATTTATTTTAAGGCACGAATCCAAGATTATATCGTCAACTGAAATGACACTACAAAAAAAAAAGATAAAATTTAATACAACCAAGTAACCAGTATACTGATATGGCAAAATAGCAGGCTCAAAACAAAAATTAACACAAACAATCCGGCATCATACGATCAAATTATTACACTCGCGCTAGTATGAAAACGATGATCAACAAACAAGTGAAATTTCCTACAAGCTAGTGTAATATACCTTATATCAACAAAATCCAAATGGAAAACAAAGCTCTTCCACGAGTTCGAAACTTAAAAAATTGCGATGAGAAAACTAGCGAAAGAAAAAAAGACAAAAACTGGCAAGAATACAAACCCTAAACCTGAAACATACTGCAGTTGAAAGGAAGAATAAAAATGACTCACACAACAGTCCCGCTTTGCCAATGTTTCCCAAAACTTCAGCGTTCTTACAACTTACTCCACTGAAAACTTCTGATGCGTCCGGTAACAGGACCAAACCCAACCAACTAAATACGGTTCGAACCATACTCTAAAATCACATGATTAGATAAGATAACTCGAGATCAAACAACCTTACAGTCAAATACCCGAGAACGGGTGTTCGGAGCCACTACAAGTTGCGCAAGTTGTATTTTATCATAAAAGTAACTGAAAGTCTGCGGCCTAAAATGGAGGTGCAAATACAGTCGACTTACATAGTCTGCAAAGCAGTGTATTTGGGATGGGATGTGAGCAAGTTGTATTCAACCGTTTGGCAAGTTAAAGCTTTGTATTATTGATACAAGATCTCGTAAAATAGGACAAGCACGACGCGGCTGTCACATCAACATTGTAGCCGGAGACTTTTGTTATATGATAGTTTTTTTTGCTGCCATGATCATATTGAGATACTAGTATCAGTAGTTATTACGATAAACACAAGCAACTCTCAAATGCAGCGATCCACAATTTTGTCAGTACTGACGCCTCTTGTGAAAAAAAAAATGGAAATTGCAACAGTATTTACGGAAAAGTTGTGTTTTTGATGTGGTTCCGCGGTCCACAGTTTCGCGGCTTCTAGTAAGACCCTAATCAGGGAAAGCTTAAAGAAAATCTTATGTCAACTTCTATTACTAGGAAATCACCTTAAGTCAGCTATAGTGCCCAAGAAAGGGCAGCTTTTGTACTTTGGTCTTCTACGCCATTTCAAGTGGTGAGTAAAATTGCTTTGTTCACCATTACATTTAAGACCCCATCAACGCTAATTCGTTTTCGTTTGAAAATGCATATCTCTTGATGCGTTTTCCCCCACCATCCACACCAAAACACCCGAAACGCCGATAGAAAACGGAGGCTTTCGAAAACGGTTTCCAAAGTGACGTGGAGACTTTAGAAAACGCTCCGTTTCTACTGTGGTCAGGTGAAAACGGAGAGTTTTGAAAACGAACACGTAGAAAGGGCGGGAAATTTCCAAAACGGTGACATCAAAGGCGTGGGAGACTCTTGAAATCAACTTTTTAACACATGCGCAATCCAGCTCACAGTCGTTTACATCGTCTTCGGGCGTTTCTCCTAGCCAAGTGTAGCACTTTAGTTTGATCAACAGATGTTCTCGTCGATTTAAAAGGTAACTGGTTTTTCCAATGCATGGCGTCTTAATGTATAAAGTTTCACACAATAACAAAATCAAAGCGCACGCTCTGACTGGTCAATCAGTTATGGCTATTGAGCCAGTAAACTCATAGGAATTTCACCGTCTTCGAAATTATTATATTAAAGCAACAAACCACACATTTCTAAGGTTATTATAATAGGCTAATAAACCACCTGAGATGTTCGACGAACACTTCAAGAATTCTTAAATCACTGGGCTGCGGCTCGTCATTGACGGATTCATCTCCTTTTCTTCCAACATCCCGCGTGGTTTATCAGCATATTAACCATAGAAATGTGTGGTCTGTTGCTCAAATAACCATTTCTCTTGTCTGATATTACCATTTCTGATAATTTCATTCTTCATTTTTTCCAAGCCTAAGGTGGTATAGTTATTTCAACAACAGGTGATTTAACCTCATTTTTCCACCAACACATCTCGAATTATTTGCCTCACCAAAAATACTGGAAAGCATCACCCTTTATCTGAGAAAAAACCCAACCTCAATCCTAAACTATGCCAACCCGTGAGAAAACGAAATAAGACCGTTTCTGAGAGAGCTCTTCCTTTTATGTTCACGTAAAAAAGCGTTCTCTGGTTAAAAGTTTTATATAAGAACGTAAGCTTTCGGCTTCCAGACTAAAGCCTTTAAAAACTAAGATGTAAATGCGCGAGATGGAAATATATACAAAATGGAAGTGTGAAAAAAGTAGTAAGGGGGGTCACTTGAGGGCCCTAGCGCGCCGATTGGTCGAGAGCAGGTATGCTACTACTAGGAGGCCCATATATGGGCATGCGGAGGTCTGGAGAGAGTCCAAATCACGCACTGTGCACGTGCAATGACGTCATGGTCCAAAGGGCATTGCCGGAAAAAAGCCGAGAACGAGCCGAGAACGAACCGAGAACGAACCGAGGACGAGCCGAGGGGTCCCGAATCCCGAACATCACGCTCCCGAGGAAATAAAACACATTTTTTCAATGAATAAAAACGAATTTTAAAAAAACGACAACCTATATACAGTTGGGAACGTCAGGGGACTCTGACCGAGTCCCCGTCCCTGGATTTTTTTTAAAACAACCATTGACAATTTTTTTCTCATGGGTCCTCCTCTTCGTCCTCCGTGTACGGGGGCGTGTCGGGCAGGACGACCCCAGACGTGCCGTCGTCCGTGGAGATTTCGTCGTCCACATCCGGGTCCTCCATCTGCGTCCCCGTGTCGGACACGAGGATCGTGTCCCCACTCTCACTCTCGACGTCTGAGGGGAGGGCGCTGGCCAGGGCCGGGTCCAGGCTCATCAGGTGGACGCGGCAGTGCGGGTAGGACCAGTCTTGCTTGTTTACATTCCCATACTGGGCCAAACAGAACCTCATCAGGCAGAGGATGTGGAGCCACTGGCGGCAACAGGGGATTTTGGCCGGTTTCCATAAGTGCACGGGACGGGCGCCTGTGTCGATGGCAAACTTGTTCACAGAGGCCAGGCGGGCCAACAGCTGCAGGGTGGGTACGTAAGGCACCGAGTGGTACAAGCACACCAGGCATGACTCTTGCTGGGCAGCGGCCATGTTCGTTTGGGAGGGCCACGAGTGGGGTGCTCTCTTATACAGGCTTGGACAGGCACGTGACCTGACCCGGGTCGACCAATCAGACCCTCTTTTTTAAAAAACCCCTCTGGAGGGGGGATAGGGGGGTATCCCCCCAACAAACCCCTCTAGGCCACGTGGGACGCCTCTGGGCTCCCATTGGTCGACCCGCCCTCGATAAAAGGGAGGACCCTACTGAAACGCTTCCATTTTCCAACATGGAGAGCTACTGGGACTTGCTCCCACCCGAAATCGAGGTGATGGTTTTACAGATGAAGGATGAGATGGAAAAAGAACGGATGCAACCCTTGATCCGAGAGATCGCTAGCCTGGACGTGTGTCCTTATAAGAAGTATGTGTTGCTACCCAAGACGAACCCGCCCAGCCATGGCAACCCTGGATGGTTCCACTGCAGCCGATGTCACTGGTTCCACCCCCTGGGGTGCCGCGCCTTGTACCCCGGACCGATGCCACGTGGTACGCCCGTGATTCCTTGACTAGACCCGGACCGTCCCTGGATTTTGCCCCTCGGGGGTCTCTTCAGACCCCCACACCTTACATGCTAGGAAAGGCATGACCACACAGTTATGAATCACAATAACAAATTTAATAAGTTTCCTATGTACAATCAAGGGTGGGCCAAACGCTGCGCCCGCACGAGGTTGACAAAACGCATGTCTCTCTTTCGTCCCAGGGCCCCGCGCATCCACTGCACGAAATGATAACACTCCACCCTGGGGCAATGATGGCGGTCGGGATCGTCGTGGTGGCCACAGGTCGCCACAGTCGTCAAGCGCGTCAGGTCGTCGAACTTGGGGCACGTGCACCGTTCAAAGTCGAAGTAGGGTATGTTCAAACTGTTTAGCAAGTCCTTTTCGTAATGACCCCCCTTGAAAGCCACGCGAGGCCGGTCGGGCGTCTTGAAACGTTCGTACAAGGTCTTGAGGTCTTCGGGCAACTCGCTCAAGGGGGCCGCGTGTTCGCTCTCGTGGGCGTAGAACGGTAGGCCGTGCACGCGTTCTCGCACGTACCGAGCGGTCTTGCGATCGGCCACGTCCAGGCGACGCCAGAGGCACGTGTGAGCATAATGTTTGGACCCGTGATGGTCGCCGGTCCAATCGCACCAGCCGAGTTCTCGCGGGACAAAGGTCGCCCGTCCGTCCTTCAGGAGATGCACGCTGTACCCGTCCAGGTCGATGACCAAGCACACCTCGTTCAAGCAAGTTCGATCCATGACTGACGGACCAAAGTCCGACCGCTTTCTTATGTACATAGTCTACGCGCGCTAACCCCACGCACTCACTTGCCTTTGTGGTTGTAACCCCCACGCTCCAGTTTGGGGGAGCTGCGACCGGGTATCCCGGATCCCATAGGCCACTCGGGAGGCGACGGGCCTCACTCCACCACAGGCGACGGCATCTTTTTCCACATGTCTTCGGGTGCTGGAAAGATCGTGTGGAAGATCGGGAGCTCGGGTGGAGGCTGCAGGGGTCGACGCCATCCCGACGGAGCCGGAGCAGGAGCCGGTGGGTCGAACAGGGCCACGCATCGCCACATCACTTGAGGGGTCCACGGACGATCCACCCACTGGAGGAAGTGGCACCCTCCCTCGTCCGAGCGACGGCACGTCAGAAAACCCCATCCTCGGTTGGGCGTGTCCCGCCGCACCACGGCCACACGGGCGGGGAAGCCGCAGTAGCAGAAGAAGGGGCCTGCTTGGATGTCGGGATGCACGGCCCCTTCCAAAGCCTGGAGCAACGCGGGAGCCTTGTCCAGCCCCACCCACATGGGACACTGCTTGTGCACGCATTGCACGTACCGCCAACCTTTACGCGAGACGTCGTGGTGGAGCGGCAAGGCATGGAAAGGGCACCTCAGCAGCGGTGGGGGTGGTGCAGAGTCTGCTTCCTTCTCCTCCTGAGGGACGGGAAAGCCACCACAGTACGCTTCGTCGGGCGTCGACCCAGCCGACCCTTCCTCCAGCACTTCCACCTTGTCTTGGGTCGGCACGGTGACCGGGGCCCACGGCATTTGTTCCTGGTTGGGCGGTTCCAGACACGTGCGGCACAGGACCCACTCCGTCGGCGTGTCAGGCGGTGACGAAACCTTCTCCGGGACCACGGGTGGAGGTGTGGGCAATGGCGGTGGCAACGGGTCCGGTTCGAGCTCGGGGGGAGGGAGGCTGGCGAACAGTTCCTCCAAGGTCTTCGGTTCGGGCGTGTTCAGTGTAGGGTGCTTGGGTTCGGTGGTAGGCACGGGCGCCGGGCGAGTCCTCTTGTGTGGGGGTGGGCCGACTGCATCCCGAGGCATGGTGTCCTGTTCCAAGGGAGCACTCAATTCCAGATGTTGGCCGCCTTGGGCGCGGCGTTCGGCGGCGGCTTTTTCGCGGGCTTTCTGACGGGCACGGGGTGGTTTCTGACGGCGCGTCAGCGAATCCGTGCGTGCGCCCGACAGATGGTCCATCTTTTTGGGTGGGGTCTTCTTCTTCTTCTGGGTCTTCTCAGACCACGGGTATTTGGCCGGAGACAGAGTGCCATACTCCCACGAGATCATGGTGTGACTACAACTCGAGACCCTCGAATGAGGCCGAGTGAGCGGGGTCCACACTCTTATACCTGCGATCCACGCCCGACAAGCACGACGGGATGACCTCATCGTCGTCCAATGGCAGGGCACCGGAAAATCCCAGAGCACGTGCCCACGCGTGGGACGTCTGGAAAACTACGGCCGACCCATAAAACTACGGAGCACGTGCTCCGTCCCACGCGCGCGCGTGGGCAGGTTCCCGGCAGGCCGAGCGGGCGTGGCGCACACCCCTATAAGAGGAAGAGGACGCGACCCCCTCGACAAAGCATGTGGCCATGTCGAAGAGGTCGGAGCCCGTTGTTACGCGTACGACCATGGATCCCAATGGAGTGGGAGACGATTCCACCCTCCCGACCGTGGTGCCCGAGCCAGCCCATGGCGTGGGAGACGACGTGCGCAACCCCCTCGCACGTGATCCCGACGGGCTGGGCGACCCGGGAGCAGACACCTATAAGAGTCGAGCCTCTGCGCCCTCGCTGGCAGATGTGAGTTATCAGACCTACTACCGAGACCTCGATTCGTCGGCCTACCCCACCCAAGAAGACTACTTTTTGGAACGAATCCGGCGAGGTCTGGCCGCGGGTTACACGTTCCAAGAGACGTACTGGCATTGGTTGCAAGATTTTGCTGACGCCCTCGGATGCTCGGACACGGGTCCCCGGTACCAAGAAGACACGCGTCATGCATTCACCCCACGAGCCCCTCTGGCTGTATCGACGTCATCGCCGACGACGAAGCCGAGCGACCCCGAAGCCCCCAGACCCAGTCCCGACGCCTCCACGACCGGATCCAGGGGTTGGAGCGCCAATTGAGTGAGGCACAAGAGGCGTGCCACGACCACGAACGGGTCCGGGCGCAACTACGCCATCAGCTCCGGAGTCTTCGGGAGACCATGGAAGAATGGAACTGCAGGCCCAGCTGCGCCGACGCGCCAATAAAGAAGCCTTGGAACGGCGCATGTGGCACGTGCGTTGCGACCGCATGTTGGATCGTGTCTTGTGCGATGCCTGCAAAGAAGAGAAAGACCTGGCCTACTTTGACGAACTCGACAGTACGTACGCGAGGGCCCGCGCATGGACGCCCGCCGACTGCCCGGAATGTAAACCCTTCAGACACTGTTTTTACGTGCCCGAACGTCTTGAGGAAGACGCGTGGCACGCGGAACCTGTGGAACCCGACCACGCGTGAACCCACGCGTGAACTTTTGTTTTGTAAAATAATAAAAGACGTTGTGTCCAACCCAGTGTGTTCATTTTTCTTGTGAGGCATCATGACAGAACTCGTGTCGGGAGGGGCTCGAGGGACCGATACCCTGGCCGAACAGGTAGCGACCCAGCTGGGCATCCCTTGCCGCGTGGTGGTGGATCCGTCGCATGCCCGCGCCCAGAAAGACGTGACGCCCTTGACGAACGACGCGCTGGAAGAAGGGTGGCGAGCCTTGTGCGAAGTACAGCCCCCGCGTCCCGACGACCGGTGGCACCGACCCGTGTGGGAACTCTTGAGCCGGAATCACCACATCGTCAAGGACGCCGACACGAAGGTGGCGTTCGGGGTCCTGGAGCAGGACGGAGTGAAGGTGCGTGGTGGGACCGGTTGGAGCGTGGCCTTGGCGCGGCAGCAAGAAAAACCCCTCTTCTTGTACGGGGTGGTGCTCGACTCGTGGTACGTGTTCGCGTACTTGGCTTACGGGCGTTCTCATTTCGTGCCGACCCGGACCGTGAATGGCAACGAGGACGGTATCCCGACGCTGTCGGGCCGCATCGCCATGGTGGGGACGCGTCACCTGGAACAATTCCCTCGGGCCGTGCAACAGTTGAAGACCCTGCTGTGGCGTGCCTCGCCCTATCCCGAGGCGGTTCGAACCCTGCCCTCTCGATTCGAAACGTGTTGTAAGATTTGAATCAATAAAAGCAGAGAACGTCCAACGTGTGGGTTCATTTGTGAGGGAGATGTGGGGTGAGACGGGACGACGCTGGGTGCACTGGCACTTGACGCGTTGGCTATGCACCAGTCTGATCGACTCGGCGGGGGTGCCGTGTCGATGGCTCGACCTGGAGGACGACGAGTCGGACCTCGAGTCCCCCATGACCGTCTTCGAGGTCTTGCTCGAGCACCCGCTGTTTCATTGGGGGCACTACGCTGCCTTCGTGACGTGGTTGGTGCGTCGGAACTCAGACCCCGAGCCTTGGTTCAACCTCGTCCATAAAACGTATCCCGACCGCGTGCCGAGCGTGGGTCGATTGCTCTGGATTCGCGTACGATGGTGGCTCTGTCCGCCCCCGGCCCGAAGAAGAAGAAGACGTCTCAGAAGCGACGTGCCCCCGCCGCACGAAAAAGACCCTCTTCACAGCACGTGAGGGCTCGGTATGCGGATCCGTCAATGCCGGGTGCCTTGGGTGGGGTCCGACGGTTCGCCGACGCCCAAGGGCTGTCGCTCCGCGATGCCCGAGCGGCCTTGGAAGGCGATCTGGCCTACACGTTGCACAAACCCCAACGCCGTCGATTTCCTACCGCACCGGTGCTGGTGTTCAACGTGGACGAACAGTGGGTGGCGGATCTGGTGGAAGTGCAACGGTTGGCCCGTCACAACCGTGGCATCCGTTACTTGTTGACGGTGGTGGACGTCTTGTCCAAGTACGCGTGGGTCCGACCGCGCAAGACCAAGACGGGGGCCGCGTTGGTCCGAGCCTTCGGCTCCATCTTGAAAGAAGACGGCCGACGCCCCCAAAAGCTGCAGACGAACAAGGGCAAAGAATTTTACAACCGCCCGTTTCAGACGTTGTTGAAACAGAAGGGCATCCATCATTTTTCCACGCACGGGGATGCCAAAGCGGCGGTGGTGGAACGGTTCAATCGTACGTTGAAAGGGCGCATGTACCGCTATTTCATGGCCGCCAACACGTTGCGGTTCTACGACGTGCTGCCCGCGCTGGTGAAAGGCTACAACGCCAGCCGGCATCGGAGCATCGGCCGAGCGCCTCGCGACGTGACCCCGAAAAACGAGAGTCAGGTGTGGCACGCGTTGTACGGCCGGAGACTGCAGAAGAAAGGCAAGCGTCCCCGCTGGAAGGTGGGCCATCGCGTGTGGTTGGGCAAACACCATCGCCCGTTCAAGAAAGGGTACTTGCCCGGGTGGACCGAAGAAGTGTTCGTGGTGCGCGCTGTGCACCCAGGACCCGTGCCCACGTACAGGGTGGAAGAGATGGACGGCACGCTGTTTGAAGGCACGTTTTACGAGCAGGAGTTGCAGAAAGTGACGGCGGGCGATGACGCGCTGTTCCGCATCGCGAAAGTACTTAAACGCAGTGGAGAGAAGGTCTTGGTGCGTTGGAAAGGCTGGCCGAGCAAGTACGACAGTTGGGTGGCCAAGAAGGACGTGCAGACCTTGAGATGAGCGGCGAAGGTTTTTTCGTGACGTTGCCCAGCGACGCCAGCCGCGCCGAATTCACCGACAACACGGCGGCCTGGTACAAGGTCCGGTTGCCGTACCCGTTGCATCTGAAAGGCCGCGGGTGGCAAGTGGGATTGAGCAGCCTGTCCTTGCTGGACACCCGCGTCGATCTGTACGACTTGGTGGGCCCGGACGAGTACCTGGCCTACAGCAAATGGTACATGAAGGTCAAGGGTTCGTGATCGACGACCGAAATACACGCAGAAAAACAAGTCCAGATGGCCGACGTCGACCATCTGGAATCGGTGGTGGATGGGGAAAGTTTCGTGAAAGCCATGATCGACGCGATCGAATGCCATAGAATGAGCTCGAGGCTCACGTACAAAGTGGAGTACGACCTGAAAGAGGCCAACGGTAAACGCTTGTACGTGCCGTTTCGATGGGAGCAGCGAGGGACCGACCGCGATCTGATCGTGGACACTACAAACGTACGCGTCGTTGCCAACGGTGCCCCCTGTCTTGATCCTCAGTGTCAAGATGGCTCTCAAGATGGGGTGGTTGCTCGAGCAGACTGCCGGAAAGTACAGCTTGGGTCCCAACCTGTGCATGGAGTTCCCGAACGACCAGGTGCCGGCCTTGACGGGTCGAGGGGTGGACCTCTTTGGCACGAAGAGAGATGAGGGCGTCTTTTGGGTGGTGCGGACCAACCCGCAGGGGTTCCACTACCTGGCGTTGAGCATGAACTGCCAATGGCGGTTCCAGAACATGAACAAGGCGTTTCGCGCGGTGGTGGGCGACCCGACGCGGACCTTGCACGTGCATTGCAATGCCGGGGGTAGCACCATCGTGGGACGGCAAGTGACGGACCTGTTGCGCGAAGTCCAGTACCGACGCCGAGGACGAGGCAAGGTGTACTTCGAACCGTTGCACGTGCAGTACCATCCCGTGCGCAACGACGTCATGGAAGTGTTGGAAACGCAAGTGGCCGAGACGGACAGCACGTTGGTCCGGTTCGGGCAAGGCCGCACCCTGTTGACCTTGCACTTCCGACGGGACGTATAAAGTGCCCTCGAGGACGCACGGAAGCGAAGACCATGGACGCCTTTTACGTGACCTTGCCCAGCGACGGCGACGACGCCGGGTTCCCCGACAACACCAACGTGGCTTTCCGCACCCGCATGAGGCCGCCCCTGTGGTTACGCGGTGGACGCTGGGTGGTGGGGGTGGTCCGTCTGAGCGTGCCGGACGCCGACGACGACGACGAGGACGAGAGACAAGGACGAGACACCTTGTTGCACGTGTACCCGCACGGCGCGTTGCTGGCGTACTTCTTTTCGTTCGAAGAAGACGACCAACGCATCGATCGCCCGGGCATCCGGGCCGAGACGCGCATCGAGGACATGGCGGACCGTTGCCACGACGGGGCGATCTACGATCTACGGCGCAAGTACTGGAATAAGGTGCAAGAGTTTCGTGCCCGAGTTTCGTTGGCCTGAACCGGACACGTTGGTGATCGACAACGCCCGGGTGGTGCGCGACGGGGACATTGGGTTGGGGGTGCGTCAAGATCTGATGCGACGGATGGGCGGCACGGACGCCCAGGGGGACGTGCCCGGACCTCGCTTGACCGTGCGGCCGACCGTCAATCCCGTGACCCTGGAGAAAGATTGGGCCGGGCAAACCATGCCGGCCTGGGAGCTCGTCGGCAACAGCGTGATCTTGTATCAACAATACTCGTGGGAACTGAGCGGATTGAACGATGGCTGGTTCGAGACACTCTTCGAACGTCGCCGACGGCCCCTGTCGGGCATCCCGGCAGACGTGGTACGTGCACAGCAACGTGGGCCAGAGTCGTCGCGTGGGGACGCGGTCGACCGACGTCTTGTGTGACGTGCACGGGCAGAGCACGGGGCGAGGCCGGACGCTCTTCGAACCCCGCCACGTGCAGTACGTGCCGGTGCGTCAATTCTTCTTCGACGTGGTGGACGTGCGCCTAACCGACGGCGACAGGCGGCCGGCGGCCGTGGGACGGGGCGTGACGGTCGTCACCTTACACTTCAAACGGAGCGACCTATAAAAAAGAGTGAGAAAGCCGAGCCGAGCACGAAACCATGCGAGGAGGCAGTCTGACGCGGTACACGCCCGATCACACCGGACGCGGTCTGGGGGGCATCTTGTTGTCGGGGGTCAAGACGTTGTTGAAATCGGGGTTGGACGCGTTGGGCAGCCCCCGCAGCGTGGTCCAATTGGCCACCCGAACGCTTAAAAGACAAGCCCAACAGGCCGTGAAACAGAAAGCGCAGAGCGTGGTGGGTCAAACCAAGAAAGCCGTGAAACGAAAAGTGCGAGGCCTGATGGGTCGAGCGAAGAAAGCCGTGAAACGACGACACGTGGCGGATCTGTTCGGTTGAACGATGCGACCCGTGCGATCTCGACCGAGAACGCGAGTGGGCGAACGCGGTCTGTCGAGGCAGAGGGGAGGACTCCTCGGCATCTCGCCCATCTTGCCGGCCCTCAAACTGGCAGGTCAACTTCACCGGAAAACTTCACGCCTTTGGAGTGGGGCCCCCGTCCTGCCGGCCTTCGAGCTGGCGGCCCGACTGCATAAGAGAAGCACACGCCGCCCACGTCGAACCATTCCTCAACGAGGCGGCGGGGTGAGATGCCGACGACGACGACGACGACAATGACGGCCGTCCCTCTGCACGGGGCGTCAAAGTCCGCCTACGCCGACGACTTTCAATTGTTCGAGGTGCCGAGCACGGACACGTCGGCGGTGGCGTACCGCATGGTGGAACTGTCGCCGGTGACCACGGGCATCAATCCGGTGGAATTCGTGATGGCCGCCTTCCCCGAGTACGTGGATCTGAGCCGCAGTTACTTTCGGATGCAACTCTGTTTGAAGAAGAGCGACGCCGGCAACCTAGCTGACGGCGACAACTTGTTTCCGACACCCAACCTGGCCCACACGTTGCTCAAGCAAGTGACGGTGCACGCCAACGGCACCTTGATCAGTCCTCAGACGGACACGTACGCCTACAAGGCTTACTTGGAAACCTTGCTCAATTACACCAAGGACGAAGGGGACACCATCTTGCAACCGCAAGGCTAGTTCAAGAGCTACCGTCACGGCCTGAAAGCCTTCAACGCCTTGGATTTTCCCACCCCCTTCACGGCCAACAAGTTGGACGATGCGGGCCCACACGCCGACTACGCGGCCTTGAGCGAGAGCCAGAAAGCGGCGGTGCTGGAATCCAAAGAAGCTCAGACACGGTACCAAGGGGGGCACACGGTCACGTATCAATTCGTGCCGCATTCAGAGATCTTTCACCTGGGCAAACCCTTGGTGCCCAACGTGGAACTCAAGATCCGGTTTTACTTCAACGCCCCCACCTTCTTCTTGAACGGGGTGGCCTTGAACGGCCGTTTCCAAGAAGACGACGTCAAACTGACCTTCCACGTCTGTCAGTTGCGGTTGTCGGACACGTTGTACCGGGAATTGGAAGGGGCCCGCCACGATCCGCGGAAACGGCAGGTGGCCAAGTACACGGTAGTGGGCAGCGAGATCCGGGTGTTTTCGCATCCGCAGAACCAATTGGATTTCGACGAGGGCAACCTGTTCCAAGGCCGGATCCCCGACCGGTTGATCGTGGGGTTGTTGCACACCAACGCCTACAACGGGAACGTGGCCTACCATCCCTTCGCCTTCCAGAAATTCGGGTTGACCAGCATCAAGCAGATCGTGCGGGGCGAAGAGTACCCTTACCAGACCTTGGAATTGAACACGGGCGACGTGTACAAAGATCTGGACGGGTACCATCGCTTCTTGCAAGCCAGCGAAGCCTTGATGAAGAGCCGATCCAGCATGATCGCCCCCGAGCAGTGGGGTGGCACGGCGGGGTGCACCTTGTTCATGTGGAACAACGTGCCCAGCGGGTCGGCGGACCGAGGCATGCTGAACCCGCCTCAAGACGGCGATGTGAGCGTCCTCTTCCGTCTGGGGGTGGCCAAAACCCACGTCATCAACGTGGTGTTGTACGCCGAATTCGAGAACGTGTTGGAGATCAACCCCGAAGGGGCGGTGCTGTACAACGTGTACCGGGTATAAAGCCCATGCGCACACACTGAGAGAGGCATCCGTCAAACCATGGAATTCGTGGCCACCACCGATCGGCAGTTGGACTTTTTGGCCCGCAGCGATCCCCTCTTGGCCTGGTCGTTTGCCGGGGTGTTTGCCAGCGACACGTTGCCGACGCCGCCCGAACGCAACAGACCGCTCGGGTACATCGTCAACACGGACCCGCACGACCGACCGGGCACGCATTGGATCGCCCTGTGGACCGAAGACGACCGATGCAAAGTGATGGACAGTTACGGCTTGCTGCTGGTGACCTACGACTGCCGTCCCTTGATGGAGTGGATCGTCACCCATTGGCGATGGATGGACACGAATCGACAGAGTCTGCAGACCATCACCAGCCAGAGTTGAAACGTCGACGGGCTTGGCTCCTCTCGCAGAAAGGCGCCGGACTATGGACGAGTCTCCGCGACACGTGCCGATGCGTGCTACCCTTCGGGCCCTGATGCAACTCTTGCAAGAAGCCAACGCCGAGAACACCCGGTTGTGGCACGAGATGCGCCAGTGGCAACAGGATTACGTGGAGGTGTTGGAAGGGTATAATAAGGTGTTGCGCGACAAGATGCAGCTGGAGAAACGCCTCTACTGCGCCCCGTGCCGTCACTCGTTGGAGGTCGACGGGCAAGTGGCCTTGTGCGAGACGTGCACGCGTCGCGTGCCGTGAAAAGCATGGAAGAGATGATCGTCATTCCCAAGCAGGAAGTGCCCGAGTTGGTGCAGTATTACAAGGGCTCGGTGGGCGAGCATCCGTCCTTGACGCGTGCCGGGCGGTTGGGGGCCAAGAAACAACGGTTGCTGTCCGACTCGTCGTTGTCGGCGTCCGAAGCCGTGCAACGGGTCAAACCCGTCTCCAGTGCCTTGCGACGCACCACCAAACGGTTGCGGCAATTCACAGCGCCGTTGCCGCCCGCCGGCGCCGAAGGGGATGCGGGGGATGCGGACGCCGATCTGACCACCTCGGCGTTGGAGAAATGGATGCAGCGCATGGTCCAGGCGGCCGAAACCCCTCGAGGGCGTGCGGTGGCGGCCGAGGCGCAAGGGGCCGCGGCCGTGGGAACCCCCGGCCCGACGCGCGGCATGGCGGTGGTCAAGAAGGAAGGTGCCAAGACGGCACCGGGCGGACACCCTCGGCACATGAAAGAAGGGATCCTGGAAGAAATGCAAGCCACCGGGTTCAAACCCAAGCCACGGAGCCGCTTGAGCGCCGACGAGACACCCCTGGGTGACTTGTTGGAAGAGATGCAACGGCCAGTGCGGCCAGTGCGGACGAGACTATAAAACGATCCCTGGACGCCTGGCAGGCGAAGACACCGGCCGAAGTCCGACGATTGCAACCTCTGCCTGGGTGGGAAACGTGGGCCGAAGGCAAAAAGACGCGTCGGAAACTCGATGGCACCGACTACTAGAGTGCAGGCCCGACGACGACGGGCGAAAGCCCCCAAGAAAAAGAGGCAACAGCGCTGGTGGGGGTTGGACGTGCAGAAATGGTTGCGCAAGACCGGCCTGGAATTTCATTGGCCGGGGTACCAGTACATGGGCCCCGGCACGCATCTCGCCAAACGTTTGAAACGTGGGGACCCGGGCATCAACCGGTTGGACAAGATCGCCAAAGTGCACGACATCGATTACGCGACGCCAAGACGTTGGGAGACAAGCACGCGGCCGATCGCAAGATGATCCGGGCCATCACTGCCCTCCCGGGCAAAAAGACGTGGACCGAAGCCATCGTCAAGAAAATCATGCAAGCCAAGACCCGTTTGAAATTGTAATTTTTTTTTCTAAATAAACCATAAACGTTTCAGTTCGTCCAGGACGTCGGGGGTGACGTGCACGGACGTGGCCACGTCCCCTGCGTCCCACGATTGTAACAAGGTCTGATCGGCTTCGGCCACTCGTTCTAATAAAGATGGACCTGGTCTCACCCTGTCTCGGCGTCTTAAGTGCGCGTCGAAACGGTCCAACTGCCGGGTCTTGTCCGGGGACTGCACGGTCTGCAGGGTGCGGTCCACGCGTTCGGTGCACATCCACGTGGTCCTGACGACGACGCCGAGGCCACATACGAGGGGTCGTGGATGTCTTCCTCCTTGGAGTCGGACGACTCGGCATACGCCGGAGGGGTCCTCGGGGTCTTCTGGGGCGACGTGCAACGCTCCGGCGTCCGGCAAGCAGCGTCCAGCGCGGCGGCCATGACCTCCAGGTCCGAGTCCTCCGAGTCCTCCTCGACAACGGGCCGGTCTCCCAACAAGGCCCGAGCGTGCAGGGTGGGTAGATGGCATTCCCATGCCCGTAAACGAGCGGTGCAGGCCGGGGTCGACGGGCTGGCAAAGCCCGCACAACGCAGGCACAGGCCGCAGGCCTCGCAGTCCTCGACGGGTGGGGTCTCGAGGGTCCGACGGGTACGGTACCAGTTTCGTCGGTAGGCGAGATGAGCAGCGTACCTCTGGGGGTCGGCCTTGCGACGACGACGGTAGATCTGGCGCTGTTCTTGTGCTCGAGCCAAGTGAGCTGCGTACCGTTCGGGGTCGGCCTTACGGCGACGGCGATAGGCCTGCTTGCGTTCGCGGTTCCGGGCCAGGAACAAGGCCCGACGCTCGACAGGATCGACCGAGGGTTGGGGTCGACGGCGACGCGGCAGTTCTGGAACGGTCGGCGGCGGTGCTGCTGCTGCACGGCGACGGGCCAACAGTTGTTCTTTTTTCTGCTGGGCCAGGGGACAGACTTCCAGTACCACCCCGCAGGGCGTCGTCTGGCTTTGGCGCGTCAAGCGTCGACGGACACGGGCCTCGCGTTGACGTACTCGACCCCGGGCCTGCCACGTGGCGTAAGGCTGGGGGTCACGTTCTCGCACCCGCTGACGGTACCTCTGCGTCTCACGGCACCGTCGGGCTCTTCCCTCCTCGGTGGACTGGAGGCGACGTCGGTACCGGGCTTTCTGGGCCCGGACTTGCTCGGGATGGGCGGCTCTCCAGGCTTGGACCTGTGCGCGTTTTTTGGCAGGGTCCGTGATCGGCATGACGACTCGCAATGGCGTCCACTCACGCGGTCACCCTTTAACACACAACCTTCGACCAATCGGAAGCCAGCATGGGGTTCACGTGATATCTGAAAAAAGGATCTTTTGGGGGGATACCCCCCTATCCCCCCTCCAGGGTTTTTTTTTTTAAAAGGAGGGTCTGATTGGTCGGCCCGGGTCGGATCACGTGCCTTGCCGAGCGTCTATAAAGCCGGACGCCTCGCGAGTCCGAGTCATTCTCTCGCTCACTCATCCACCTGGTGAGCCTCCAGGATGTCTTCTGAGCCTGGACCCAGTGGACTCCCTTTGGAAGAGCAACGGGCTCTCTTGCGGCAGCAGCAACGCGAGGCACGCGAGGACCTCTCGAACCCTGCGTGGCCCGTGGATTGGGACGACGGCATCCCCGACGAGGCCTTGCTCGAGGTCGACGACGTCGAGGCCCCAGCTCGGCCCTCTCAACGGGGACGAGGGTTCGACATCCAACTCGCCCCTTTACGGCATCGGGAGAACCGAAAGTACGGTGTGACCCGCAACATCTTCCGGGTCCGCTGGACGGCGCCCGAGGATCCCGAGGCCTCTCTTCATCCCCGACAAGTGCAACACGAGTTGCTGGAAGCGTTGGTGGACGGAGTGAACCGGCACGTGCAGGAGTTCGACCCCCAGGATTTCTTGCAAATCTACATGGAGTCCGATCGTTTGAACCGCAATTTCACCAGCCATCGCATCCGGGTCCGGGACTGGCGGTCGTCCGAGGCCCCGGCCCTAAGCTTGTTGGAGCATCTCCAGAACGTGCTCAACTCCAACGAGAATTTCGAACCGGAAAGGCTTCTTCCCGCATTTCTTCAACCGGCGGGAAAACCAACGTTACGCGAGCTACATGCCCCCCGAGGCGAGTTACGATCCGGACGGGATGCCCACGGCACATCGCACCGAGTTCCGTACGTGGTACGCCCAGCAAGTGGCCGATCGGTACGTTTTCCATTTCGAGCACGAACTGCTGGCCTATTGTCGCTCGTACGTGCGGTTGTTGAAAGAGGGGATCCGTCTGCGGATTCAATCCCATGGAACATTGCATCACGCTCCCCTCCGCCTGCAGTGTGGCCTACCGACGCAATTGGATGCCCAAAGACACCATCGCCGTCGAACCTCTCCACGGCTGGGCTCCTCCCCACGGCAACCAGTCCCGTCAAGCTCTGGAATGGCTCCACTGGCTCCAACGCGACCGGCCGGCCCTGCTCCACGCCGACCACGACGGAGAACAGACCTTCCAGTTCGGGCGGCATCGGTACCGCGTCGACGGCTACGATCCCACCGACGACCACATCTTCGAGTTCCTCGGGTGTTTCTGGCACGACTGTGCCCGTTGCTTCCCCAACCGCACGCAACGTCACGCCCAACTGGACCATGCGTCGGTCCACGAAGTCCGCGAATGCACCAGTCAGCGGCTTCAGGCCTTGCATGACACGGGGTGGACCGTCACCGCCCTCTGGGGTTGCGAATGGGAAGCCCAAAAGAAAGCCGACCCGGACCTCCGTGCTTTCGTCGAACGGTTGGAAGACACGAGCCCCCTGGATCCATGCGACGCTTTCTTCGGAGGGCGGACCGAAGCCATCCAGCTCTTGCGGGAGACGGAAGGGGACGAACAGATCCATTACGACGATTTCTGTTCGCTCTACCCCTCCGTCAACAAGTACAGCCGCTACCCGGTGGGGCACCCCGAGATCCAGCGGAACCCGGACACACACCCCGAGATCCAGCGGAACCCGGACACGCCCACCGAACAGGCTCGGGTGGACTTGCTTCGTCGCACTTTTGGCATGATCAAGTGCAAGGTCCTGCCACCCTGACACCTCTAGCATCCCGTCTTGCCCTGCCGGGCCCACGGGAAACTGACCTTCGCGTTGTGTCGGACCTGCGTCGAGATGGAGATGCCCAAACCTCTGGTGGAACGCTCGTTCGCCTGTGGACACTCGGACGAGTCTCGTGCTTTCGTCGGGACGTGGTGTACGCCCGAAGTGCAGGTGGCCCTGGAGCACGGGTACCGTTTGCTCCACGTCTACGAGGTGTACCATTTCCCCCAGACTTCCACCACCCTCTTCAGGCCTTACGTCGACACGTTCCTGAAGATCAAACAGGAAGCGTCCGGTTGGCCTGGTGACGTGGGGGACGACAAGACGCAACGTCAAGCGTACCTGGCCCGGTACCGAGAGCACGAAGGCATCACCCTCGAGTACGCCAACATCCAAAAGAACCCGGGTCTACGGTCTTTGGCCAAGGGGATGTTGAATTCCTTCTGGGGCAAGTTCGGGCAACAATCCAACAAGACCCAAGTCACCACCTGCAAGACGCCCGAACAATTCTTTGCCCTCTTCTTGAACGACGCCCAGGTCATTCACCGCCTCGAATTCGCCGGCACGGAGATGATCGACGTGTACCATTCTCACACGTTCGACACCGTCCCCGTGCAGACGAACACCAACATCTTCGTGGCAGCTTTCACCACCTGTGAGGGTTGTCCAATACACCCGAACTGAGTCCGATGGACGAAGGCCATGAGCAACCAGACTCACCGGAAGTCAGTTCGCGAGAGACTTAGTACATATACAGCAAAGTATAGTTGAGGAGGGGGTGGAAAATGTCGGCAAACGGACTCCATCGGATCCGATGGAGAGGGGTTGCCGTGGCAAGAGTCCATCGGACTGCCGCGAGTCATTTCACGAGAGACTTAGTACATATACAGCAAAGTGTAGTTGAGGAGGGGGTGGAAAATGTCGGCAAACGGACTCCATCGGATCCGATGGAGACGGGTTGCCGTGGCAAGAGTCCATCGGACTGCCGCGAGTCAGTTCGCGAGAGACTTAGTACATATACAGCAAAGTATAGTTGAGGAGGGGGTGGAAAATGTCGGCAAACGGACTCCATCGGATCCGATGGAGACGGGTTGCCGTGGCAAGAGTCCATCGGAGACGGGTTGCCGTGGAACGAGTCCATCGGACTGCCGCATGTCAGTTTGCGAGACACTGATGGAGACGGGTTTCCGTGACAAGAGTTAATCGGACTTCTTCAGTTCGTGAGAGTGTGATAATATATATATTGGTCACGAGAGACTGAAAACTGGAGCGGAGTTAATAAGCGTCATAAGAGACAGACGAACGCGAATGAAATAAGAGCGTGTCCGCTAGGACTCTGATATCGAGGGAGCTTGGGAGGGAGTTGGTTTGGAAAACAAAATGGCGTCCGGCATTTGAATATGCTGCGTAAAAAGTGGTTTCGAACGCGGACACTTTTAGGATGCATGGATTTATAAGTTACTTCTTGTAGGTGAAGAATTCTTATGTTTCCAAATAGCAGGCGACAGTTTTTATTATGAAATGATTGATATGGTTAGAGTAACCTTTGTATGGTTGAACAGGCGGCACGTAACGACGGTTTCCTTCTAAATGCATTGAAAACTCTTTTAGGCTATCCAGAGTGCTTTTTTATCTCTAGAAATGTATCTTATTGGCGCTATTAAATTTGTACCTGTTGGTCATCCTAGGGGAACGTTTGCCTTTTCGAAATTACTAGGGCTTCAGTATTCCCTCTTTCATATTTTTGAATTTGAATAGCCTGTGTGGCAGGCGTCGAAAGGGGTCTCGACAAAAATAGGCTTATTTGGCCAGTGAAATGTGATAAATCAAACTTCAGACAATCGTAGGGAAATATTTAGGTAAGCTTCCAAAATTGTACTTGAATCGAATGGAACGGTTATCAAGAAATTCCTACATCTACATCTACATTTATTAATTGACAACGCTTTCGCATCAAGCCAATATAAATTAAATAAATTACAATATCAAAATAATAATAGTAATAATTATTTCGAATAGCTAAGAAGCAGAGATCTTTAAATAATGAAAAATTTGTACTAGTGCGAATACCACTTGGTAGAGAGTTCCAATCCCTCATTGTCCTTGGATAAAAACTATAAAAATAATAATCGTGATTGCAATTAGCTTGAATAAATGAGTCATTAGAAAATGATCTAGTAAAACGCTGTTTAGGTAAAAAATAATTAGGTATAGACAATGCAATCGAATTATTAACTGCTAAATAAAATATATTCAATCGATGGGCTTTACGTCTATCCTCTAAAAGATCTAAATCTAATGACTGTAGCATTTCTGTAACGGAAGAGGTTCTGTTATAGTCTCTTTTGATAAATCTGGCTGCACGCTGCTGGACAGCTTCAATTGAAGCAATCTGTTCTCGTCTATAAGGGTCCCACACAGCAGTAGCATACTCTAATTTTGGTCTAATAATGGTTACACAAGGTAAATGCTTTGTACTTTCAGAACAAGGGTAAAGGTTGCGCCTTACAAAACCAAGAGACTTATTTGCTTTGACCACAATATTTTCCACGTGAGAGTTCCATCTTAGGTCGTTAGATAACATAACTCCCAGATAAGGATGGTTGTTCACGGGATACAGCTTTTGGCCATCGATGTAATAATCCATCAACACAGGATCCTTCTTCCTAGATATCCTCATAGTATGACATTTAGTCACATTAAACTGCATTTGCCATGTCTTGCTCCAGGATACTAATTCAGTTGTCAATATCATTCTGTAGGATATCACTGTCATTCACTGTGTTGATTGATCTGTATAAAATTGCATCATCAGCAAATAGTCTCAAGGTACTATCTAAATTCTCAATTTCAATCGTCTTCAAGTAATATAAAATTCTAGTTAATAGTTTGGGAAGATCATACGGGAGGATAAAGTTCTGATGATGTAATTGACTTGAATCATTTTTTCGGTGGCTAAGAACAGCTATTTGCAATATTGACTAAGGGAAATTGTCTTTTCATGCCTTATTTGACTGCTCTTTTAGGAGGTGTCATTATGTAATTTGTGTCAGTGTGTAGAGGAGTTGAAACTCTTTGTGTTATTTAGACCCTAAGAACTGTCACCTTGAACACAGATTTCGAAAACAGTGAATTTGAAAACAGAGTTTGTCGAGAAATGGATTTTGATTTGTGTGAAATTATAATATATTCTTTGTTGTATTAATTTGAAATATGTTGACAGTAGTTGTTTGTTGCTTTCTCAGATGCCAGGTGGTTGTTTGGAAAATTTATTTAGTACTGTATGTGTGTTAGCATTGCATTAATACAGGGACAAATGTGTTGGTCTTACACTGAAGGCATGTCTTCATAAGATGTGGCCTTATTGTTTGCTTATTCATCATGTTTGCATCTAAGCATAAATACAGGTTGGTAATAATATAAATGAACTTTTCAGGTACTTTTTAGGTGTTTGCTTAAACTGTTTTTTCTTATAGCAAATAAGGGAAATATTTTTGGGGACTTCAGCTACTGTCTGCTCATTAGGGAATGTCTGCTGAATATTTTGTTTGGTCATGATGAAATCTGGTGACTTTGCTTAAACTTTTAGTGATTCCACTGGGCATTTATTTCCCACTCACTTTTTTGTAAACTCGCAGACAACAGATATTGTAAATCCAGTGTAAATGTTATTTAATTTGTAGTTTCCAGTGTCTCTCTTATTTTGCTGAGATAGAATCATGAATGTTAGGATTGTGTGAATGAGGTTCAACGTGGGTGAAAAAAATTCAACTGAATATTTACTTTAGGCCTGTCCCTACAGAACAGTAGAAATAAAACCCCTATTAAAAATTAAAAAAAAAATAAGAAAAATTAAAATTTAAGGCCATCTCACAAAAGGTTTTGTTTCTTCAAGCCCTACCAACCCATCATTCTAGAAAAGTGATTAAAATTGACCAGATCTACTGTCTGCCTGGCAGGGTATCTCCTTTGTTGAATTTTTGAGGATTTTTCAAAGTTAAAAATATTGTGAATGACAGGATTGACATGAAAACAGGTTTAACGTATGGAGTTAAAAGTCACAATTTACACGAAAAACTTCGGCAAATTCTACCTCAAAGGTTGGCATAAAGAAATCCATCCCCATACCAAGTCACCTTATAGACCCCTCCTAACAGCATCCCCTTGGACAAATTTTATATTCTAATGTCCTCTTTTTTTCCCCAACCAACCGACCCACTTTAACAAGAAAGAGGATGATGAAAACAAAAACAAAACTTTTCTTATGGGATGGCCTTAGTGATAATATTTAAAATGTAACCAACTATCATTACATCAAGGAATAAAAAAGTGGTCCATATTCATGCAGATGTAATAATAAGTGGTAACTTGTTCCATAGGCATTTGAACCAGTAATAAAAAACATTTTGTGTGAAATATATTTACTAAAACACCAGGGCCCAGTTGTTCGAAGGTGGTTACTAACCACTTAACCCGTGGTTAAATTTCACCCGAGTTTCTTTTTCTTGTGTTCATTTTCTCGGATAATAATCTCTGTTATTTTAAGGCTTCCAATAATCAACTTGTACACAAAAAAGAATTAAAACTGAAATGATTTTTTTTTGTTTTCATTACTGAATTCTAATCTCGCACTAACCCTGGGTTATCTTAACCCAGCTTTGAACAACTCAGCCCAGATCAGTATTCCTTAAATTGTATGGTACATGTTTAGTTCTAAGATAGAATTGATAGTAGTTGGAAATATCTAGGTTGTAAAAACCGTACAACACCTGGAGAGAAATAATACATCATTCCGGCAAATAAATTCATTTTTTACCATGATCAGACTTGGTTGCACAAGGCTGCACATATTCCATCATTTCAGCTAGAATTCTTGTCCCAAAAAAAAGTGATAGGAGTGCTTGTCGTACATTTTAGGGCTTTAAAATTGTGGATTGGTACATGTACGCTTAGGGTACTACAACGTAAATGCCTGCTGAAACGGTATAATATTATTTGTGTAAAGACTTATAACAATACTTTCAAACAGTCCTTGATAAGAAAGTAGTCGAAGGTTATCTCTACTTTTGCAGTGCCATTTATAGAATTTGTTGTTGCTGAATTGGTCCCTCTTAGGAGTGGAATGACTTTGAAACATGACTATAAAACAAATTCTGCTACCTTTTAGGAGTGTTGTAGAAATTTTCCCACGAACAACCCCATCGCTTTCCAAAGTTGTCATGCATAGCCAAGATGTGTCCCAGATCTATTAACAGCTTTTTGATAATATCAACATTGTTATGAGTCCCACAAGTTCTTGAAATGAAAACTTTGTTGGCTGAATATTCTTTGTTTATCATGATATGACCAAACCAGAACACCCCGCTTATTAACTTTAGTATAACACCAAGTTCTTTGGTACATATGGATTGACTGATAGCAAGTTATCAGCCAAAAAGTATGATCTTGCCTATATTAAGCCTTTTTAAATTAGCTGACGTTTAGTCCAGCATGGCCGGAGTAATGGAGTTTGAAGGCGAGGGAGTGAGATCTCGTCACATATTATTCTGCTTCTACCGGTCAATTTGGCTCAGAGAACAAATAGAGAGGAACTCTTGGTTTACAAGAAGCGAGATTTTGTTCATTTTGAGTTCTTAATATGAAACCCCAATGTTGTTTACGTTCTTTCCTAATGCTAAACAATGACCTGCAACGAGTGACCTGTGGAATGTGACCTTTGTTTTAGACCCGCCGATTGAGTTATCACCATAGCATTAAAATTGTGACGCTGTAAGACGCGGATTTTTCTAGGCTGCTCAAAACGACGATCAATAGCGCAAGGTTTTAGTTGAAATTGCAAAACGTTTCTATGCTTTATTTATAAGGCCTCAGTTGTTCAAAAGGTTCCATTGGAGAGCGCAATTGGTATCGCTATGATTTATCCGACAGATAGCGTTATCCATCGTTTGAACTACTGGGGCCAGAGGTAATAAACGAAAGGAATTTATGGAATCCTTCGCTGGTCACCGGCTTTATGTTTAGAAATCGAGACATTTGAAACACCTTAGTGGGATATGCTATTTAGACAGGGGTCTATTTACTTTTTCGCAAATAAATGTTCTGTTGCGATTGATACAACTTTTTGTTCATCTCAGTGTCGCTCGGGTCTGTCTCATGTGGAAACAGCATTCGATCAAGAGAACAACTGTTATAGTACATGTCCTGATTTACGCGTACACATTACCGACTTCATCTTTCGCCTCCCAAGCATACTTTCAATTGGCAGTAAAGATTGCGTGACGAGCGAAAATAACTCTTCATTGTGTTGAATCCATCTGAGCATCCTGGCTCGAACTACGACATAACAGTCGGAGGACTTTCATATATACGAAGAGTTGAAGTTTATGCCTAAAATACAATATTTTGACACGGAGTAAGAGGACCCAAGGCCTTGTTTTTGAAATCCGTATTTGGGCCAGTACCTAATCCACAGTCCGCACTTTATACCCGGTCCGCAGTCCACGTGTTATAGCTAGTCCACGTTTTATACCCGGTCCGCAGTCCGGGTCCACAGTCTACGTTTTATACTGACCGGTTTAATAATACAGGTTGATTTCCTATACAATAAAGCGATTGCATTACAAATTACTTGTTGGTTTTTTGGTGTAACTTTAAAGCCACATTTCCACATAATCACTATCATCACTTTTATCAAAGAAAAGCACTTCGAAGAAAAACAGGTCAGCGATAATATTATATGAAAATTACCCTGCGGCGATCGTTCAGTCAGAGATACTCAGGCGATTCAACCGAGTAGATTTTTGCCGAGTAATTGCGTGAACGAGTGAAAAGAAAACGTTCCATTTATCAAATACCCTAATTTTACTTCCAAAGGTTGACGATTGCTTCGGTGGTTCAGTGACATTGCCAGCGCACACCGAGCCGGACGTTCGGCGAACAAGTTCTTGCTGGGATAGTGATAATTTTTTGGGTTTGTTAAACATCCTTCAATGTTATTTTCACTTACTTATTCATAAATAAATAAAATATCAGTTATTCCGAATTAATCACAATTTCAATTAGAAAAAAAAAAATAATGTTTTCATCCGCAATCAGGGAAAGGGTCTCGTTCACGCAGATTATGTTTGTCTTGTTCACTGAAATCAGTGGATTTGACTGAAAAGCTAATAATTTATTGTTGTCGGAGATAGGACGACAAGAATTTCTGTCGCAATCGGAAATTCCATGAGCTGAATTTGTGAAAATCTTGTTCAGCTTCATGGTTTAAAGAACGAGGTATTGTGTCGAGTGCCATGTTTCGTGATGTTGACTTTCGCCTCATGTCTTAAAGAACGACTAATGTTACATGTGTAGCGAGCTTGTTTCGCCTCATGGCTTTAAGAACGACGTATATTTCATGTGTAGCATGCTTGTTTCGACTCATGGCTTTAAGAACTGACTAATGTTACATGTGTAGCGCGCTTGTATCGCCTCATGGCTTATAGAACGACGTATATTTCATGTGTAGCGTGCGCTTGTTTCGCCTCATGGCTGAGAGATATTTTCTGTCCCGCGCGAACTGACTTCCGAGAGTCCGATTGACTCTTGCCAGGAAGAGCTGTCGCCATCGGATTCGATCGAGTCTGTTTGCCAACTTTTCAACCCCTTCGCTCCTCTTAGCCCCTTACTTCCGGTACCACTGATCAAGCGCCTTGCACCCATTTCCGGTTCCGGTCCCGATCGGACTCAATCCGCCTGCGAGTGAAGACAACCCGACTCAGGTCGAGTGTATTGGACATGTATGCCACCTGTTGGGCCCACCTCAAGTTGTACCGGGAATGTCTCCACCCCTTGCAGGAGCGGGCGCTGTACATGGACACGGACTCGGTGATCTACGTGTGCTCCGAGTCTCGGCAGGAACCTCCATTGCCCCGGGGAGATTACTTGGGCGACCTGACCAACGAGTTGGACGCGGGGGACTGGATCCAAGATTTCGTGTCGGCGGGGGCCAAGAATTACGGGTACGCGACGCACCGAGGCAAGACGACCAGCAAAGTCCGAGGGTTCAGTCACAACCGACGCACTGAGGACGTCGTGAATTTCGATTCTATGAAGACCTTGGTGACGGGTGAACTGATCGACCCTCGAGACGCCCCGCGCACCCTCGTGACCCACAACCCCCACAAGATCATCCGGGACAGTGTCCGGAAGGTCCTCTTGTCCGTGCCCCAGGACAAGAAGTACAAACTGGTCTACGACAAGCGCGTCCCAGACCCAGACGGTACCAAGACCTTCCCTTACGGGTACCGTTTCCCCGAGGACACCCTGGACGAGGCCGACCTCGACAACGTACATCTCCTCCGTGGGCTGCTGTCCGACGACGACGACGATGACGACGACGCCATGGACATTTTGTAAAGTAGCGTTGGAAGGGAACCTGGGTCGGCACCGAGGGGGGTTGGGTCGGTCAGAGACGGTTGACGTCGTGGCCTGCACTGTCGTGACGGACCCCCTTCTTGGCGACCACCAGGTTTTCTTTTCATCTTTGTCAATAGTTTTCTTTCTGGCTTGGGACGGGAGCGTCCCTCGGACCTCCCCCACGTTCCCGTTTGTCAAACTAGGTTTTCGTTTTATTAAAAATTCGTTTTTAATTCATTTTTGAGCGTGATTTCCGGTTTGATGACGTCATCGCCACCCCTCGCTTCCCCTCGGCTCGTCCTCGGTTCGTCCTCGACTCTTCTTCGACTCGTTCTCGGCGTTTTTTCGGGATTGCCCTTTGGACCATGACGTCATTGCACGTGCACAACGCGTGATTTGGACTCTCTCCAGACCTCCGCATGCCCATATAAGGTCATCTAGTAGTACAGTGGGTCCCTCTCGACCAATCAGCGCGCTAGGGCCCTCAAGTGAGCCCCCTTACTACTGAAAAAAATTGTAAAAACGATAAAAGGGAAAAATGCGCTAATTTAAAAGAATTTTATCCAGTGAAAAAGGAAAATATATAAAATCCACTCTGCGAAATAATCACTGACTTCAATAACGCATTTGCCCGAGCGAAATGTCATTACAACTCTTATTTTGCTTCGTATAGAGAAGCCGCAAAACTCTGTTTTAAGCTACCTCACCCACTCTCACGTCTATAGTGACATCACGATCATAGTCACCGTACACTAGTACTATCTGAGACACTGGCTCCTCTTGCCCCAAGTCAATTTGCCACCAGTTGCCACCACGTATCTCGAGATACACGCATGAAGCTAGGGCTCCATCTAGTATCCTGTCAACTGTCCCAAAGGGAAAATATTGCTGCGTTGACTTCCCCAATGCCAGATTTTCTAATTAGGACAGATGATAAGAATCAATTTGATTACCGACGCCTTACTTAGATTTCCCTTAGATTTCCTTTCTATAAAAAACACCAACAATAACAACAAATAACTGAGATTTCGAGAATACCGTCTTAAATTAAAATACACTTTTAGTTAAAATTTGCTCCATTTACTGTGCGCAGTTGTTGGATGAGTAGGTAGGTGACCAAGCTGGGTGGGGGAGGGGGTGGAGTGGTTGATTTCGCGGGTACTTCGGTGGGTGGGTGGTTAGCAGATTGAGAAGGAGGTTTATGTAGGTAGTTCACCAGGGTGGGAGAGTGTGTGCGTCGGTAGGAAGGTAGGTATACGTAGGTAGATGGGTGGGTAGCTAGGTAACTAGGTATTTGTTAGTATATAGTGTGAAGAAATGCTATGAAAACCAGTTCAGTGCGCAGCTTTAAAAGTGCACTAAGTCACCTTGTGAGAAGATTTCCACCTCGCAAAGCTGAAGAAACTCTTTCCTTGTTATAATACCAACATATCTGGAAGATTGGTAGCCATAA